>CM066585.1:24360000-24572500 GCA_033816785.1 Picus viridis | reverse complement strand
GTTTTCTGGACACAGATTCTAACTTCTTGACAGGTTTGTTCTCTGTGTTTTTGTGTCCTAATAACTTTCTTTTCTCTTGTTAACTGAAGCCAGATGGTCTCTTATACATTGCATCATTCCAAATGGTTCTTGATATGGCAGATGAGTTTCCATTCTATTGTATTACCTGTTCAACAATGGCAATTTTCTTAGCTACACAGCACTGTCTCCTTTAGGACATGCAGTACTTGTTGAGAATTTGCTGTCTAATCATTCCTTCATTTTAATTTCCAGAATTAAACTCCACTCTACTGTCTTAAGAATTCATAGACCAGTTCTTTTTGCCAGGAGTCTTCTGTTGCAAAGGGAACAATGTTTCACTAATTACTAATATTAGATGGTATGTGCCTCCACAGTCTTTTAAGATTGTAGGCCTTGGCAATGCATTATTCATTTTGGGTCCATAATTTATGTTTCCTTCCAAGCAGGGAACATGCAGTAGATACAGGATCCCCCTATTTTCTACATTCTGTACTCAGTTTTTGGGTGGAGTATCTGGCTACTGGAGGAGATTATTGGAATAGCTGGCAATCTAGGCATTCTGGCTTGGACATGTCTAACAGTCCAAATACTCGAAGGAGGAAGTCAACCAGTATTGCAGAATGAATAAACTGCCTTTTGTTAGAGTTAATTAGTTGCTGAAAGGGATAAATTGTAGTGCCTAATGGCCATATTCTATATGACGGTATTTCCGTTAACCCTTAGAAAATACTTACATCTTTAGGCTACATGATGTTCTTGTCCTTTAAACATAAGAGAATCTCTGATAATGCTTCTGGTCTAAACAGTGCTAAGATATGCACATAAGTTCCCCAACTAAGCCTCTACAACTTTGCTGCATAGCCACTGATTGCATTTTACTTTCACCATAATCTCAGGCTTTATGGAAACTTTCAAGTAACTAGTTTTGATATTTTCTGGAGATCTAAGCATTGTAAGGGTATTTTTTCCAGACAATCCTTGTTTATGGAACGCTGCAACTATAGTCTTGATCCAGAGTATTTAGCTAGGATTTAGTAAGGTGTCAGTATGAATTACAGGAGAAGCTTCTATACAGAGTTTTCCTAGAAGTGTAATTCTCATAAGAATTAACAATTCCAGACTGCTTTGCTGAATGAATTTTAGTATGTCTGTCCTATAAACAAAAGAAGATGATAATTCCATGTTTAGGTGCCATATATTTTTCTTTTACTGAATTACAGAACAGCAGTTATCTCTTCATTGCTGGACAAGTTTATGAGTAGTAGTGAAAAACTACTAATCTACCCCAGAATATTCATTGGACCATTGTCTCCTAAAGATAAACATTGCTCCAAGAGGGAAACTGTGTTTACAATGCAAGATGATTCTTTAATGACGACTTGGGAATGTGAAAATCTAAAGGGCAGTAAAGTCTTCAGAGCTTATTGATACTTAGTTTAAAACTGTGGAACAAAAATCATTATGATTAATTTTTAAAAGCTTAAGAATGAGCAGATGGGTCTGGGAATATCAGATTGCTAAGTATATCAGATTCCTAAGCATCTTCACACTGGAAAAATACATCAGTATTCACCTCAGTATTTTCTGGAAAAAAAGCTTTGGCTTTTCGTTATTTACTTAAGGCTTTCTAAATACTTTTGTGCATATAATTTCTATTGTTTAGACTTTTGATGTAAAAATAATCCAAAATTCATTGATACAGCTTTGTTTTCAAAGTCTGCTTTTCCTTAGGAAAAAGTTTTGTTTGCTGTATAGCTACAATTAAAATTTGGCTAGGTTGCATTGGCTTTTCATTTTTGGAAATGTTATTCCTTTCCATTCCAACTGCAGGCTAACATCCATGCTTTGGGAGAAATACCAATGAGCTTTCTCACAGAAACTCTCTAAACAGACAGCAATTGTGTATGATAAGCAGCAACATTGTTACTGGCTGTCAGTGTCAGAAGTTCTCTTTTTTAACGGGAATTTCATCTCCACTTTGTGGATCAATGACTTTTCTCCAGCTAATGTTTAACAATCACTAAAATATATGCATATTAATGGTGTTGTATGAAATTCTATGAGAAGGAGCTATAGGAAGTGACATTAGGATTTTTGTGTTGGTAAGTGGGTAGCTACATAGCGCTAGGATTCTGTCTCTGGCCTGGTAGGTAGGAGAGACATTGACTGTGTCAATGAAGAGGTAAAACTTGACCGGCAACTGGGATACATCATGGGGCTGCCAAAGGTAAAGGGAGGAAAGTTTTAAGTTCTCTGACAGCAAAAGGGTGCTCTGACTTGGTATAAGTTCCAGGTATGCTAACTGCCACCAGTGGCCTCAGTGGGCTGTTCCAACAACCACTGGAAAATCTTGGCTTGTGCCTTTTGATTGTGCCCAATGCCACTAGTGGTGGATAAATGATATAGAGGGCACTGTGCTGGTGTTGCACCACAGGAAAAACACTTCGACTGCATTTTTCTTGTAGAACTGCAGGTGTCACTAAAAATCACAAAGACAAATCCATTCACTGTAAACAGGACACTGAGGAAATCTGGGGAATTGGTGAAAAGATGAATCCTTTTCCAGTTGCAGAGTGCTATAAGCCAACATAACAGAAAACAGGATATTTTTGTGTGTGTGTTAGATCTGTCTCAGTGCTTTATTGCATGTATGTCCTTAAAAAGTGCTAATTGTGGCTATAATTGGAGTTAGTAAGTTCTCCAAGTAGTGATTATGGTAAGAACAGTCTAAGAAGTTCAATTTCCATCTGTTACCAGATCCATGGCTTGAATAGCAAGTTGATTTTTTTCTTTCTTTGAAACTGGCTTTGTTTCTTGCGTTACGCTTGTCACAGTGATGAGTATGTGAAAGCAAAACATGTGTCACTGTAAAATACTAAAAAATAATAATTAAAAATGCTTCTCTCCTAAATTGTTGTAGGACTTCAGATGGTCACCATTTCTGGTTCTTTAGATTATCTAGTGGTTCATGTTGCTTATTTAAATGTTTTCTTTCTGTAACTCCTTCAGCTTGGCTTTCCTTATTATTTAGTTGCTCCTGCTTTCTTAAGTCATGCTATAGGCCATAAGGATATATTTACTTAGTGAAAAGTTACAGAAAATATCTTGATAAGCTTATTTTAATTTATGTGATACTGGACACTGTAAAGCATGTAAGACAGTCTTGCAGTATCTTTCAATTTTGACATGAAGTAATGTGTTAAGTTTCATCCTTGCCTGGGAGACAAAAAGTCTGGGAGCATTTGCAGACAATGATCTGTCATAGTGTCAAACAGTGTATCAAGAATTTAATAAGGCAATTACCATGCATCCTATTTTTTTCTAAAACAATGCTCATAACTGGTGAGCCCTCCCTGTCTTTCATCTCAACCCTCAAGACTTTATCCTCCTCATCCCACCAGAGAGGGGTAGGAGTGAGCAAGTGCTATGTGGTGTTTAGTGTTAACTGGGTGGACTTAAACCATGACACACCAGTAAGAGATATCAAAGAAATCATTAAATACCTGCTTAGGGGATAGAAAGGAGCCAAGAAAAAGAGAAAGAGATGAACAAATAGCAGTAGGCAGGAATGAGAGGTCAGTGTACCTCTCATGATACATGACGTAGCACAGGCTTGTTTGGCTAGGGACTGTTGACTTTTGCCTTAGTTTCACTCTCAAATGGTGTCTTTCTAGCGTCAAACTACTGCTGGTCGGCTTAACTTCCGATTTCAGAACAAGTATAATTTGCATGCAGTGATGTGACTGCCATATCCACTTCCAGAGCTGGAGGAAACACTGGTCATTTGTGCATATGCAGGAGCAATGTGAATGCTAAGGTCAAAACTAATTTGAGGAAGTTATGTAATGACCATAGTGGCATGTACAACTACTTTTGTCAAATATCAGTGACAAATATGAATTAACATCTCATGAAATGTGTTCAAAAGTGTTTTGCAGAATTTATTACCTTGCTAGTTTATCCTCCTGTTGGCATACAAGGGATTAATTCTAGACATACTTCATACCTCTGTCTTGCTGAATCCTTCTCATGCATCAATGGTCTTTGGTAGGCTCTTCCCAATGAGTCTATCATAGGCAGTTCATTAATGCATTTGGAAGATTAACTCCACAGTTGAGTTGAACTTCCACAGGAACATCATTGGTTATGAGAAGCTCACTTTCCAAAGTTCTCTGTGCCTTGTTTATACATCTTCAGTGCATATCTGAAGGAGTAATACTCTTTACTGGTTAATTTAAGAAACAAAACTAAACAAAACTTCCCTTTTCTCATTTGTATTGTTCCAATGCAATAAAGTATTGTGCACATCTCTCTGACTTCTTCTACCAGAAAAATATCGACCCAGAGCTTTCCCACTTTGTTATTTTTCTTTTTTTTTTTTTTTTTTTTTCCACTTCATCTTTATTGCCTGAAAATCAAACACCTTCTTGTTTCCTTTGGCAGATTGTTTTAAGTTAGGACTGACTACATTTTTGTTACCTGTCTTTGACACTTCCCTCTTCAGCTAAATATCTTTTGAAGGTTATTGAATACGATATTCAAAGATTCGTTGCACCATCAATAACCTTTACACAGTTTATTGTTTTTAATTTTTTTCTGTGCTGTACTAGATTATCACTTTGATGACCTTCATGTAATTTGTTTTCCAAAAGATATCAGTGTGTTTTGTGTCACACTTACTCTGTTTACAACATAACTTATATTCCTCAGATTCAATATTTTGGTTTTGCAGTTTGTTGTGATAAGTAAACTAGACTGTGAAGGTTTTCTGTATCTAGTTCATTTCACTGTTTGGTTCTTTAAGATTATCACACTGTTGGGTTTCTACAGCAGCAAATGATTGATCAGATTTCTTATAGACAGATTTGATGAAAATATTAAGTAAAAAATAAAATAAACCACAAAATTATTCCTTGTACATTAATATTTTCAGTTAGTTGACAACTATATTTTGTTCTGTTCATGTAATAGTATTTGCAAGTACCAGGTTGTTTAAGAATTTGTCGTGCTACTTGGAATATTGGAAAATGCTATGTATGCATTCATATTCATATGTATAATATGCATAAGTTCTTGTTACATTATCATGCTATGTTATAAATATCTGTGCATAGAATATATATAAATGTTGAGACTCTCAATATAAAATTGAGAGTTTACAATTGCCTCTCATGATAAAATGCATCTAGAGTTACCTTGTACAAACTCATCTGGTGATGAGAGGACCTTTACTGCGTTGCATCAGAAATTTGGCTGGCAACTTCCCCTATCTCTGTATAGCACAACAAGAATAGCTTGCTGCCTCAAGGAAAAAAACAAAAGAAAAAGTGAAGGGTGAAGTCATTAAGTACCAGAATGAGAACTACTACAACATTTAAAAGGATGAAAAATAAAACGTTCCCAATTTCACAATGCACTGAAAATTGGGTGGAAGTCACACTGAAGAAAATAATAAACCAGAAATTAAACATGCAGAATAATGTATGCATGTGCACTGAGATGTATTTTAAAAGCAGAAATAATGTAGTTGGTGATAAAAACTTGTAGATTTCTGCCACAAACTAATCTCTGTGAGATTTTGGCTATCTCCCTTTGAGAAGGCAAAGCTTTTAGAAATCATGGAATTCTCACAGATGAAAAGAGAGTTTGATGTTGGCACATATATGCTCCACTGGCTTCTTCAGTTGTTGATCTAGAAACATTTCTTATTTCAGTAAAAGAAAGTATGGTAGAACTGCAGGCTGTGGAGCATCTCCATTTTCTCCTGCAAGAGGGAAGGCTTCAGGAGGCTGAGTTTTCTTGGGAATGCAGAGCCATAGGAGAAGGTTCTTATCCTTGACCCTTCCAGGGAGAGGAAGAAGAAAACGGTCAATTAGGCTGAAGTTCAGTGCCATTAGGTTAGTACAGGGGCTGGCAAGGATTTTTTTCTTCATATTACCTTTCAGTTCTATTTCTGAATATATTCTTTTTGATCTCTAAGTAATCTGACAGTGATACAGATTTTGTGATCAGTAAAGATTCCCAAATATTATAAATGCTAAGCATGCTGCCATGCCCACATTGTGCTTTGCTGGGTAGATTCATTTTGTGCCATATCCCTATTAAACAGTTTCAAGGGTCATCCCAGAAATGGTTGCACTTTATTGAACCAAGGAGAGCTTTGAATGTGAAGTCCTGAAGTCCTCTCCTCAGATATATTATGTGCCTGCAAATCCTACTGGCTTCACTGGAAATTTGGTATCCTGTGGAGGCGAAGGTTGCAGGACTCATTGCCTTGTTTACCTTTGAGGTTGACTCCTGAACTACTCTTTAACACAGTTCATTGTCTAGAATTTTCCTTAGCAGTTTTGTCTTAGCTTATCCCAGAGCCAACATCTGTGTTCTTGCTTTAAATCCTCATTTGAGGGAAAATGGCTCACTTGGCAGGCAGAGTTACTGGGACAAATATAACTGGACCTCAATGTAATTCCCCCATGGGCAGATGTAGGCTGGCATTTTTGCTACTGCTTGGTATTCAGCGGAAGGTAATCTCTTTCAGGGCCAGGTTGGGTGTTGGATAGATTATAAAGCTTATATAACAGAAATACATGAAATCTGAAAAATGAAGAATCAACCATAGGTTTGCATCTGTGATTTTCCATTTGTTTGGGACATAACCATGTGATTTTGGCGTTGTACCCATGTTCATGTCAATAACTAAGACAGCTAAACCTCCAGGGAATTACTGTCTCTTAATCAAGCCCATCATTAAAGTGTGTACACAGAAATGGGCCCAGAGGCTGGTGTTCCTGCCAAACCCCCAGAAGCCAAAAAAGAACATCAAGATTTTAAAAAACATTCCTGTAAGACATTTACCACTGTTTATGCAATCCATCTCTTCCACTGCACTTTGCTGTTGATCAAGAACATAAGGTGTTGTGTTTCCTGTAAGTCAAGAAAAGCTTCTGGAGAAGCAGACAGGAGCAATGGCTTTTTTTCACCTTGATGTCATTATAATCTCAATTTTCATCAAGAATTCTCTTGGCTGCTCCTCTGAGCTTCTGCAGTCTGCAGAGTCCTGATTAAGCAAGGCTCCTATTTGTTTTTCATAGTCTCAGATTTCCCTCTCTGAGTGCCACAGCATGTTTGGAGGGCCTGTGGACATCAAGATCTTAAATCTTTGTCTGAAATGTGTTTATTAGGTGCACATAGAATGTACATATATATATATATAAATTACTGCATGTATAAAGATGTTATTTTATCATGTTTCCTTCACTTGTTGCTAAGAACTGTTCCATCTAATTTGTATGCATATTGTAAGAATACGTGCAAACAAACAAAAATATTAGTGGTATTAGCACAAATCTAATGGGAGCATCCACTTCAAGATCTGGATCTGACAGGCATTTACTATCACATGGTCATTAGTTTTCAAACATACTATACATGTAATGCATGCACATACAAATATACTGTCATCTGCAAGGACCTAACATTGAAAATCAGACCTTGAATCTTACCTTTTTTTATATTTCTGGTTTTCTCTACTTCCCTCAGTAATGTGGACAAACTTTGAAATTAAATGAAAATGGTAATCAAGTATGAGTCTTCTTTTTAACTCTTGTAAGAAATATGAACATACAATTTACAATAACAAGGCCAAAAGCATGAAACTGACCTGAAGTGGATTCTTTTTACTGACTCTTGTATCTTTCCCAAATTAAAACAAACAAACAAAGCTCAACAAACAATCCACACAACTGGTACACAGATGGTACAGAGCAGAACCAGATTCTTCTGCAGAACTGTGAAGCTTTCATCTTATGCAGTTTCTGCACTGATACAGATTTTACCCATCCATCTGAGCTGTTAAGTTTTTGTGCGCTGAGTGTGAGACTCAGAGATTTGGCTCCAGCACTGATGCACCCCCACAGATAGGGGTATGTCTTACATACTTTCCTAGCACAGTGCCAAAATCTCTCTTACTCTGTGACCTGATATACCAGCTGCAGGTGGTTAGCAGTTTCTCTCCTCCTGCCTCCCAGTGTGCTGGTCTGATGAATGGGACAGTCTCCTGGGCTACATGTCCATCAGTTCTTACCAAGTTGTCGGGCTCCAAGGAACATGCTCTCTGGCAGGTTTCCTGGGTGCAGTGCAGAAATGCTGACCTCTTCCCCATCATAAGCCTCAGCACCTAGATAGGTCATCTGCACAGGACCAGTCTACAGCTTTGTCTTACCCACTGGAAAAGAAGAAACATGAGAGGACTGAGCCATTTGTAATTAAAATTATGCAAAGCTACAGTCAGTTTTGTTTGCCAAAGCTTGATGATTTGAAAAATTTGTTTGCATATTTCTTCCAGCCTCTATCAAATATTCTGGAAAGTCATCTGCTTCTTCAAACATCTTTTGGTTCTCTACTTTATCTAGATAAATAAGTTTGAGGACTTCTGTTTAAGTTAACTTCCACTTTTGTACTGATAATTCACTAAATTGTCATTACTTTTCAGATACCAGAAAAAAATATTTCTTTTGTTGTTTGGTAACTGATTCCACTGTTGTCACTTGTTAAAGTTTTGCTTATTTCAGGTGTGACTCATCCATATTTCATCAGGCGAAGCTGTTACCAAAGTTGACGGGAGATTTGTCCATGTAAAGGCTCTAGGATATGACATGTGTTATTTTGCTGTGTCTTTGTGCTGTTACTGTCTTTTGTTTGAATTGGAACATAGATAATTATATTCTAGATTTAAAACAACAACTTTGGGTTTTTTATAAATAAAATATTTGTTTTACTATCCAGAGTCTGGAAACACCTTCAAAGAGGTGATTTTGGTATCTTATAATTTTCTGTACACCATAAATGGTTACTTGGAATGTGCTTCTAGTTGTCTGCCCTAAAAGGAAAAAAAAATACTGACCAAAAGAATTTAAAGTGCTTAAGAGTTTTAACCACAAAGGATACACAGAGAGGCTAGAATGGCACATGGTGCTGAGCCTGTCAGATTCTTAAAATACCAACTATTTGGTGGTCTATAATCCTGTCACTCTTTTCATGTGTCCAAAGAAAAAACAAAAAGGGCAACAAAAAAGCTTAACATCCTTGTTAATTGAACTAGAGCTTTCAGGCAAGAGATTTGATTTTTCCAGTATCAATGTTATAAAATCAAGGAGGATTTAGAATAGGAGCATAGGTGTCTAATTTCTAAAAAAACACAACTAAAGCTTTATCAAAAGATTTTCCAAAGCAGTCTGCTCAGAAAAGTTCTCTTGTATATCAAGTTATCCACAATGTCTCTTTTCCCATTTGTATTATTCATGAATTTTCTTTGCAAGCTTCATATTTCCAAATCCACATGCTCCTTTTTATTTCTATGCATGTGAATCAATCCTTTATTTGTGACTTCATTCCACTGAAATTTTTATGATGTCACAAAAGATCAGATCCAGAGACAACATAAGAATTACCAGAAGTTAGTGCTCAGGGATTCACAGCATTAAGCCCACTGAAAGAATTACAGTCATGTTTGAGGCATGATTTTCTAGCAAAAGCCAATGAGATTTAAATGCAAAGTGTTAAAAAAAATTATGAAACACAAACATGAATGTTTCAAAATAAAATGTCCAACATTTTCTGTGAGGGGTCAGCTATACAATTAAAAAAAAAATAAATTATCTTGTTTTAGACTCCAAGAATAGAATTATTTTCAACCAGAAAGGATGATATTAAATAGCATATAAACTATAGTGTAGGAACTTAAAGACGTTCTAGAATGAACTGGAGCTTAATCACCTTTATTGTGATAATACTACAATTATTTATTCCATTATATTTATTCAGATATCTCTGATTGCCTTTACTGTTTTTCTTATCTGTGTCTTACAAGTGAAAATACAGAGATGGTTTGAATCAATGAAATGGGAGATCAGAAAGCCTGATGAATCCTATTTGCTGAGCCACACGATTGGTGTTGGAGTTTGAGGGGTTTTGGAGGGTTGGAGGTTTTTTTTTTGGTGAGAAAGTTTTCCTTTCTGTAGCAACAGTAGTGACAGCAGAGAAGGATCAATTCATTCAGAACTGCAATAGGTAGGCTAGTCAGGCAGCCATATCTTTTCAGTTCAATCAATTTATTCTTTACGCAAACCATTCTTAGTTTCTTTCACTGCATAAATGGAGACAGAAATGCTTCTGCTGGCAACAGACTAGGTGGGAGGAAACTAGCTATATCATTGTTTTACATTATTTTCATGTTACATAGCATGTGGTTACAGATGTCATTGTCCAGTTGTCAACAATGAGATTGTAGGAAAAGAAATGCTGAGGATAGGTAGCTTGAAAGTTTATACTGCCTATGTTGAGTCCATTTGAGAGCAAGATCAGACTTTCTTATACTGGTCTGTATGTATATTCATGGAAATGTTCTCCATCTGACAGCAGCAAAGCATATAGGAGAATGAAAGTGAGTGTCCATCCATCAAAGAGGAAGAAGGACATCCTTGGTTTAGCAAAAGATGTTCATGTGTAGTTGGAAAGACAACATCTTAAAAGGCTCTGTTGACCTTCACTAAAATGCAGACACCAAATCACTAATGTCACACTTGCCTAATATTGAGGTCTGACCATAAATTCCTCTTACGCAAACCATTTGTTCTTTTCATCTTTGTAGAGGCTAGCAGACTTGTCATAGTACAATAGCTGAGAAATTACTGACTTCTCCAACAGCATGATTACCTTTAGGGCTGTGTCTTTATTGGATGCTCAGCACATCGTAAATTCCATACAAAACAACCTGCCTGCACTGTGATGTGATATCCCTGTGAGTTCTACACCCTGACTGGATGGAATGGGTCATTTTCTTCTCTCTTATGTTTTGTCTTCATTTCTAGACTAATAAGCTTTTAGAAAAGGTACAATCTTGTAATGGTGTTTATAAGATCTTGTCACGTATCATGTATTATACAAAGTCTCCTAGGTATTCTTTGATTTCCAGGTTTTCCAAACATCTCTCTCCCAGAAATTTTTTGAATTATTATTTCCTTCAGCTTGCATTTTTCCAGAATGAATATAATTTTGGGTGATATCCAAAGCCCATTGAGGTTAGAAGAATGTCTCCTATTGACTTCAGTGGGCTTTGGATTTGTTCCTTTATTTCCTATATCCAGGAGCCAAATTCTGCACACCTTATTGTTTTAATGGGGATTTTATATAAGCAAGGCAAGCAATATTGGCTTCCATAGTCTGATATTTTCAGACTCCTTTGCACCGTATTTAATTCTCTTTGTTAGCATTCTTAATTATACCATATAATTTAGAAATGTAAGTGCTGTTAATCTATCACCATGGATAGCTAATGGAAATCTTAAGTAAAACTGAGTGAATTCTATTGTGTGCACTACCATCTCTTTCCAAATTTGATATATATTCTTCCATTGCCTTTTGTTTCAGTCTTTTAATTACTTTGCAGTTCATAAGGTTTTGTCAGTGTTTGGGAAAATGTGAATCATTTGTGGGTAAAGTTTCAAAAGACACGGTAATCAGATACAAAGTCCAGTTGCAGGTTATATGCTACGTATAATAACTTTTGCCCATATTCAAGAAAGCTTAAATCCGTGTGCTTAAATCCATCCTTGTTAAGAAATGCAATTAGATTTCTTAAAATGTAATTGTTAAGTGTGATTTCAGTTTCAAAGTTAAGCAAAACTTTATATTCATTCCTGAATAAAGAGAACAGGGGGATCTTTTAAAATGATGTCTTTTGTGTGTGAGTTCTCTAAGATGAAAGATTACAAACTATTCTACAATGTTGATAGCTGCGAAGACTATTCACCACTACAGTATGGTTTTCTCTGAAGTGATTGTGCTATATATCTTACCCAGTATTTGTCCCTTAAATTTGAAACTGGAGTGATTTTAGCAGAGGACTACCAAGATGATCAGGGCATTGAAGTATTTGCCCTAGTAGGAGAAGCCAAGGCTTGTTCAGCCTGGAAAAGATATGGCTTTTGGGAGACCTTATAGTGGGATATCATGAGGAGAGGACGGAGCCAAGCTTAACAGGACAAGAGAATGAGCTGAATGAGGCTAAGTTCAGACTGGATATAAAGAAAAACTTTTATATAGTGAGGACAGTCAGACATTGCAACAGATTTATCAGAAGTTTTTTGGTGGTTTTCAAGACCAAACTGCATGAGCAATTTGGTCAGATCTCATAGCTGACCAAGGTGTGAGCCAGAGAAGACTGGACTAGATGAACTCCAGAGATACCTTCCAACCTGAATTATTCTATGATCTTTGTGTTATCTTCATGTTTTCTGTTGCTTGTGATTCTAGTATGATCTTGATCTCTCTCTGGTTTTACACTTTTTTTCCTAATAGCATTCAGTCAATTATTTTTTTTTCTGGAAGAAGTGAGAGATACTGGAAAGTAGCAGCTAGAATTCCTTAGATTTCCATAGGAAAAGTACTAATCCATATTCCTCCCTTTTCATTTTTTTTTTGTTTCTCAGTACCTTTTCCTCTTGCATATCAATATAATTGTCAGTGGTTTGTAAATTAACTAGCTAATTCCTTTATGATCTGGGGATGCATATGTCCTCCTTCTGGTTTGTATTTTTTTCTAGCTGTTTTATTAAGTACTTGTTATAAATAAATGTACCAGAAAGATTCTGCTGTTCTAGTTGCTCAGGCATCTTTTCCATAGTTTTCTTGTTAAAGACTTCATTTTTCTGAATTATTCCTCTATTCTTTCATTTTCCCTCTTTAATCTTCTATCAATTTGAACAATATTTCACATAATCATAAATTGCAGAATGGCTGGGATTGGAAGGAACTTCTGGAGGTCATCTAGTTCACTCTCACTTCTCAAGAAGGACCACTTAGAACCAGTTGCCCAAGACCATGTTGAGATGTTTGTTTAGCATCTCTGTAGATGGAGACTCTCCAGAACCTATTTAGGCAACCTGTGCCAGTACTCAGTCACCCTCACAGTAAAGAAGTGTTTCCTGATGTTCAAATGGAATTCCCATGTTTCAGTTTATGTGCATTGCCTCTTGTCCTGTCATTGGGCACCACTGAAAAGAGCCCTGGTCCATCTTTTCTACACCTTCCCTGAGGACATCCCTCTGAACCTTTTCTCTAGGCTATACAGTCCCAGTTCTCTCCTCATGTGAAGTGCCTAGTCCCTTGATCATTTTAGTGACCCTTTTCTGAACTCTCACCAGTTCTTTTCTGCAAAGCTACTTTCCAATTGGTCCTCTCCCAGCACAGGGTTATTAGCACATTTTGATTTGATACATAACATAGAGCTTGCAAGGGTAAAGATCAGCAGCTGAAAAAAAATCTAAAAAGGTACAAGTAGTTACCTAACGTCTTCTATTCATACACAGATAGCACTAGTTGGGCTGTATTTGTCTTCATCTTTCAGTATAATATTTTGTTAAGAGTTCCTCAGAGATAGTTCTTGTGATGTTGTCAACTCATGGCATGTAATGGACAAATGGATGGGCCCAGAGAATGAACATTTTGGTTTCTCTTTCTCAAAAAAAGATGAACACTTTGTAAAACAAAGTCATCACAAGTGGGAA
This sequence comes from Picus viridis, assembly GCA_033816785.1. Lineage (NCBI taxonomy): Eukaryota > Metazoa > Chordata > Aves > Piciformes > Picidae > Picus > Picus viridis. The sequence continues at coordinate 24,558,914 of CM066585.1, read as the reverse complement.
CAGAAAGACAAATTGCTGATCATCTTCAGGAAAAAAATGGTTCAAATTGTAGTCATTTGGATTACATTGTTTGACTAAAATATTCAGTTTAAACATTTGTGAATTTTTAAATATGAAATCTTGTAATGTGAAAATGTGAACCTTTCTTTTCTGCTTTGTCAAGAAAAGCCAAAGTCATATTTCTTTTAGTAAGAGGTTTAGGTGGAAACAACAGTTTTCTAATGGAGGGTTGCTGAACAAATTTTTAGCACTTTGTGCAAATCATTTAACTGAGCTACCTCAGTTTTCTTCCTACGTGAAAAGAGTTATGCAGTTTTCTGACCCCATAGATTATTAGGATAATTAATTCATACTTATTAAGCACTGTAAAGACAGAGAAGCTTAGTCCCCCAAAATACTGTAGTGGATAGTTTAAACGCCACTAACTTTCAACAAAACTATAAGACAATATCAGAAATTCTCTGAATCACTGATATGAATTAATTAAAAGAAATTGTTTTATTTCTTAGTAAATTTCTGTAGAATCTGTTGTTCAGAGTCACATCAGGCAGCCAATATGTGCAAAAATGTGTGCACACCTTTTCCCTCAACTTAGAAATGGCATTTTATTTCATCTGTCACTTTACCAACTAGTCATTTGGTAATGTAGGATGCTTCTAGACTTTGTCTCAAACAACTTTAGTTTTTACTATCCTGAGTGATTTCATATCATCAGCAGAGTGCAGAAAGTTTCTGTTTACTCTGTATTTGAGATTACTCATGAATCTGCTGAACAGCAAGGTCTCAAGCAGGGACTTTGTAGTGCCTTGCAAGTAACCTTTCTCCCTTCTGACAATTGACCCTTCTTTCCTAACTTGGAAAAAGCAAATAATGCACAACAGGACCATTCCTCTTGCACCATGGTAGCTTTACTCTTTCAAAGGCCTGTGAATTTTCCCAAAGCTGTATGGAAATTCAAGTCATATACAACCAAGCATGGAATTGCAACACCACAATTACCAGGTCATTTTATCCACACGTTCTTTTAGACAAGCCTAGTACATTTTTGAGACATGATTTCCATCTGCAAATATGCTTCATTTTTTCCCCAGGTAAAATCTGTTACAGCTGTAACTCCCATCATATTGTCATGCTAGGGTAAACTTGCAAATTATGCAATCTTTGTCTTCTTTGTCTTTTCATTACCCCAAGGTTTGGGTTTTTTTCACCCACAAATTATATTGAGGGGGATATATTATAGAATAAGAAGGTAATAACCAACTAACTAACTAATTAATACTGGGGAATTTATTAAAGAATGCTTGTAAAGAAAACTAAATTCTGGAAGTATATTTCATGCAAGAAAAATTGAACTAAAAAAGTCTTTCAAGGTTATTCAGTTCCTGAACTAATTACTTGCTAGCCTGTAACTTATTTAATATTATTTTCTTTATGAGCTCTCTGATATTATTTTCTGAGTTTTGATTTTTAGATAGACATGTAGGCAATTTATATAGAAAGTGGATTAATCTAAGCTTTGGCTTTCATTCAGCTATGTCTGGCATATACAAATCTGAGATCTGTAAGAATCTGTTTCAGAGACATGCACATTCACATCAGTGTCATGTTTCTAAATTTCACAACAGTCTTCAGAGCTTCATACTTTGTATGTGCTAGATCTCACTATTGTGTCAACTGGCTTTTCTTTCTCTAAATCACTGACAAAAAGTGTGTGTAAATTCAAATGGAAGTTGCCTGTGCTGTTGACATTTTCTGCTGTTGTAAAAATGTAGCAGCTCAATTCTGATTTTCAGCTTGCCTCAAACTTAGAGAAATGGTACAACGGCTGCCTGTTTCTAATTAGTCCTGAAAAGCCAGTAAAAGGCAGTATGAAGGCCACTCAGGGGAATGATTCAGACTAATCTGGAAGTTTTAGCTATTGATCTTTGATGATGTTCTCTATTCTAAGTCTGATGCGTGCAGTCCAGGGCAGAGGCTGTTTGTAGTGTCCATGGCATCCTATTCCACCCAAGGCACAAAATCACAGCGAAGGGAGTTCAGAGAAGATGACAACAGTCGTCTTCTTAGAGGCAGTATAAAATAATGAAACAGAAGGTGCTTAAAGACATGCTCTTTTGGTAACAATAACTTCGGTGAAAAATCAAAGTCTCTGCGGCTGATCAGTGACACCAGCAATTACCAAAGATCTTAGCCCATAACTGCTACAGTCTTAGGACAAATGTTCAAAATTTGATGCTTATATTTTAAATAGGCTTCTGAAATCTATAACGATCATGAGTTTATAAATAGTTTGATGTTAATTCTGTCACTGAGGTATAACTTTACTGACACTAGGGAGACTAAATATGGACTGAAAAGATTAACATTAGTCAACCACACACATATTCTGGCCCTATTTCCTAGAAAAATGATCTTTTTATTTTTGATCTTAAAATCCATGGTGAGTAAAGCAATTTCTAAACACCTTGGCCTGGTAGAACATCTTCCAAAAGCTTAGGATTAGTCCAACCAAGTAAAAAAAGTGGCTAAAATTCCTTAAAGATGCATATAGTAGGAGCAAAATCCTACTAAAATGAAAGAGAAGTTTACTGTTTTTCCACATTTCTGGAAATGAGGCAGTGAGAGAGAAAAGCCCTATATGAGCTGGATATAAAGATGAGCAGTTTCAGTGTGATTGTTTTATTTTATGTGAATACATATACATGTGTGCGTATAAAGTCCCTCACCTACCTTTGATTCTTGAGGAGTCTTGATTGCTCGTAGTTTCCTGGCTTGCTGCATTAATGCTACTATTTAATATGGATTCTTTTCTATTTCTCTTAACACTGTTCTCACCTTTTCTTAAGCAATCACACCCATCCTACCTCCATTTCTCAATGATGTGTTTGTTTTCACAGTTCTCTCAACCATCTCTTGCACAGGCAAGCTCACTGACCGTTTTTCAGTAACTTTTGAGACCCAAGAATGTACTTTCTTCATATGATCAGCTGGTAATTGGAAATCTAGGTCTCTTTGTCCTCTTATTTCCTGGCAGTGTTTTCTAAAGTCTATCATGGGGCAGCTAGTCATCCTTGGATGCTTCATGCAAGAAGCTGATCCCTAAAGAAGCTCAGATAACTGTTGTCTTTATGGGTCTTCTTTATTGAATACCCATTGTCCAGTGTTATGTGCTTGCCTTGAGATCTGTTTATTCAGCACATCACATGAGTATCTGCGGGGCAGATAACAGCATTTTGTGGAACTTTTGTCCTAAGCTGCAAATAACTCTTTCGTAATACAAGCTGCCTCATCCCCCATGCACAAGAAAAGGGAGAAAGCATTAAAACGTGCAATGAAAATTAACTGATATTTTACCATAGCTAAGTAATAGTTCTTATTAAAATAGAAAGCTCTTCAAATAGTAGAATAAAGATTGATATTTTTATTATCAGGGACAGTATTTGGAATTACAACTCCTACAGATAACCAGCTCCTCTGTTAAAAGTAATTTTTTGGAAATCACTGCAAGGAGCAGGCAGGAATTCTCCCCTTCCGATGTTCACTGTTGCACCCATGAGTTCTGCACTGCCTCTGACATACCAGACACATGGCATTGCAGGTATCCAGATATGACAAACTGTGACTCTGATCTGACCTTTGTTAGTTTTATGGTACAGCATATACTTTGATTTATTAAAATATAACCCCTAATAAAACTCTTATATAAAGAAAGATCACAAATGGTTATAGGCTTGCTGTCCTTCCATCCTTTTTACAGGAAGAAAAATGACTAAAACTTGAAGTCAGACTCTGGCATGCTTGAATACCATATGCCTGCACTATTGAGAGGCTGGAGCAGAATATCTGGAGAAAGATGAGAGAGTGTGGGTGGCAATAGAAAAAACAACCACGACTGTAAGTTAGCAAGATAATATCCTTACTTTCTTCTGTGGGTCTCAAGAGTGATTAAAAAAACATTGGTGTTTTAAAAATATTGCTGAAGACTACAGTGTGACTCATAATGCTTCAGAGAATGGAATTCTTGGAAGTTTCACTGTAATGCCAGATTTTAGAATGGAGGGCAGCAGAGCTGCAGAGAAGTAACATGAGGCTATGTTGACGGAGAAAGAGTATCTCTGAGGGAAATGCAGGCAAGGAAGAAAGAAAGGAAAAGAGAATGAGCCTGGGGAGAGATGACAAGACTATTATTTATATTGAGAACTGTTGCTTGCACTGATGGAAATATTTCACTGCTTTTTGAGATTTTATTGGACAGCATGCCTGCCTACATGGTGCTTCATCATATACATAATAAGGCCAGATATGCAAACATGTGCACATGTTGTTCAATCAGACAATGAACGTTGTTACATGCAACTCTGAAAGTCCATCCTAAAGATGGTCTGGAACTTTAGAAAGAAACTTTTCTTTTGGGATGTGAGTAAAAGTTCTGATAATATCAGCTATTTTATGAGGTTATTTTTTTATTGGCTAAAGGTACATTTTAATTGGGAAGATTTCTCAAGTCAGAATAGACTTTCTCTACAGAAGAAAATAAAGAAGAATGGCAATTATCTGGATTTAAATAGTAGCTTCATGGTTATGGCATGCATCTGATATTTTGCTTGGTACAGTAACATAGCTATTTTATATCTGAAATAAGTTCCTTTACTAGGAAAGGAGCAGTCTTTCTCCCACCATTCCCCACAAGATCAGTACCTATTCCCCTAAAGTTCCAAGGAAATGGTTTGTGTATTTCACAGGCTGTGACATTGTCAGGGAAATAGAAAATCCTGTTTCACATCCATTAATGTGGACTGTGCTTGTACTAGAACCTTCTCCTTTGAGTGAGTGTCCTGTGTGGTATTGTTTATGCTGGAAGCCCAAATACTGAAGTCTAGACTTTTTGTTTGTTTGTTTTTTAAAGACTGTTCTTACATTCTACTGGCTCCTATAATCTGTGTGTATACTTTGCGCATGTGGTTAAGTATAATATATTGGTTTAACGCACTGAAAATCTGTTGATGGTTTAAAGGTAGATAATGCTTCTGTCTGGATAGAAACTTTGTATATGTTTTAAAATTGTATTGATTATTCATCTGAAAATTTACATCTGAGAAATGTCATGAATTCATATTTGGTTACTTCCTCTCTGAAAAAAGGGAAATAGTATATGGAGCAGGGGAGCAAATATGACATCATTCATGTAATGATGGTCATATATCACAGTTAAATAAATACTTTATGTTAACAATTAGGTGATATATTCTTGGCAAAAATTTGTTCACATAATTTGATGAATGAAGTGTGCCAATAAAGAGTGGATTAACAGATCATAACCAGTTCATGAACAATTCATGAAAAGTAAGAAACAGTACAGATCAGGGAATTTAAATAATGTGTCTTTGATTTCACTTGTATAACAGGGAAACTTAGATTTTTGAGTTGAGCAAAACAGAAAATGAAACTTTTAATTTCTTGGTTTATGTATTTTTTCTGGAAAATTAAATCTAGCTATATTTGTAAATGAAACATTTTAAATTAGAAAGGAGATCTATGGAAGTATGAGCATAGATTTTTTTTTTTATAGTTTTCACTTTTAAAGTTTGTTATGCTTTAATGAATTCTTGTTGGAATAATTTCAGGTGGATGATACTTGAATTTTAGGTAGGTTGAAGTGGAAAATGGGTATTTGATCAAAAAGTTGTCCAGCTTTCCTGGACTTACGATCTAGCAATTCCCTTGTTTCCCAAAGCAGTGAACTGAGAAGTGTTTATCCATTATAGGATTAGTGCAACTGATTTGCTCTCATATTGCCTGTAATCCTGAGGATTTTGTAATAAGTGAACACAGCCAGACTGTTATGATCTCAGAGTCAAAAGTAAAATCTACAATGCATGATGATAGTAGACTCTCAAATAGGATCTTGGACAGAGTAAAAAGATGCAGCAAAAAAATGAGTAGACAACAGCAAGACAATCTGCATCTTCTCAACTTCTGCAGGAGAAAAGTCAAAGCTGAGAAACACTTTCTAATATGCCCATTAATGGATATACAACTTATCTAGTCACTCAGAAGCTAATACTGCACTTTTCTGTGCACAAAAAATGTTGTGCCAAATGACTCTGAGTGGTATCCTTAATGATGAATTTACAACCATCAACAAGGAGCCTTCTTCGATTGCCTGCATTAAAGCAGCAGATGATTATAAACCCATCCAGTGATGTTTTTCCTTAGGCTTACAAAAAAAGAGTAGCATACAAGGCAATCGTACCCTTGGGCGTCTTATGACTTGCTCAAAAGTATGGCTTAAGTGTTGATTTCTTTTCCACACCCCCTCCCCCCCCAAATTCCATTTTACAATGATGACATATCCATAGCCTAAAAAAGAATGACATGGGAATTACAGTGAATACCCTGATTGCTCACCTGGCATTAAAAATAGTACCAGGCTTCACAGACAGTATTTAGCTGGGCAGATCTGTCAACTGTCAGTGCTGTGCATGGGAAACAGACAACCAGCTCCCTCTCTTCATTGTCCCATGGTTTCGGCCTTATCTCATGCATTTGTAATGCAGTACTGAAGTCTCTCTCAGAGACCCTATATGCTTGATGGCTTCTTCCCCATCCTTTGACCCATAAAACACTGTCTTACTGCATTAGGCAAGAGAAGCTTGACAGATTGGAAATGAATTGTGAACCAGTGGGCATATTCAATAAGTAAAAAGTCTGATTTTTCTTTTTGTCAAGTCCCTTTTCTAAAGATTAGATTTATTAACAAAACAAAGGATTCCAAAGCCAGTTCATAGTAACATAGAATATGTGGTAAAAGACAAAAATATTTCCAGCTTCCAGCAGTGACTGCAGGAAGTGCCAATATGCATCCCTCTGGATAGCTTCCTGTCCAACTTTTGGAAACACAGATGTATTTCTGTAGTGTGTTTCAGTTCTACCGGTAATTTACTACTGCGTTTCTCCAAACTGCTATTTGTGTTCATGAGAATGCAGCTGAAGACTTTTAATTCAGTCAGTAAAGAAACCAAAAAGCAGGATCAATTACATTTCTTCCCTGATCTGCTTTTTTCCCTTCCATTCTGTTCCTCCCAATAGATAATTTCTGGAAGTTATTTAAACTGATTGAATCAAGTGAAGACATCTGGTGGGAATGGGAGAGGTCCTGCAGGTCAGTTCTGGGCCATGGGTCCATGTACTACAAATTCTTTTCTTGCCTTTGCTTACTAAACCTTTGCTCACTATCCCTTTGCTCTAATCAGGTAGATAAACTATTGACTTAGTTCGATGGCATGGTAGTTTGATCTGCATGAACATAAAAAAACCCTAGAGCTCACCATAGTAATTTCAGTGGCATGCCTTCTAGAGTTAATAATAATAATAATAATAATAATAATAATAATAATAATAATAATAATAATAATAATAAATGAAATAGAGAAAACAAGGCAACTGAGTTCTTTGTATATTGTTTCCCCATAATTCTTCACTATTCACTGATATTTAAGCAATAAATGTGTTCCAGTTTGAGGAGAAACAGTAATTGGTAATTTTTGTAAATTTATGTATAATTATCACTTTTCAAAATAAATATTTCATTCTATAAAATATATAAGTCCCTACCTCTCCCTTTCCAGTGTCCCTAAACCACTCTGGACTAATTTTGATCTCTGTTTGTAATTGTATCCATGTGCCTGTCTGTTAGTAGCAGTGTGAACACCATGTCCATGTACATGAACGTGTCCAGAGAAGGGCACCAAGGCTGGTGAGAGGCCTTGAGCACAAGCCCTACGAGGAGAGGCTGAGGGAGCTGGGGTTGTTTAGCCTGGAGAGGAGGAGGCTTGGAGGAGGCTCAGGGGATACCGCATTGCTCTCTACAGCTACCTGAAGGGTGGTTGTAGCCAGGAAGGGGTTGGTCTCTTCTCTCTAGCAACCAGCACCAGAACAAGAGGACACAGTCTCAAGCTGCACCAGGGGAAGTTTAGGCTCGAGGTGAGGAGAAAGTTCTTCACCAAGAGAGTTGTTCATCATTGGAATGGGCTGCCCAGGGAGGTGGTGGAGTCACCGTCCCTGGAGGTGTTCAAGAGGGGATTGGACATGGTACTTGGTGCCATGGTCTAGTCATGAGGTCTGTGGTGACAGGTTGGACTTGATGATCTTTGAGGTCTCTTCCAACCTTGGTGATACTGTGATACTGCGACACTGTGATACTGCAAATCCAGTTGACAGCAAGCTTGTACCCTATTCTTTCCTGATGGTCCTTCATCATGAATGGTAAGTGGTCAAAAGACTGAAAAATTTTTTTTTTCTTGCATTGAATTTTGCAACTGCCTGAATTTATTCAACCCAGTCTCATAGTTTTTGTAAGGGTCATTTCCCTTATAATGATTTACTAATGACACCTTGCACTTTCAAATTTTATTTATCACTTAATAAAATACCATTCTTCATAAACATACATTTAAAAAAATATGTATTTTTTAAAAAATGTATTAAAAAAATTCTTTCCACTATGAGCTCTTTGGTGCATTTTATCATTGTCATAATTATGCTTATGAATAGAATAGAATAGAATAGAATAGAATAGAATAGAATAGAATAGAATAGAATAGAATAGAATAGAATAGAATTACCAAGGTTGGAAGAGACCTTGAAGATCATCGAGTCCAACCTGTAACCACAACCTCACAACTAGACCATGGCACCAAGTGCCACATCCAGTCCCCTCCTGAACGCCTCCAGGGACGGCGACTCAACCACCTCCCCGGGCAGCCCATTCCAACGTCAAATGACTCTCTCGGTGAAGAACTTTCTCCTCACCTCCAGCCTAAACTTCCCTTGGCGCAGCTTGAGACTGTGAACACTTGTTCTGGTGCTGGTTGCTAGCAAGAAGAGGCCAACCCCTTCCTGGCTACAACCACCTTTCAGGTAGTTGTAGAGAGCAGTGAGGTTGCCCCTGAGCCTCCTCTTCTCCAGGCTAAACAGCCCCAACTCCCTCAGCCTCTCCTCATGGGGAGTTTTCTCAGAGCCCATGGAAGTTCCAGTGTGCCCAGGCAGCCAAGAGGGCCAACCGCATCCTGGCCTGCATTAGGAATAGTATGGCCAGCAGGAGCAGGGAGGTCATTGTGCCCCTGTACTCTGCTTTGGTTAGGCCGCACCTTGAGTACTGTGTCCAGTTCTGGGCCCCTCAGTTTAAGAAGGACATTGAGACACTTGAACGTGTCCAGAAAAGGGCAATGAGGCAGGTGAGAGGCCTTGAGTACAAGCCCTACGAGGAGAGGCTGAGGGAGCTGGGATGGTTTAGCCTGGAGAAGATGAGGCTCAGGGGAGACCTTATTGCTCTCTACAACTACCTGAAAGATGGTTGTAGCCAGGAAGGGGGTTGGTCTCATCTCCCAGGCAACCAGCACCAGAACAAGAGGACACAGTCTCAAGCTGCACCAGGGGAAGTTTAGGCTTGAGGTGAGGAGAAAGCTCTTCACAGAGTTGTTAGCCATTAGAATGGGACTCAACCACCTCCCGGGCAGCCCATTCCAGTGACGAATCACTCTCTCGGTGAAGAGAGATGTTTCAACCCAATTTTTGTCAAGTTGAAGGCACTTGAAGTGGGATTTTGTGTTGTGAAGCCTCATTTCAATTCCACAGGAATTGTGCCTGATAACCTGAAGTAATTAAGTAAGTATACTGAATTTTGGTTACTGTATGAAATGTACATTCTGACTGACTCTTTAGGCAAGAAAAGTAAGACTCTCCAAGGGAATAAGAAATAGGACCTTAAAAATCTCACCTGGGACATGAAAGTCCAGTCAAATGGACTGCTCAAGCACTAGTTGCTTTATAGGTTTAAAAGGGTGAGAGGGAGAAGATGGACAGAAGAGACAGAAAGCATTCACAGAATTATTGAAGCTGGAGTAGACCTCTGAGATCATCAAGTCCAGCATATGACCTAGCACTACCACATGGACTAGACAATGTCACTTAGTGATACATCCACTCTTTCCTTAAACACCTGCAAGGACAGTGCATTCCAGTGTCTAATTACCCTTTCCCTGAGGAAGTGCTTCCTAAGATCCAACCTAAACCTCCCTTGGCACAGCTTCAGGCCATGCCCTCTAGTCTTGGCACAAGTTGCCTGGGAGAAGAGCCTGACCCCCACCTTGCTACAACTTCCCTTCAGGTGGTTGTAGAGTGTGATAAGGTCCCCCCTGAGTCTCCTCTTCTTCAGGCTTAACAACCCCAGTTCCCTCAGCCTCTCATCATAAGACTTTCCCTCCAGTCCCTTCACCAGTCTCATCACTCTCCCCTGCGCCCGCTTTAGCACTTCAGTATCTTTCTTGAAGTGAGGGGCTCAGAACTGCACACACTACTTGAGGTGAGGTCTCACCAGTGCCAAGTACAGGGGCAGAACTACATCCCTAGTCCTGGTGGTCACACTATTCCAGATACAATCCAAGATACAATTGGCCTTCTGTACCAGATGGACACACTGCTGGCTCATGTTCAGACAGCTGTCAACCAGAAGTCCCAGGTCCCTCTTTGTCATTGTCCTTTTCCTCATTTCTAGGATTTTCAGTAAAATTTAAATCTGTTAATCATTTATTATAGTGCCCATTACTTTATAATGGATAATGGGATCCCTTTCTGCCAGGAGCCATGTGCCTATTTGTCCTTGAATGTCTCCAGTTTCAGCTGCATCTCTTAAACGTTTTCTTTATCAGACATTCAAAGACTTTCTCTTTGTTGGGGTAATTCTGGGTAGTGGGGGAGCAATGTGTAAGAGATTGAGTACCTTTCTCCATCTGGCTATATACTGAAGGTCCTTTTAAGATGGAAGGTATTTATTACTTAAAATTAAATGCAACCAAATGCTGCCATGAACAAAGTTGAGAAGGAGTTGTTAACTTGAAAAAGAGAGGGGAAACATCAGCCAGGCCTGATCTTTTATGTTTGATGAGCACTGGAACTCCTTAGACAATAGAATAGAATACAATAGAACACAATAGAATAAACCAGGTTGGAAGAGACCTTCAAGATCATCGCGTCCAACCCATCAACCAATCCAACCCACCTAAACAACTAAACCATGGCACCAAGCACCCCATCAAGTCTTCTCCTGAACACTCCAGTGATGGTGACTCCAGCACCTCCCCGGGCAACCCATTCCAATGGGCAATGACTCTCTCTGTATAGAACTTCTTCCTAACATCCAGCCTAAACCTCCTCTAAAGAGAGACTGTCCCTCCCCCTAAAGAGAGACTGAACCTCCCCCTAAAGACCAGACTGTGGATCCATACTTTTGTGAGTATAAGCATCATACCCTGAGGCAGCTTCATATACAAAACCTAGTAGATGATTTTAACCTTATCTAGTAATCAATCTTCACACAGGAATGATTGACTAGTGCTTAATGTTCTAGTGCTTACTGCTCTAGTTGTGATGTTTTGGGCTGTTCATGTTTGGTGCGTTTGCCACTGTAAACCACTCCCAACATCTCTGAAGAAGCAGATGGAAGGCCAAGAATATGAGAAATAATTGGAGTAGTCAATTAAATGGAGGTCATAAATGAAGCTTTTTGAAGAGGTGTCATCAAGAGTTTGCCTGAAAAGAGAATTTTGCAAAGAAGGAAGCAGGTGTCAAATTCCTTTTGGCAGCTGGATGCTCAAAAATTTTTAAAATGAAAAGCTACCCAATCCAAAAGTCTTGATTTAAAACTCAAGACACTGGGAGCATGTGTCTTAACAAATGGGAAAGAACATATATTGGTGAGGTTTACCGCTCTTGGGCTATAGGGAGAATGCAGAATGGTGAGGAAATATACTGACATGACTGAGTTCTGGCAGTACTTAGGACACTGGCACCACCAGTGAGGAGGAACTTGAGGATGATTTTTGAGCTCTGTATTCAAACAACTCTCTGTCTTCCGCATCACACTGTAGAAAAATAGATGTTTTGAGCCATTAGAAAAGCAAAGGAAGTGCAATAGCCCAGATTTTGATCATAATTACACCCAGGTGGTTCTGAAGTGACTACACCCGTGTCATTGAAGTTGCACCAGTGCAAAACTTGTCTGGGAACTGAATCAAGCCCTTTGTTTTCTTGCATTTGTGTACCAAAAGAGCACTCTAACAGCTCTCAGTAAATAATAAATTAATAATGATATGATGATCTCCCTTATGACTGGAAGAAGTACAGAAAAATTAGTGTCAGACTGAGAACTTGTTTGCAAGATTTGTTGAATGTGTAATTTCTATATTAGTGTTGGATATATGATGCCTTGCTAGACTGATTTTAATTTTCACTTCATACATCAGAAACATCAAATGTACTGTTAGTATGTAGTCAACAATACCAAATTGCAACATATAGCTTATAGTTCAGACGTGTTAGACCTCTGATCATTTCTTTGTAAGACACCTTAAAATCCCCAGCAAAAAGTAGTAATGAAAGCAACTAATGAAAACAAGTGCTTTTGCTGTCTTCCTGATGTAAACCAAATAGTATTTCAGTCATTGGTTTTGTTTGTATTTCCCCATTTGTGCCTCAGAATACACCAGATTGCAGAGTTACATCACATTTTTAATGACTGGAACCATGTCCTGAGATGTCCCTCTGACCACACCATAACTTCCTTCTTTCTTCCCCCCTCCCCCCCTCCCCCAGCTAGAGGACTGTATGTAATTAATCTGAGAACATAATTCAATTAATTATTGACAGAACACGTAAACACCACTCAGATATTTTTTTCATAAACCTCTCTGTCAGGCGCTGGGGTGGAAAGGGGTGGAAAAGCAGTAAAAACGGGCTCTTGAGATAGGACGTTTCTCAATACTCTGTATCAGCCAGACAGGCTCCCAACACCCCCGGCTCTTTAGATGTAAAGCATATTGTTCTTGTCTAGGCTAAACAAGTGTCCCCGAGAAAGCCCAGTGGGATGCAGGCTTATGATTTAAGTGAAGAATATAACAGAAGCAGATAACTTTGATTTGCGCAAAGGAAAAGTGTGATCTTTTTCAGGGATTCTGAGCATTCACAGCAAATTTTTCTTCTTCTGCTGCTGATTAAAATGATAAACAAGAGCTCTGTGTTCAGTTTAAAAGAGGAATGTAGCTTTAGAAAGTTGACTTATTTAGAAAAAGAAGAGTAAATCATGACCTCCCACAACCTTTGGCCAAAATCTGCTAGTAGCAGAAAGTAAAGACAAGGCTGTTTCTGTAATTATTAAAACCCGAGTAAGGACAGTGATCATTTCTGTCCATATGACCGGAAAATGCCCTGGGGGCCAGACTGGGGAGGGAAATGGGGGATGTGCCTGGGGGTTGCCCGTAATTTCGGATTACAACTAAAGCACGCCAGAAGCGGATAAGAATCATAGAATCATAGAATTGTTAGGGTTGGAAGGAACTTCAAGGATCATCTAGTTCCAGCCCCTCTGCTATGGGCAGGGACACCTCAAAAAAAAGAGAGAGCGAGGTGAGAAAGCAAATGAGGGCTTTATTGTAAAGCAAGGAAAACTACCATGTTGGCGGGAAAAAAATGTAATCGCGTAACTGGAGGCTGCCCTTGCAGCCCGTGCGACCTCGGCTGACCCTGTGGGGCTTCGGGGGTGGGCGCGGAGCCGCACAGTCTCTGACACCCTCCAGGTGAGTGTTGGTGAGACGAGCCTTCGCACGCCTCGAGAAGCCAAGCCGAGCGCTGCCGAGTGACCCGGCTCTGGCCGGAGGGGACGTGGAGGCACCCACCGCCCTTCCCCTGAAACTACGTGAGAAGGTCCTTCACGGCGGCCTCCTGAGAAGACCCGCTGAGCGTGTTTGCAGGAGCTCTTCTGCCTTTGCTATTGACGCGTGGGGCTGGGAAAGGATCTGGGAGGGCAGGGAATCGGAGGCGCTCGGAAGCAGGGGGCAGCGAGGCGGTGGCAGTGTCCTGCCCCGGCAGCCGTCCTCTGCGCAGGACTGGAGAGGAGCAGCACCTTCACTTGCTGCCTGGAGCCCAGGGTGGGCGTCCGCCTCCTCTTCCTCTCCCCTCCTTCTGCCCGTGCCAACATGATTTTGGCTCTTTCCGTGCTGACAACAACGTTCAAAGAGAGCGGGGCGTCGCCGTCCTTAAGCGAAAGGCAACCGGGAATGCTGATGTTTGGGAGTCTAGGATGAGAGAAAAGTGCTTGTCTGTCCCGCGTAGGGTGGCGGGGAAAAAGCTGAGGCAGGGACGGCAGCTGGGAGTGGCTCAGGCACTGACATCTTTACCGTGCCTGGTCGGGCGGTGCCCACGATGTGGAGAGCGGGATGATGTCCCTCCACAGCCTGCCCTACTTGGGACTGCTGCAGAGGTTCCTCCCCGGGGCTCCTCTGAGGGCTCCCAAAGCGCAGACCGGGGAAGCAAGCCCACCTCCGGCGCTCGCCCCGCCGCCCCAGTATCACCGGGGGTGCCCGAGCTGGGCGGAGCCGTTGTAGCCCTGAGCCCGTTGCCTGGAGCGTCCGCTGGTGGAATCAGCGGAAGGTGAAGGGCTGAGGGTGTTTGGGGCCCGGCAGAGCCGACTGCGCCGCCAGACGGGTCGGGGAGCCGAGACGGCATCTGAGCCGGATCTTTCAACACCTCGGCCAAAGTGACCCGGTTTCTAGGGGGCGCTGCGCTCCCACCGAGGGCAAGAACTATACGGGTACAGGCGGCCGGGGAGCGGGGTTGGAGCCCTGTTTTTTTGGCTGTGAGAGACCTCCTGGTTTTGCGGGGTGGTGCCAGAAGCGGTTACACGAGCTAACCCACTAAGTGAATATTGAGGGACAGGGACGTTGTATGGACAGAGGAACAGTGTCATGGACAAAACAGGGACTCCAACGCCCTTACAAATAGCTTTCTGCAGGTTTAGTTTAGCACTGCGGGCGCGACTCACAGTACTGCAGAGAGCAGCGTCCCTGGCCTGCCTTACTTTCACCCTTCTCCAAAACTCAGCCCGGACGCCTCGTCCCGCTGCAGTTAAGGGCAAGGAGGCTTTCAGAGGTGCAACGGCTGGTGCTTAGAAACCTCTTATTTCTGGGCGACTCTTCACGGCTCCTGCAGGGCTTGCGGGATGCTTGGCTTCACCTGCCGGGCTCCGAAGTAGGCAGCTCCGGCACCCAGCTCCAGCATCCCCCATCTTTTGAAACGCAGCTGTCGGCTCCCGGGGAGTGGGCTGCCTCTCGCACCGCCGGACTGGCCTCACCCTCCCTGCCCAGCCGCAGGTGCGCGTCACGCTGCCCCCAGACGGTCTCCGGCCCCGCCCGCGTCCCCGACGGGGCATCCGCAGCTGGGTGGCTCTCTCGGCCAGGACGGCTTTCACCTGCCTGCTGTTTTGGCGGAGATTCACTTGCTTGCATGGCCTCTGGCCAGCCCTGCACCTTTGCCTTCACAGGGATCAGCCCTGGGGGCGGCTTTCCAGGGTCAGCGAGGGAGCGCACAGTCTCCGGGCCGGTCTCTAGGACCCCGGGAGCTCCGAAGGTTTTGATTTCGCAGTGGGGACGCCCTATACCCCGCCGTTCTCCTCTGGGTTGCGGGCGGTGCTCGCTCCTGTCGCATCCGAGCGAGTACCCGTAGCCGGGCGCGGCAGCGTCTCGCCGCCCCCGAGCCCCCAGCAGCGCATCCTCTCCCGCCTGCCGCTGCGCCTTCCCCTCCGCGCTGGCGGAAGGGTATTGGAGCGCGGTAAAAGAGAAAGTGTACGTAGCGGTCTGGAGATAGAGAGTCAAGGTTAGACGTGTATTTACTCAACCTTTATTATTTAAAAAAATTCATTAAAAAAAAAAGGTGAACGAACGTCTTACAAAACCCCCCCACATAAATAGGACATTCCGTTCAGCTCTGGCTATTGGCAGTTCTAGTACTTGACAACATCAGACGCGATTTCCTGGCATTAGACTAACCCATTTCAAAATCGGTCATCACAAAGAAATACTAGAAATCCCAGTTAGCACTTGCTAGGCAGTACGGAGCACTTGTACACAACTTTTTAGACACACACCCGCACACACACGCAGCTGGGAACAGATCCCGTAGGAAGAGAGACTCCTTAAAAAATAGTAAACGCTTCTAAAATAAAAAGAAAGAAAAAGAAGAAAGAAAGAAAGAAAGGAAGGAAGAAAAAGAGTTATTTACAAAACACAAAATGGAAATACAGTATTGACAGAGCGTGGCTGGCAAATCAACATGATTTGAATAGAGAAAGGACTATGGCACGTCTTGCTCGAAAGCTTGCACAGCAGCCTCCTTCGAGAGTCCCCGGGTGAGGACAGTTCCTGCCATCCGCATCACAGAGCCTTCTCCCTCCCCACCTCTCCTCCCGCCCTCCACTCGTGTCCCCACCACTGCACTTCTTGCCAGGTCCTTTTTACACTTGAATGACCACCGTGCTGGGACTCTGGAGCCGGGTTTTGTACTGGTCTAGCCAGCTTCTCAGCTCTGAGATCTTGTAGCCCTCTGGTCCTCTGCCTCCCTGGTACATCACCTTCTCCTCCTGGATGACGTAGAGCCGCTTGAAGTAGGCGCCGTAGGCGGCGCTGGAAGCATTGTCCATGGTGTCCACGGCCAGGGGGCAATCGGGCGCCCCTTCCCTCATCAGCTGAGCTGCCCGCAGCCTGTCCTGGAGGCACTGGTGCTTGGGGATGTTGTAGGCTGCATCTGAGCTGACCCAGCCGTCGGAGGGGTGTGCTTCTTCGATGTACACCAGAAGGAAGTCGGCAATGTCCACGAAGTGCGCGGCTAGGCGCTGGAAGGACCTCAGGCGAGCCATGAACGGGGGTCAGGTGCAGCTGCCGAAATTAAGGATGAGGGGTCTCTTGCCACGGGCGAAGTCCAGGATGCGGAGTCTCTTCTGCCCGTCCAGCTGGATCACTTCAGGGTTGGGGGCTAAGGAGCCCACGTGCGCCGACTTGAAGAAATCTAGCTTCTGCCCATGCCACACAGCTTTCAGAGACTCCAGCGTGAACATGCGGTTGGAATCGGACACGCACACAGGGGGGTCGTCGGGGGGCAGCCCGTCGCTGGCGCTGGCCACCTCCTCAGCCGTGGGCATCATCAGCATCTTCTTCCTAATGCACAGAAAATCCAGAAGCCAGAGCATCACCGCGGTGAGCAGGAAGCGGGGGAAGAGGAGGATGCAGGCGGCCGCCTGGGTGAGCAGTTGCAAGGTGTGAACGCCAAGGGAGTGGAGCATCGCAGCGGCTTGTGCTGCAGGGCGCTGGCTGCCTAGGGGCCCCCACGCACCCTCCTTGCTGGGGTCTGTGCAGCACGGCTGAGATCCCGCTTCTCTTTAAGCCCATTTTATAGTCAGGGATTTAAATGAAAAGTGACTCCACCTCCGGCCAGAACCCGCCCCTCTGGAACTTGAGCCTGGGGATTACCTACCCCTCCACTCTAATGACCTAAAAATACACAGACAAAAGGGAGAGCCCCGGCAGGAGCTGCGAGGGACGTGCACCGAAGCAGGAGCAGCCGCTATCAGGCACCAGCAGAGAGTCCGAGATAGGGCACCGCCGGGGTCCGCGGCCGCAGATAGCGGCAGGCTCTCGCAAACAGTCCTGCGAAGGACAATGCAACAGGCTCAGCCCGACCCTCGCCCCTCTCCGACCCGACCCAGCCCGGGTCCCCACAGGCTTTTGGGAGCGCGGGGCCGGCGCCGCGGCAGAGCCGTAGCAGGGGCCGGAGCCGTCCCGTGTAGCTCCTGCAGGTGACAGGGATGGGCCGCCCGCTCCGCATCCTTCCTTGTACTTCTCCCTCTCCCCTCCCCGCCCCGCCAGCCCAGTCGCCCCTGGGGACGGCCTCCGCCCCGCCGCACGCCCCGGCACCGTGGGGCACCCGCGGCTGGCACCCGCGGCTCGAACCCGCGGACGCACCTCGCCCACATCCTCCCACCGCGGCGGCGGGACGGGAGGCGGCCGCTATCCCGGCTTGCGGACAGCCCCTACCCTCGTAGAGGGCTTCCCTGGCCCCGGCGGAGGCGGCGGGCTCCGCCGCGGGGGGTGCCAGGTGGGCGCGGGCCCTGGCGGGCGCTGCCCCGCGGCGGAGGAGGGGCGCGGGGCGGCGCTGCGGCCGCTAGGGGTAGCTGTTGCCCGAGAAGCCGCCGAGGCGGCGGCTGCGGGAGGGGAGCCGCGGGGCCCTGCCATCCCTGCCCGAGGGTACCCGCGCCCCCGATGCCTTGCCCTGGTCCCAAGTTGGAGGGTGCGGCCTCGGCCTTGTGGCGGGTCTTCCCATGAGGGGTGCGGGGTCATCGGTCTTCCCCCTCGGGCCCTTGCAGTGGGGGTCACCGCGGAGAGCCCCAGGGGGCGGGCTGGCCCGGAGGCTAAGGGTGTGCGCCGAAGTGTGAAGGCGGAGCTCGGCCGTGCTGCGAAGGCAGCCTTTGGTAGCGCTCGACGCTGGCCGGATCGGGACAGCCCCGGCATCTTCGGGGAAGATCATCACGTCTCGCTCTGGGCGTGTACCCGGGGTCTGCCGGGCGTGCGATGCCCGGCCTCTCCTGCCAGCTCAGCCCTGATCTCGGGACTGGAGCGCGGCTGGGTGCATCGGAGTGTGTCACGACCGGCACGCACGGTGAAGGCGCCAGGAAGGTCTTGCTTTCCGTGACATCCCCCTTTTCACTGGAGCTCTAAGTCAGGGCAGACGCTCCTTTATGGCCACCCACGAGCAGCCAGCAATATACTTTTTTCCTGCTGTCGAGTGAAGTATAAATGCAAGCTTTTTGTGTGAGTACATCTAGCAAAGTCCTTAAACAGATGGATGAAGTGTCATCTCATGGACACGATCAGGTGCCTACCTTGTGTGCTGTCCACAGAGCAGACTTGTAAGGGCTGGTTTTAGGTTGAGTGGGTTGTGTACGAGCAGCAAAATGCTTGCAGGGTGCAGAGATGAGCCACCTTCAGTCTTTACCCAGTCAGGAGGAATTTATCTTGTCTTTAAATTCCTTCTTGCTGGATTAGATGGAGTCCTTTCTCAAAGGTACCGAGTTTAAATCTGCTTTGGAGGATAGACACAGCCCTAGCTCTGTTCACAGCCTTGCCACTCCACTGGTGCAGGGTTCCTAGCCTGCGTAGTACCTACCGTTTCCTTACTAGCTTCTTCACAAAAGGTGTACTAATTGTCCAAAATGTTGAACACTGCCCTCTACTATGCAAATGCAGCTCATACATCCCTGAGCTGCTGCTACAATTGCTGCTCACCCTGCTGTCTGCTGTGCTGACTTTGGGGACACATGACCTAAGTGTTAAGTGTGGGTCCTGAGCACCTTGTTTCTGCCTATGGCCGATGTCAAGTCTTTGGGTGCAGATTCCAAGAGACTCTGTGGTCCTGCAGCTCTCTCTGGGTGCAGTCTGCACTTCTCACGTGTGACTGTGCACATCTCTGTGCCATCTGCAAAATGGAAAAACTAATGCTTAGCCTTCTCATGAGAGTCTAGGTGACTTACTTCACTTTTATGTAACTTATTGTGAGAACTCTGAATAAAAGGCAAAATTGAAATCTCATTTCACTTTTTCTTTATCTGGTTCCCAATAGGGTGTTTCAGAGCAATCTAATCAGACACCTGGTTTGCATCCCCCCCATGCATCATCTTAGTTGGCGTCAACAGCAAGTGAATAGAATTTAGCATTTTAGCAACTGAATGGGAGCGTGTGCTCCAGTCCTCATAAAACCATGCTAATACACTAGCCTGATTAATAACCTTTTTGGCATTCTGTGATGCTCAGTCCAGGGAAAATTACTGAGTGGATATTTACTATATTGTCAAACTTATTTTGAACTCCTCATGTGGGCCTCTCACCACCTCTCTGTACAGTTATGCAATCCTGAAAACCACAAATTAAAGTCTCTAAACAGATGCAATAACAAATTGTGGTAGCTCTGAAGAAACCCCCAGGAAAAAAATTGACCTCTCAAAGCAATCTCTTCAAACTCTGCTGACAGACAAAAGCCTGAGTAAACAGATGAGTTTGCAACCCTGTATATATCAACAAACTTTGCTCTACTAGATCAGTGAGAGATATTCCAAGGTAAAAAAAAAAAAAAAAAAGAGGTCTTTGGTCTTATATAATGTATTTGTAGCTGGATAGGGCATTTGGAAATTACTTTTTCTGCATTCCCTGGAAAAAAATCCTTTATTTTTATAACTTAAAGGAAACTTTTGAGTTAACATTTCCTATTCAGCTGTGGATAGAGCAGAGAACTAAAGCATTTTGCTCCAGCACTCCACTGCTACACTTTCTTACCATATGAAAATCCATGTATAACCCGAGGCTGCTGTTTCATACCAAAATGGTGGCTCTGCGTGGCTCTACAAGCCATGCACTGATGCATTCAGTTGAAGTACAGAGCTTGTGTATTTATGCAAAACCCTGTGGGAAAGGGTGGAATTCCTTCTGCAGCCCTTTGGTTCTCTGGAGGTTTGAAGTGACGTGTCATTGCTGTTCTCACTTCTGTGTTTTGCTGGATGGTTTTCAAAATCATGTGTTTTCACTCTGGTAAACCTTCTCTCTACTTCACAAGGGCCATACCTCCCAGCTGGATCTTGAATTATTTTGAGGTGCATGAAGGTACTCAGTCTTTCTAGGAATCCATATTGCTGCTAGTAATAGTGTGGAAACTTAGGTCTTCCTGTTCATTGAGGATTTCATAGAATATATGCTAAAATATGGCATTTACAATGGCACATCTGGTTATGGGTGGTTTGTACTCTTCTGCATGTGGTCTGTGGTTCAGCAGTTACTAACTTAAATATACATGTTTGTGTGTGTGTCCCCACACAAGTGCACATAAAGGCTTCACATTATCTCCTTCTTTGAGAACTTTATAGTTGTAGTTTTTCTTAATTTGATAAATGCAATTTATAACTATTTAAAGTTCTTTTCACAAGCAGGAGCTACAAAATAAATTCAGCAACTTATAAAAACAAAACCTCAGAAAGATGAAATTAAAAACATCAGGTCTGCTTTGATGTAGAGGATGTGTTGAAATGGTATATTTATATGTTTATTTTCTATTTTATAATTTCCTGTGCAAAGGCATGCAATACCTTCTGACAGGAAACTAAATGTATTTTGGAAGAGTTCCACCTCCCATGTCATCTAAGCTACATGTCATTAATGTGTTAGAGCTCTATGTGAAGGAAACGAGAAAGACTTCACTGAAGTTTGGATCCCTCCCTGAAATAGACGCTGGACAATTTCTTCTCCTGTAAGCAGATACCCAGTGGCTACAGAGAGGTGCAGTAGTGCAGTGGTAAATTACTCAGCTGTCTGGTATCTGTAAGAAGTGAGTAAATGTTTTATTGCTGAAATTGGAGGTGGATAAACTGCATTTGCAGTTGTTTGCTCTTAGTGACATCTCTGGAAAAAAGTTACCATAAGCTGGAGTCTGTGATGTCTGTGGACCTACATCCCTCTTAATCTTTCACCACTTTCAGGTGACACCTGTTTTTCTTTTCCTCCCTCCTGTTCAGTGGTGAGTTTTTTTATCCTTTAAATATATACATGACTCAGAAAAAAATACAAAAAGTCAAACACCTAGCCAATGCTTTAAGTAGCTTTGAGAGTGGAAAGAGAAAAAGTGCTGTGCCACAGATTGGTCTATAAAATCTCTAGCAGAGCCATAGACTTTGGCTCTTCTTCCCCACCCTGGCACTCTTGCCTTCGACTACATGGCAAGGATGTGATATATGATAAAGTGGTTCCCTGCACTGAAGTTCTCATAATTTATTTCCCCTCCCCTTCTTTTCTTCTCCCCTTCCCCCCCACCAACTTCTTCTGTTGGTGCAACACTCAGGTCTCACCATGACTAAGATGAAACCCAACATTTTCTTGAGTCTCTGAGCCACAAACCAAAGGTCTGCAGCTTGAATAAGGGTAGAGTTTCCCTGATGTGTTAATGCACCTGCCTCCACAATGCTGCTCGCTAGTGCTCCTGTTGTGCTAGCAGCCTGTGGTGGAAACTAAATAACCAAAAGGTTCTGGATTAAAGAAAAAAAAATTAATGCCCAGACGATTTTGGTGACTGGGTTTACATTAGGACCCCTATGCCAATGTGTAATAGTGCAATTTACCATGCAACTTGATGAATAGCAAAAGGTGCAAATTTCCATTCCATTAATCCTTTCTTACTTCTGCTTGCCCTGTGTTTTGTGTGATCCTACTGTGACCTGCAGTGACCTGGTTTGGAGACTAAGGAGACAGAAAAGCTTGGCTTTAGAAAAATGAGTGATTCCCTGACAGATTACTTCCCTAAATTGGCTCATGACAAAAGGAAATGATCACACGTTCAATGCAGAGGAGGCACAAGAGAAATGGCCACAGCATGCAGACAGGGCAGGGGTAAGAAGGCCATCCCACCAGACTACCTTAGCAATACTATCAAACCACCTGTGGGTGAAACAGCATAGTGAAAGTATGTTAATCATAGAATCATAGAATCAATAAGGTTGGAAGAGACCTCAAAGATCATCAAGTCCAACTTGTCACCCAAGACCATATGACCACTAAACCATGGCACCAAGAGCCACGTCCAATCCCCTCTTGAACACCTCCAGGGATGGTGTTCAACTCCACCACCTCCCTGGGCAGCCCATTCCAATGGATAACAACTCTCTCAGTGAAGAACTTTCTCCTCACCTCAAGCCTAAACTTCCCCTGGCGCAGCTGGAGACTGTGTCCTCTTGTTCTGGTGCTGGTTGCCTGGGAGATGAGACTGACCCTCTCCTGGCTACCACCACCTTTCAGGTAGTTGTAGACAGCAATAAGGTCTCCTCTGAGCCTCCTCTTCTCCAGGCTAAACAATCCCAGCTCCCTCAACCTCTTCTCATAAGGCTTGTGCTCGAGACCTCTCACCAGCCTCGTTGCCCTTCTCTGGATGCCTTCAAGAGTGTCAATGTCCTTAAGTTCAGAAATATCCTGAACAAGTACACTGCAAAGCAAATGTGTGTAGTCTTAACCTTTTTGTGCAGTGGAAGAGTATAGGAGATATACAGGAGGTGATAGTTTATGTTACAAGGTCTTGCTGGGCAGTGTAGGCAAATGGGGTGCACAGCTGGCTTTGAGGTTGAGCTGGCAATGTCAGCTGCAGCGGCAGCTGCTAACACACTTCCTTCAGTAGTAAGAAATTACATTATCTGTAAAACCCTGTGCTAAACACATCTCTGCTACTCATCAAGGAAACTGCTCAAAAGCTGCTGTGGCTCAAGAGCTCAGGCTGGACCCCCTGGTAGAAGGGTATAATTATAGTCATCTGAATGGTTTGCTTTGGAGCAAAGACAACAGTCTAGTCCAGAAGTGGAACCCCATAGAGTTATATTTAAGTGGCACCTTTACACACACTGAATACAGATGAAGTCCTTGGCAGAAAGAGAAAATACTTCTTCCATTGTCTTTATTCATACCAGTCTCAGGTGTGGTGCAGAGGAAGATGAGGAGATGCAATTTGTTTGAATCTAAATCTCCTCTAAGAAGATTGCAACAGAAGTCACCCCATGCAGAGTTTTATAACAGAGTAGGTTTCAGCATGTGACATCAAATTTCAATAAACTAACACTGTTTAGAAAGATGAGAGCAGCAGGCTGATAACTAAGGTTAGTTTGCAATATTTTAAATGGCAGCATGGCAAGGGTGCCGTTTTCTCAAAAGGGGATATTTGTGAATTGACAAATCAGGTCCAGCTTTTGCTGAGGTAAAAGAAACACCACTCCTTTGAGCCCCCTTGCCGTGGAGAAGTCTCACTGCTGCCTGACAGCCTTTGTCACAGGCTTATTCTCAGAGCCCTGACGTTTGTGGTGTGAAAGCCATAGTGATGAGTGGCAAAACTCCCGGTGCTTTCCTTGCGCTCAGCATTTTGCCCAAGCCATGAAGCGTGATAACAGACAAAAGGAAGGATGAAGGCTCAGGGTGCAGTTTTTGTGGCCTCACTTTTCTTAGCAAGTACAGTAAAATATAAAATATTTAAAAAGGATATGATTTAATAATTCTCAGGTTTTCAGGTGATTGCATGTGTCCTGCTTGAACCGATATACACATTTGAATTTTCAATCTGTAACAGACTCAGAGGGGAAGGCAGGAAAAATAGCATTTTAAAAAACATTTATTCATGAAAAATCTTTAGGGATCATGTCTAGGATAATCTTTTTCAGGGTGACCCTCATTTTCTACAATATAATGGTTTTACCCAGCAGTGGTTTAGCGGTTTTGAATAAGCTGTAGAGCAGAGGAACAAATACTTTAGCAAGAATGGAGGAGTTTACTCTACCCAGACAGGCAGGAATGTCAGCCTACTTTTGAATATAAAATGGAGATGATTAGTCTACTGACCTTTTTTCCCCAACATCACTAAAATATATATTACATACAGAGCATGGTCTGGTTTTGTGTAAATGATCGCTTTAAGCATGACAGACCTGTTTGAAGCAATTGATATGCTGAACAAGAGGCTAGAAGGCACCATTGCTGTGCACTTGCACTCTCATCAAATAACACACTTGCTTCAAGCCTTTTCTTTGAACATAAATGTTAGTGAAGTTTTCCAGTGATTTTTTTTCCTGGCATTTGCCCCACGACTCATTATTTTTAGCCATGTAAAATAGCATTATGCAATTGCTGAAATTTGTTTCTTTCAGCCCATGATGATTTATAGTCTTAATTTCCAGGATACTCCCTTGAAGTTACCTTCTTTTTGTGACCTCAGGATTTCTCTTCCCAGACCTTTGGTATTTATTTTTAGTATTTCTGTGGTCAGGGTTTGGCACTGTGGCTTTGGATTAATAACAAACATACACAAGAACTGGAAGGAATACACATCTAATCTCCTAATTTAATGTGTGGCTTGTTTATCAATAATAGAAAGAAGTTTCTGGACAGGTTTGACATATCCTAATAACAGGCCTCTGCAGCCAGATAGAAAGGTTTTTATGTATCTGAACTGCAAGTAATCCTTCATTTGTTCCAAAGCAGAAGAAATTTGCTTATTTTATATTGCAATGAGGTATTTCTTTCTCAGACTTTGCCCAGAAAGAACTGGAAGCGGAAGTCAGTTAGTTTGGACAAGTATGCATTGTTTATATGGAATATTTTAATTGACATGAAATTGTGCAAACCTGCTAGCTTCTGTGCTCTTGGATGGAGAAAAGATCTTTGGCATTACCAGGCATGAACTGATGTTCTATTTTTTTCCTTTTATAGCAGGAAACTGCAAATAATTTAATGCTCAAATGAAATTACTCAGCATTTTACTCAATCATTGAATTTTCCCTATAAGCAGTATATTTTGCTTTCATCATCTATCCAGTAGTTTTAAGACTAGCAACTTCTGAAGATCCGTTCACTTTCTCTATGTATTGTTATTTACCTTCATTGTTTATGTAGTTAGGCTTAATGCCTTCCCTACAGAGCCTACTGTGAATAAAATGGTCCTCAGAAAGTGATTAATTTTGCACTTTGTTTACAGAATAGTCTTGCAACATTGTATCTGATACTCAATAGCAGGAAAACAGAAATAAAAGGAGGAGCATTCACTCTCACCACAAATCATTTTGAATTCACTGGGATTGGGATCTGACCCAAAGTGTTTAGGTTAGCTCAACAGCTCATGTTGATTCAAAGGATCTCAATGTTTATGCCTAACAGCGCATCCTCCTATGACATTTTATTTTTAGCTGCTCAGCAGTTCTTACTTTCTGTGAATTTTTAAGTTATTCTTAGACTAAGAAATATGGTCATTTCATAAGGAAAAGTTCTGACAAGCATAGCTATGTGACAGAGCACATAATTTCATAGGGCCCATTGTTTCCACCTGAAGTTCCAGCAGAGACCTAACCAAGGATTAACTCGTTACTTTAACCGTAGATATTAAATTTGGGTTCAAATTCACTCTTCTCAGTGTGTGAATTATTGTGGATACCTGGAGTGGTCCACTATCCTCTATGAAACTTAATTTAAGGGCCACAAATTGCCTTTGAATATTAACATATGTGCGAACCTGCTTCCCGGAATCCAACTGTACTTTTATTTCTGACATTTTAATAAAATTGATTTTGTGAGAGTACTAATCCCTTGCTAGTATTTCTTACCTGGCTGGAGAGCGGCCAGGCAGAGAGGGACCTGGGGGTGCTGGTTGATGGGAGGCTGAACACGAGCCTGCAGTGTGCCCAGGCAGCCAAGAGGGCCAATGGCATCCTGGCCTGCATCAGGAACAGTGTGGCCAGCAGGAGCAGGGAGGTCATTCTGCCCCTGTACACTGCACTGGTTAGGCCGCACCTTGAGTCCTGTGTCCAGTTCTGGGCCCCTCAGTTTAGGAAGGATGTTGACTTGCTGGAACATGTCCAGAGAAGGGCAACAAGGTTGGTGAGGGGTTTGGAACACAAGCCCTATGAGGAGAGACTGAGAGAGCTGGGATTGCTTAGCCTGGAGAAGAGGAGACTGAGGGGTGACCTTATTGCTCTCTACAACTACCTGAAGGGAGGTTGTAGCCAGGCAGAGGTTGGTCTCTTCTCCCAGGCAGCCAGCACCAGAACAAGAGGACCCAGTCTCAAGCTGCGCCAGGGCAGGTTTAGACTGGACGTTAGGAGGAAGTTCTATACAGAGAGAGTGATTGCCCATTGGAATGGGCTGCCTGGGGAGGTGGTGGAGTCACCGTCATTGGAGGTGTTCAGGAGGAGACTTGATGGGGTGCTTGGTGCCATGGTTTAGTTGTTTGATGAGTTGGACGTAATGATCTTGAAGGTCTCTTCCAACCTGGTTTATTGTATTGTATTGTATTGTATTGTATTGTATTGTAAATCAAGCTTGGATTTCTTAAAACAAGAAAATGGTCCTTAAAAAACCATAGTAATAAGCCCTTTTTAGAATGAGAATCATATACAAAATGGAGAATACGCCATGAATTAAAATGGCTCAAAGTGCTCTAAGCCCACTAGTGTAAACAAACGATGGATTTACTAGATAATGAGGGGAAATTTTTTAAAAAACAAGTATGTTGTTTTTGGAAAAACTGACATTTTCTTTCTTATCTAATTTTAATTGGCATTATGCTCCCACTGAGCCAAAAAAGAAAAAAGGAAGAGAGCAGCAAAATACAAGTTAAAGTAGGAGTAAAGTGTCTTAGCTGGAGGAAAGCATAGATGAAAGGCTCTGAAGCCTTTCTTACAAATACCATCTTCAGAGTGGGGTGGTCCTTGGGCAATGGTGGCCTGTGCCTTTTCCTTGGCCTCCTTTGCAATCGTTGACATTGTGCTGCCAGTGAAGCAGCTGTCACTTTTTACCAGCATAATGCCTGCCAGCAGTCAGCTCACAAGTGCTGCTTTTAATTAAATTTCTGATTTCAGCTTGCTGTTCACAGTTAATGGAGATTTTGGGGGTGGGGTCTTACAGGGCAACTAGGAGAATTTCAGGCATCTCTGTGTAACAGAGATCTGTTCAGAAATATCAAACATCACCTTAAAATTAGTTACATTTTTGCTTATGAGAGCTCTTCCTGCCCCAGTGGCTAGAGTTACTCATATTTCCAGCTTAAATGTACCTATGGTGGATTTACACCATTTGTTTGTGTGCCAACGAACAAATTGTCTCTTCATTGTCTCTTTGCTGAGGCAGTTTTCCTACCTCCCCTTTCCCTGTGTGTTAAAGAATCATAGAATCATTAAGATTGGAAAAGACCTTTAAGATCATTGAGGGCTGTCCTATCCCCATAGGCACTGCTCCACTGGGGCTAACAATCCAAAGTCTCATGGGGCATATTGGCACTGATTGGGACAGGCAGATTCAGGATCTCTCTGCTAATGATATGAGTGAGCTGGGATGCAAATTGGCCCTCTCCTGGTGCTCACAGGGCTATGGCACTGTTATGCTAAGCCTGAGCTGGTGAGTTCTGCTGGAGACTTCATTAGCACAGTGCTAATTCAATCTATACAGATTCTGGGCCGGTACGAGGCCAGCTGAGGCTCATATTGATCTGCACCTGTTTATTCAGATGTGCTCACAGTCTCTTTTCATGAGATGAATTTTCCATTTCTCTGATCTTCCTAGAAGCAACCTTCTGCACCTGTTTCATGTCAAGTCCATTTTCTTGCATCATATAGGAAGAGATTAATTGGAGAACAAGATATGGCTCTACCCTCTCTTTTGCCTCGTGTTAGCACTGCTTGGCACTGCATATGGTCACTGGTTCAGCACAATCATTCTCATCAGTCTGGTTGATGTCTGGAAGTCACAGACAAACACAGATGCAGCTTGACAGCCGAACACCTGGGCAATGAGTGTGGCATGTCAGGGACATGCTGGGTGTACCCTACATGTGCTATGTTATTTGATCAGTGCTGTTAATACAGTTTGGATCAACCTGAAACCCAAAGGACAATGAAAGGTTTATGTACAGTAGCTCTGGAGCCTCTTTGTTGTTTCAGCCAATGCTCCATAGAGTCAACCCATCTCAGTGGTCCCTGTGCAACCAGAGAGCACTGGGTGGATTGTGCACTCTCTGGCCATCTGTGTCTTTCGCATTTCCCACAGGCTGGATTTCCTGCTCGTGTGGTGCATGGCATGGGATTTCCCAGACACAAACATGGGAGCCTAGGCACATGCTTGGGGCCCATGCGACAGGACAGTGGCTGTGGCTGTTCCCCATATGGAACACAGCTGTGTCTGCCCTTGAAAGGGATGACCTAAATTTTACACAGTGTTCCAGTGACGTATGACTGACACATCCCTCGCTGCTGGAAATACCCCATGTGTTTTTGAAATGTGCTTGTTTACCATAGCTGCCTCTCTTTAGGGACTCGTGTTAACCCTGAATTTGACTGAACCATCTAGAGTTTTCTCCTCCATGTACAGCTGGCAAGTGCCCAGTTTATAGTGATATGTTTTACTGCCATATCCATGAAATTGAGCTAAGAAATTCTAGATTCTATCCTGTTTGCACTGCTTCAGTCCTTGAAGTAATTAAATTATTCCAGTGAAATATCCCAATCCTGTTCTGCAAACTCACACATTTCATAAACTCTTTCCCAGTTTGTGCACCCCAGTTTTCTATGTCATCTCTTTTGACCGTATTCTTGTGAAGATGTTTGATCGTGATAATCATCAGACACCAGATAACCTTATCTCATGTAAAATGTCACTCCTTTTGCTACAAGAATAGTGTTGGTAGTGTTTCCAGCTAATGTACTGAAAGAATGCAATTAGAAATGTACCTTTAAAACATATTTCTTTAATTACTGCAAAGATCTTTTAAAGAATCTGAAAGATTTAGATTAAAAATATGACTGTGCTTATGAAATAGTTACTCTTAGACTAAATTAACACTAGGAGTGTATCATAACGTTAAATGTGTTACAATATTAAAGGCTTTGATTTCCACTATTACAGTATCACAGTATTACCAAGGTTGGAAGAGACCTCGAAGATCATCGAGTCCAACCTGTAACCACAAACCTCACGACTAGACCATGGCACCAAGTGACACATCCAGTCCCATCTTGAATGCCTCCAGGGACGGCGACTCAACCACCTCCCTGGGCAGCCCATTCCAATGACGAATCACTCTCTCGGTGAAGAACTTTCTCCTCACCTCGAGCCTAAACTTCCCCTGTTGCAGCTTGAGACTGTGTCCCCTTGTTCTGGTGCTGGTTGCTAGGGAGAAGAGGCCAACCCCTTCCTGGCTACAACCACCTTTCAGGTAGCTGTAGAGAGCAATGAGGTCGCCCCTGAGTCTCCTCTTCTCCAGGCTAAACAGCCCCAGCTCCCTCAGCCTCTCCTCATAGGGCTTGTGCTCAAGGCCTCTCACCAGCCTTGTTGCCCTTCTCTGGACACGTTCAAGTGTCTCGATGTCCTTCTTAAACTGAGGGGCCCAGAACTGGACACAGTACTCAAGGTGCGGCCTAACCAAAGCAGAGTACAGGGGCACAATGACCTCCCTGCTCCTGCTGGCCATACTATTCCTAATGCTGGCCAGGATGTGGTTGGCCATTAGGGATATTCCCCCTTGTTTAACTCTGCTGTAATTTTGTTTCCTATATACAGGTGATGCACCTCTCTTTCTTAAGGTGCCAGAGAGATATTGCAAGAATTACATCTTGTCATGACATCAGTCCCTTTCAACAGTGGCCTTGGAGCTGGCCTTTAAAGCTGTTTTTATTCTGTTGCCCAAAGAACTGGGCATTATGTTGCTGTCTTCCCTGTGCCACAAGGACTGCTTTATTCCCATCCTCTATCTCCAGCTTCTACGGCTGTGAAGGAAAAAAAGTAAGCTAAAATGCAAAAGTGCATTGGAAAGCAGTCTAGGTAACAACTCCAAGAGATACAAACTGGGCCACATCTCATGTATGTGTAGTACAGGTGATTTAAGTGTTGACTTTGTCATGGTGACAATTATGAAGCAAGAAGGGGAGGATCCTAGATGGGAATACCTTAGTGCTAATAGTCACCTCCCATCAAGAACCACCCAAACTTAGGCCTAACAGGCTCCATGGGCATGACTCCATTTTAGGGGGAAACAAGTTGGAAGGGCATGCCCACAGAGAAAACAGGGACAATGAGCAGTATCTCATCTGGGGAATAGGGATAGATGTTGCTTAAGTAGTGAGTGCCACTATCTCTGGCTATTTAGCATTTGAAAGGAGATGACTGATTTTGAGCATGTGGCCATAAGACACAGTGATGCAGCCACCATCATTTAATTAATCACTTTTGAAGGTGTTTGGAACTTGTTCTCATTTCTAAGCTATAGTCAGTCAGAGAAGGACTTTATAAAATATCTATGCTCTATTTTGTGTGTAAAAATTATTTACTTCATTTGATGTTTGATGCATTGTTTTTTTTCCATTAGGAGAGCAAGCTGTAATCTGTTAAACACCTGCACAGAGGTATCCCCAAATGACCTAATAGGATGAACACTGTTACAGAGCACAGCTGAATAGGTGCCTCTTTCCCTAGCTGTGGGGATGGTAGAAATGGAAAATATTCTTTATGAAAAGTTTTGGAATTAACTTTTTCTTTTATAGAGAGCTTTCTAGTATAGAAGTAAAGTTGCTTAAGTAAATTTCCTTGAAAGGAACATTCTGAAAATCATAGAAGATGATAAATAAGGTGGCATTTGTATTCAATGCAGTGCTCATTGCCATCAAATTCCATAATCACAGCCTTCTTGTAGAGACATTCATTTTAACAATACATCACCTTTGATTCACAGTTCTGAATAGCTGAAAAATCCTCTTGTAATGCTTGCCCTTGGCCTCCAATAACTTGCCATTTGCTTGAATTACATACAAAGAGTAAGTACTTGAAGCAGTACACATCTCTACATGTCAGGTTTAAGGTTTAATTTAGCACCGCATCTTGTATTGCAGCCTTCACTTTCTGGGAAAGGTGATGTGAATATATTGTTCAGCTAAGTAAGGACTGCCAAATTAATTACTAACTGTGTGTTAGTTTGGTGTATAATTTTGAAACTTCTAGATGAATTTTTGCCACTCAAGGGCTGAACAACCGAATTTTGGAGTTCGGCCTGAGCATTTGTGTCCTAAAGTATGAAGATGACAGTGCTGAAGTGGTTACTACTAGTTCAGATATGTTGTGTGTTGAGAGTGAAGTGGCTTCTTTCCGTATAAGGCAGAAAATGCAGCATTTCTCTCCCTGTGTGTATTCAAAGTGTTGGGTGCAAAATTTTATTCCCTCTTTTGCTCTGAGCTGTGTAAAACTGCCCTCAAATTTGCTGTATTTGTGCCTGGATAGTGCTATAAATGTAGAATAGAATATAATGGAATGGAATGGAATGGAATGGAATGGAATAGAATAGAATAGAATAGAATAGAATAGAATAGAATAGAATAGACCAGGTTGAAAGAGATCATTGTGTCCAATCCATCATCCAACACCATCTAATCAACTAAACCATGTCAACAAGCACCCCATTAAGTCTCCTCCTAAACACCCCCAATGATGGTGACTCCACCACCTCCCTGGGCAGCCCATTGCATGTCCTAAAGGAGACAGTACTGTGTAGCTAAGAAAATTGCCATTGTTGAACAGGTAATACAATAGAATGGAAACTCATCTGCCATATCAAGAACCGTTTGGAATGATGCAATGTATAAGAGACCATCTGGCTTCAGTTAAAAGAGAAAAGAAAGTTATTAGGACACAAAAACACAGAGAACAAACCTGTCAAGAAGTTAGAATCTGTGTCTAGAAAACAACAACAAATAGTTCAGCAGCCAGCACTGCACTGATGATAAGCGAGCGCACTTGGACTGATGAGAAAGGAGACTGATCCACATATGCCAGTTACAGAATAGAATAGAATAGAATAGAATAGAATAGAATAGAATAGAATAGAATAGAATAGAATAGGTTGGAAAAGACCATTCCAATGGGCAATCACTCTTTCTATGAAGAACTTATTCCGAACATCCAGCCTAAATCTCCCCCGGTGCAGCTTGAGACTGTGTCCTCTTGTTCTGATGCTGGCCGCCCAGAAGAGACCAACCCCCCTGGCTACAATCTCCCTTCAGGTAGTTGTAAACAGCAATAAGGTCTCCTCTGAGCCTCCTCTTCACCAGGCTAAGCAATCCCAGCTCCCTCAGCCTCTCCCCATAGGGCTTGTGCTCCAAACCCCTCCCCAGCTTTGTTGCCCTTCTCTGGACATGTTCCAGCAACTCAACATCTTTCCTAAACTGAGGGGCCCAGAACTGGACACAGGACTCAAGGTGTGGCCTAACCAGTGCTGAGTACAGGGGCAAAATGACCTCCCTGCTCCTGTTGGCCATACTGTTCCTGATACAGTTCAGAATGCCATTGGCCTTCTTGGCCACCTGGGCACACTGCAGGCTCATGTTCAGCCTACTGTCAACCAGTTGTCCCAGGTCCCTTTCTGCCTGGCCACTCTCCAGTCACTGTGACCCCAGCCTGTAACACTGCATGGGGTTGTTTTGGCCAATGTGTAGAACTCAGCACTTGTATGTGTTAAATCTCATGCTGTTGGACTCTGCCCATCTGTCCAGCCTGTCGAGGTCCCTCTGCAGAGCTCTCCCACCCTCTAACAGATCAACACCAGCCCCCAGCTTAGTGTCATCTGCAAACTTACTGATGATGGACTCAATCCCCTCATCCAGATCATCAATGAAGATACTGAAGAGCATAGGGCCCAGCACTGATCCTTGGGGGATGCCAGCTGGATGTGGCACCATTCACTACCATTTTCTGGGCCTGGCCCTCCAGCCAGTTCCTAACCCAGCACAGAGTGCTCCTGTCCAAGCCACAGGCTGACAGCCTGGCCAGGAGTTTGCTGTGGGGGACAGTGTCAAAGGCCTTGCTGAAGTCCAGGTAGACTACATCCACAGCCTTCCCCACATCCACCAGGCGGGTCCCCTGATCGTAGAAGGAGGTCAGGCGGGTCAGGCAGGACCTGCCCTTCCTAAATCCATGCTGGCTGGGCCTGATCTCTTGGCCATCCTGTAAGTGTTGTGTGATTGCCCCCAAGATGACCCGCTCCATAATCTTGCCTGGCACTGAGGTCAGGCTGACAGGTCTGTAATTCCCTGGCTCGTCCAACCAACCCTTCTTGTGGACGGGCATCACATTGGCCAGCTTCCAGTCATCTGGGACCTCTCTAGTGAGCCAGGACTGTTGTATGTGCAGTTGGCCAAAATGTGGCTCTTCTCTTTAAAATAAAGCTGGGGGGGTTGTTTGTTTTTAGTGGGAAAATGAAGCTCATTAAATTTGTTCATCTGGCATATTTGATCTCACCCAACCTGCCATCATACCTAACCTGAATCTCAAACTGTCATGGGAAACTGTGAGTAACCCAAGGCACTTAAGGTATGACTTAGGCAAATTTTTAAGGCAAGAATTGTAGAAAAAAGCACTTTTTAAAAAGACTGTTGAAGTCCTGTAATTTTGGTGTTGCTATGAATGGTGCATCAGAAACTGCAGAAACTACTGTAAAGCACGTGCTTCTCTTTTTGGCCATGCTGCTGTGTTTCATTAAAATGTTATCAACACAATTTCTAACTTTAGCAGTGTCTCATTCTCCTGCACTGTTACACATTCTTCCTGGGATTTAATATCATTTCTCCAAAGTAGCATTCTTCCAAACTGTACCATAATAAACATGGGGAGATGTACATCTACTTGTGGACCACTGGAGACCAGTCTTCACCCAGATGTAACTGCACATCTACTAGAAGACAATTCCATTAACAGCCAGAGACCCATAGCTGCTGAGTGCATTATGTGCATGTCCAAAAGGAATTCACTGAGGCTATCAATGAACTTCACTCAATAACCACAAGTTCATAACAAATTTTGACTATTACTAATACAGTACAATACAAATGAATGTGTTAACAGTGGAGTTGTTTGAAAACATCAGTATTGCTTATGAGAGACAGATTCTATTTTCCTAGTACAGTTTTCACACATTACTATTCATTTGAAGTGGAATAGAAATGAATAGCCACCCAGACTTTGTAATCTGGCAGTTCAGTAAGTCTCTTACACATCTACTTTTTATTTTAACTTCTTCAATGTGTGTTGTACTTCTCTCACTCTGTCCTTCAGGATGGAAGGATCTCACTCATCCTTCAGAATTTATTGGGTTCTAAAAAAATATAACTTCCCATCAGAAATGAGATTTTCCTAGGTGGTTAAAATTTTGGATGGTGTACAGTATTGTTGGTAGTCATATAATTCAAAATTAACATAAGTGACAAATGCTACTTTAAAGCTTGTGTTGAATAATCATATGTAAGTGTAGTAGGACCTTTTTGCTGATCTGGATTTACATTTGTATAATATAAAGTTAATAACTGGACTGATCTTGTTACAGGTCGATTAATCTTCTTCAGTATGTCTCTTGTTTTGTATCCCATTATTTACTCAAAGGCCTTAATTAAATGAATCAGAGTTTAAGCACATATTTGCTGCAACAATCGCAATTCCCCATAGATGATTTTCTTTGGCATGTCTTGTTGGGATTTCCAGGAAAGTTCTCAGAAACAATTTCACAGAATAGAGGGATTTCTCTTTTTAAAACCCTTTTTTGGTGTTACACAAATTTGAGCCCAGAAGAGTTTAATTTTTGAGAAATAACCATGAATACTCGATGCATGTGTGCCTCTGTAATAACAAAATCTTCAGAATAAATTCAGTTTAAGTTGAATCTTACTTGATTTCTGTGGTTGACTTTGGAAACATTTGGTAGCTATTTTCCATTGAATTTCACACTCACTTGAGACAGCAATATGTTTAAGGGCTTCTGTTATTTCTGCTCTTCAATCTTAATTCCAATTTCTTCTCCTTTTGTTTTTAATTTCCCCCCTATTTACTCTGTTGTGTGTACTTATCTTTCACGTGGCAATAAATAATTCTGCATTCACTACTGGTGGTCTTGCTCTTAGTATGTATGTACATGTGTTGAAGGGGTACAATATATAGCCATCCAAAGAGCACTGGTCTTCAATTTTGAGGCAGATAAGGAAGGATTCTGTATTGCTGAGATAAAAACGTGGCCTCTCCATTGAAGAACATGAATGTGATTTTTCAAAATTACTTGTAAGGCTTAGATAATTTATGGGGGGCTAAACTGGGGCATTTATAGGAAACAAGTTTTTGGAGAGAAGGTTCAACATTACAGAATTTTTAACAGGGCAGGCTGAACCTTAAAAACCATCAAACCCTCAATTCCTGACTGTAAGTGCAGTGTAATTCTCTTGGTCTCTCTTGTGTTTGTTGGGTCAAGGTGCTTGATTCTGTATTAGACATAAAATAAAGGTGATACCTCAGGGTACTGACAGTCTGATGGCAGATGTTAAAGAGATGAGGCACATGGAATAACTCAAAAGGGAGGAGTAGTTTTGCCATTTTGTGATTTTTTTTTTCTTCATAAAATGGAGATTAATTAAAGATGTTTCTACAAGAGCAGGTGGAAACTTCCACTGAGCACATAGCAGACTAACAAGGAACAAGTAATCTTGAATCCAGAAGCTGTATCACTGTGTCAGCATGCCACTGTTTATCAAGAAAATGTTAGCTTAGGCAAAGTAACCTGCTAATAGTAACCTGCTAATAGTGCTGCACAGTGTTTGTACTAGTGATGTGTTGCTTCCTGTCAACTTGGGTGACTTAACAGGAAGAATGGTTCTGACTCCTCACCTGTTTGCAGACATGCATCCATTTCTGTGAGAATCAAAGGCTTCTTCTGAGTGGAGGCATACTAGCCATCTCTAAGGAGGCTTGTGTCAGACTCCAAGAGCTCTCACTGCCATTTGCCGTGGCTAATTGTTATACATAGGAGCTCCAGCTGATACACGGTTTCATATAGCAAATACAAAGTTAGAAAGATATCCTGCTTCCAAAACTTTAGACCGAATTGAGAGGAAGCTTAGATGGAAATGATCAGCCAGCCTAATCCCTTGCCAAAGAAAGATTATATCCTGCAGGCTGTTTTTTAGTATTTGCCAATCTGGCTATAAAAGCACCAGGCAAATAAGATCCATTACTGGGAAGAGTCTGGGAGACTGCTCCATTGTTTGAAAGATGTCATGCCGGTACATTGTCTTCTGAATTTATTTATTTATTTCTTATCTTAATTGCATCTGATCCTTGGTTTTGTTTTGAGATACCGAATTAAAATCTGTCATTCTTGAAGGCTATATAGTTCTTGGCTATTCCAATTCACCCTTTCTGTCCTCGAGCTGGCCACCCTGGGGTATAGATCACCCCAAGGGGAAGGGCTTCATAAATGCATGCTCATAATTATTCTGTGTCACAGGAACCAGAGCAAATAATGGCTATAAAACTCCTTTTGCCTTCTTCATGAATCTGGCCTGCTCTTTCCTACTATAATCAGCTCCTCCATTCCATCACAGCCTTTGCTGTTCTTCAATGAATGCTTACCAGCAGCTACCTCTACTTTAGCAAGTAGTGTGGCCTAGTAAGAATGTGGGGTGAATGGAAAATTGGACCAGTAGAGTAAAATGGTTGTTGCTGAGGGCTTAACATCCACAATCACGCATGCTTTAAGGTTTTTGAATAGTTCTGGGCTGGTCTCTCAAACTGGATGCATGTTCTGGTTGGAGATCTTTAGGTGGAATAGAATAGAATAGAATAGAATAGAATAGAATAGAATAGAATAGAATAGAATAGAATAGAATAGAATAGAATAGAATAGAATAGAATAGAATAGAATAGGACCAGGTTGGAAGAGACCTTCAAGATCATCGCATCCAACCTATCAACGAATCCAACCCACCTAAACAACTAAACCATGGCACCAAGCACCCCATCAAGTCTCCTCCTGAACACCTCCAATGACGGTGACTCCACCACCTCCCCAGGCAGCCCATTCCAATGGGCAATCACTCTCTTTGTATAGAACTTCTTCCTAACATCCAGCCTAAACCTCTGCTGGTGCAGCCTGAGACTGGGTCCTCTTGTTCTGGTGCTGGCTGCCTGGGAGAAGAGACCAGCCTCTGCCTGTCAACAACCTCCCTTCAGGTAGTTGTAGAGAGCAATAAGGTCACCCCTCAGTCTCCTCTTCTCCAGGCTAAGCAATCCCAGCTCCCTCAGCCTCTCCTCATAGGACTTGTGCTCCAAACCCCTCACTAACTTCGTTGACCTTCTCTGGACATGTTCCAGGAAGTCAACATCCTTCCTAAACTGAGGGGCCCAGAACTGGACACAGGACTCAAGGTGTGGGCTAACCAGTACAGCGTACAGGGGCAGAATGACCTCCCTGCTCCTGCTGGCCACACTGTTCCTGATGCAGGCCAGGATGCCATTGGCCCTCTTGGCTACCTGGGCACACTGCAGGCTCATGTTCAGCCTCCCATCAACCAGCACCCCCAGGTCCCTTTCTGCCTGGCTGCTCTCCAGCCACTCTGACCCCAGCCTGTAGCGGTGCATGTGCAGAACCCGGCACTTGGATGTGTTAAATCTCATGTCATTGGATTCTGCCCATCTGTCCAGCCTGTCAAAGGCACCTTTTTTTTATTTTTATTTTTATTTTCCCTCTGAAAGGCTCTAAGCCTGAGACTGTTTTGTTGTGTGAACCAGAGATAATGAGTAGGGATGAACTAAAATGTTATGCAAATACAATACAAATCTTTTGGGGAGTGTGTTGTCCAGAGCTGAATGAAATGTTCTATCACAGCAAGAGAGACTTGAGCCAAATCTTAGGAAAATGTTTGTAATGATAGGGACAGCAAAGCACTATGGAAGATGAGTAAAATTTATGATAATTTTTTTCCTTTCACAAAAAGGTTAAACAAAACATAATTTGGGAATAAGATAGATATAGATTTTCCTGCATATATAGACAGGAATGGATTTGGTCATTTAATAACGTGCCTTCAAGCCAAATTTGCTATGATTCCAAAGTGCACGACCATTTCTGTTTTGGAGTAACAATCTTCGCATAGACAACTCCACAGGGCTTTGATTTCTTGCTGTGTGACAGTGCAGTCTCTTACACTATACTTGTGGTTCTTGCATTTCTTCCATCTGATGAATGTATGTCCCCTTTTCTTATACATATAATTTTCAATTTTTCCAGTTTTAATTTTCTGTCCTTCTTCCTGCTACTGAATATATTTTTTCCTCTCTTCCTTGGCTGCAATTTTTAACTTCTCCTCATTTAGCTACATCACAGAGTTCATGACGTAGCTAAACATATCTGATACGATACTGAAAGTTTTCAATAAAGTTGAATAAAAAGTGATGCCTACCAAGTAATCTACATTGCTGGTAATAACCTACTCATAGCCAGATTTCAAAACACACAGGTGTTTCTCTTCAGGTCAGTTTAAATCAAGGTTCAGATGAGACATAGTAACAAATGCCTTGCTAAACTGATGGTAATTGATTGTTTTCTGCCATTCATTTGTAATTTGGTCAAAGAGAAAACTTCAAATTAATAAAATTACAGTCATTCTCTTCCTCTGTGTTGCATGTCATTGTGAATTAAATGTCTTGAAAGAATAGAATAGAATAGAATAGAATAGAATAGAATAGAATAGAATAGAATAGAATAGAAGAATTACCAAGGTTGGAAGAGACCTTGAAGATCATCGAGTCCAACCTGTAACCATAACCTCACAACTAGACCATGGCACCAAGTGCCACATCCAGTCTCCTCCTGAATGCCTCCAGGGACGGAGACTCCACCACCTCCCCGGGCAGCGCATTCCAATGACGAATCACTCTCTCGGTGAAGAACTTTCTCCTCACCTCCAGCCTAAACTTCCCCTGGTGCAGCTTGAGACTGTGTCCCAAGCTGCACCAGAGAACTGCTCCTCGCTAAATACATACTTTACAGCCAAAACCCAAACAAGTCCCACTGCTAATGCTCTGATCATTCAAAAAGAGCCTCAATAAATTTGGGCTTCTTTGCCATTGCATTTCAATGAATGTTAAGATCTTAAATCACTAAGGTTCCTTTTAAACTCCTCACCTTTGTATAATGATTTGTTGCTTTATGCCTTTTTTCTGCTGTAGCTTATGAAAACCCCAGTGTACCAGGTGGATTGACCTTTTCAACGGGTGGTACAGATGACCAATTTCAACATAGAACAACAGTCTAACCTTGCCTCTTGTCTGCTGCTTAATACAGTTTGTGGCAAAAGGAAAAAGTAGACTCACACTTACTCTGCTGAAGTGTTTTAAAATCTACTCATTCATTTCCCAATAATTTATCCTAACATCTCCTCCTGCTCAACAGATAACAAAGATTTCAAGTTCCAAGGCCATTTCATGTGTGTTCTTTTGTGGTTTCTGAAGATATTGTAGTTAGAAAAAAAAATGTTCATTCTCTGGTATTTCAGTTTTTCTAAGATAATTAGTACTTGAAGATTTGCTTTGTGTCCAATATTATTTGTATGCCCCTGTGCATTTCTGATACTGAATTTAATAATGTTTTAAAAAAAGAACAATAAAGGAGAAATGTTTTGGTACAAACATCAGTTTTGGAATGAAAACTTTTTTAGCTATGAGGCACCATTAGTTCTGCAGTTAGCAAATACTTCAATTGACACTGTTGTCAAACCAAGGACATAAAACTGAGAGTGTGATATGTTATCTGCTGCCAATTACGTAAGTTCGTGATGTATAAGTTATTGCAAAAAATAAGGTCATGACTCCTAAACCAACTGCTTTTGAAGTTGTAGTTCTTCATAAAGCCTCCCTCACATTTGTATATTTTAGTTGGTTAACTCTTAACTGAATTTATGAAAGTGCTCATGAGAATGAAGTATTATATGACATTAAAGAAAAAAGTAGAACTTTGCATGGTATGCAGGAATATGGACTTCTTGATAAT
Organism: Picus viridis; assembly: GCA_033816785.1. Taxonomy (NCBI): domain Eukaryota; kingdom Metazoa; phylum Chordata; class Aves; order Piciformes; family Picidae; genus Picus; species Picus viridis. The sequence continues at coordinate 24,518,633 of CM066585.1, read as the reverse complement.
GCTTATAGAGAGATGAATCCATCTAAAACATGGATTTTAGTTTCTAATCAAAGGGGTTAATCAATGCTCCTTAGCAAAGAACTGTGAAAATACATGTTCTTGACCACCAGAATATTATCTAGTGCACAGGTAAGAGACTCCAGATTCAGCTTCACCAGTTCTTGCCTTACTTTTGGTAAGATCTTTTATGGTAATTTTGCACTAATCACTGAACCTTTCTGATTGTCATATGTTTCATAGAAGATAGTATGTAGATGAGTAATAGACTTAAGTCTTCATGTGAAAAAAGCCAGCAAAGCTAAGAAGACTACCAGAGACCAAATCACTCTACTCAGAACTGGAACAGTAAGTTCCTTCAGGTCTGGGGCAGAGGTTTTAGAAACTTAGAATCAATCCACCATGATGCACAAGCTGCTTAACACCACAATGATTTGTTAGAGGACTGTGCACTACAGGATATATTCTTTTCTCTTCAAAAAAAAAAAAAAAGAGAAGAAAAATAAAATTATGACTTTCAGATATTATCCCTCTTAAAAATTGGATGTAAGCCTGATCTTTGGTATTATTTGACAAAGCCTCCCCTAGAACAGATGGTAATTCCTGTTCTGCCACAATCAGCTGGAAGACAGAAGAACAGGTGTTTTGTAGTCTACCAAATGACTTTACTACAAGTGTTTGGTTTGTTTTCTTTTTGGACCCCTTCAGCTACCTCTGTTATTCTGCCACTTGCCAAGTTTGTACAAACAGTTACCTGTTCACTGGCCTGGAGAAAGAAAGACCAGTGCAATAGTCCAATGGGCAGTTGTAAGTTCAAGCCCTTGTTTCAATTAATGTTTAATTATTTATATGACATGAAACAGGTCCAACAGGAGAGACAGAAGAAGCTGTTCTTCAGAATAACTGGTAGTTTGGTGGCCAGAAAGTTTGTCTGTGATGCAGGATGCCGACATTCATATGTCTCGCAGAAGAGGAACTTGAAATCTGGACTCCTGTGCCAATCCATCAGTGCCTTGATCATAGGATGATTATCTGGGAGGGTGACATTTTTCTTGCTCTTTGATGAATTTCAATTCTCATCCCAGGCATGAGAACGTTTTGCAGGTAAGAGCATCCTATGAACTGGTAAGTACCTGCAAGAAGTTCTGGTCTCAACAATATAATTTGTCAGTCAAAAATGTATCACTGTAGAACTCTGATTGAGACATGACTAAAGTTTTCACAATCACGTAGGTCCAGAGTGGTTTGGCCATTGTGATGATCCCTCACTGTCCTGTGTTTGAAAGAGAGGTTGACAAGCAGGACATAAGTCTGAGGAAGCCTGTAGAATGCCAAAGCATATGTCTACATGTCAGACTTGTAAATCAGCTGTTGCAAAAGTTTAACAATGGGGAAATGGTCACATACAAACATTGGTTTGGGGATTAGGCTTCTAAGTCTTACTGGTTTTTAACACTTCAGCTGACATGGATATGAAACTGGGGCATAAAACCAGGAGCCTGAAGTGACCTGTTGCCCGTTGCCTTCAAACTACTATGTCTGATGAGTCAGAAAAGAGTGGAAGTAGATGGATAAATTGGACAGGTCATCTGAACTCTGATAATTAATGTTCCTTAGAAAATAAAAGTTTTGAAACTTTCCTGGAAATGAGGTTTTATGATCTGCTACAATCGCCCACAGGGGGGATGCTGCAACCTACACATATTGACAATTGTGGTATTACTAGGCAATTAATTTCTATGAGTAATTTCCAGAGGAACCCTCAACCATACAGTCATGGTTACAGTGCAACAGTATGCCATAGAAGAAAGACTCAGCTAGAGGCCAAAGATTATACAGATTTGTTAATATTTGGGGAAAAGATCCTAACAGCAGAAAGCAAATTGAGCAACAGAGCAGGGAAGAAGCAGTGGACTTGATGACAAAGCAGGCTCTGTAAGGATGTGATCCAGAGTACAGTGAATTCAATGGAAAGATTTTCATTGATTTCTTAAGGTAATCTCACTGTAACAGAAACACTCTGTTTTACACCTTTCCCCCTCTTTCTTCATCTGAATGGAAAACACATTGCTTCTTTTTCACAACTAGCATTATTTAGTGACCAAGCATCACAATCAAAATGGTGACAATACTTGGGATGTTAAAGCTGAGGATCCTTACCTAAGCAGCCCCAGAAGGAGCCTGACATTTCCAAGGGCTGAGAAACTCAAAAATTCTCTCAGTACCTTAATCTTTTTGTTAAACTCAGAATAGTCTTAATCTGTACTTAACTTTGTAAACCCACACTGTGTTCTCTTTTAAAACACAGAGAATGATGGAACAGTTGGATCTGTAATCTTGTTGCTTTTAAATCCTTCTCCATAAACACTTTTCTTGTAAAGGTAATGACCCCTTTAGTCATCTTCTATTCATGTCTAGTCTAAGTAGTACAGGCTATCACTTTTAAACAGCTATTAAACACTTTGGTAGTTCTTAAACACTGCCAAGGAATACTTGGAATAAAAGAACAATGGATAGAGATAACTGCAAATGAAGCTGTAGAACTGAATTTGAGTACATATTTAGAAGAAAAAAATGGTTCTGTCAAAGTCTCTGTTAAGAGCTGTTAGAGAAAGCGGTATACTTTGCACTAAGTGAGACTACATAGATCATGACTCTTAGCCCTAAGTGATATATTTCCAAGTTCAGCTTTGTTATATACTTTCAATATCTGTCCTTCTGTGGGTACACATGTTTTCCCTCTAATGTAAGTAGTGTCTGACAGACTCATCCTGCTATGAAAGCAACCCGTATTTCATCCTACACACTGAAGAACATAATTTATCTTAACATAATGTATTAAGCAAGGCTAGATGTGGGGAAGCAGAACTACTAAGGTTTCCCCTTTAGTAGAAATCTGCAGCCAAGCCAAGCTATGCTTAAGTACTCTTGATTATTGTTTTTACCGTGGTGTGAAGGACCAAGGCTGCATTATTGGCTGCATTATTGCAATGAGTAGGTATGTTACCAACAAGACATGCTGAAATGAGGAGCTGGTGACTACACGCTGAAAGTGAAATCTGCGTTACTCCCCATCACATTGGAGATAGAAGAATAAACTTCCTTATAGAGAAAACACAAACATTTTCAGTGGAGAATGCTGAACGGAGAATCCTACTATTTGGTGAATCACAGCCTTATAGTTACCAAGATGTCAGGACTGAACAATTCCAGGTCCCTAATCACAAACCCCTCACCTTACCCAGGCTGTACATGATTAGAGTGCCTGCTTCTCATCTTCCTTTCCACCACAATGTCATCTACATTGGAAAGTTCAAATTCTATGGTCTGAGGATGTACTCATTCCCTTCACTACCACCCAAGGTGCAGGCTTTGGTGATTCACTCTGTGTTGCTTCCTCTAAGATACTGTAATATAGCATTAGGGGAGACAGTCGTGCTTCTCCTAACCTAAACACATACACAAACACCCCCCACACACATTGGCATGTCCCTTCTGTAGGGTGATTCTGAGCTAAGGGACACAGCACCAGCACAGCTTTGCAACAGGGAGGGGAAAATTCAGTAGAATTAGTTTGAAAGAGCAGAAATTAATTAAAAAGGCAATTCTCTGCTATGGAGAGAATTCTCTGCACTGGACACTGAACATCAATTCCAGTCTAAAGTCTGCCAAATGATGAAGCAAAGACAGTGCATTTGGAATTTTCAGTTTAATTTCTGGCCCAGACCTGCCTGAGATCAGGAGAGATCCTTCTGAGACTTGATAAACTACAGTAGAGCTCTTTCCTCAAGGGCAGGGAAACACAGCATCATTATCAGGTTGTAAGGGAGGACTGAGCTTACCTGAGTCCTTGTTTTCTTGGATTCACCCTGCACTATCAGCTTGAACACACCTATGAAGATCCTGTAGGAGTCCTGCAATTTTTATTCTTTATCTTGCTCTCAGAATTTGTTTTAGTGAGTTCCGGGCCTACAGAGGGGTGCGGCAAAGTGACACTTGAAACCTGCCTCTGTTCACTCTGTCTGTGTCACAATAGATTGAGTTTGGTTATCAGAAATCCCCATTATTATTATCTGAGGTATGAAGGTAATACATGCTTTCAAGCTTTAGTTGTAGAAAGTGGTGTTAAAAACGCTGGTACTGTTGCCACAAACAATGTCAAGATGGAAAATCCCAATTCACACATTGGGATACAAAGATGAGTATGAGTTTGTTGGGCAGAGATAATTATTTAGTCTGTGCTGTGCAAGAACAAACCCACTTGTTTGGCATCCTCAGCTTGGTTATATACAGAAGTGATGATGATGGTAAGCACGGTAAACATAGTTTTGTCTCTGTGAAAACATTCACTGATTTTTCTACCTGCACACTGAGGGAGACGAAGCACAACCAACGCTTTTCTTTCAAACGCAAGTCTCAGAATGTATCCAGGCACATCCAACAGAAGACTACATAGCCAATGTGTACATTTCTCTTTCTCAATGCTCGCCAAAAGGTTCATCAAAGCTGTGGAGATGTTTGGTATTCCTGGTGAGATGAGCTCACTGCTCCTCTCCCAAAGCTGAATTGTGTGAAGTAGAAGCTGAAAGGGCATGGGAGAGAATAGGTACTATTTTTAACACAGGGTCATTCTTCAGTAGCCCTGGCATCACTGAAAATCTGCAAGAAGAATTCTCTGTTGGGAACATGATTCAGGAAGTGACATAGAAGAGATGTGGTGACCTGCAAATAGCAGGCTCCCCTACAGTCATGTCACTGACACCTATTTGCATTTGGATTTTATCATACTTATGTGGCAATATTTCAAACTTATTATTTCTCCCCGTGGTAGCACAGATGGTCATCTCTCTTGTGTGTTTTGCCCTTTACACTTGTTTCTAGTGAACATCTGACTGCCTTCATTGTGGTTCTGTTCTTTACAGAATGCTGTTGACTATATACTTCGCTTTGTGGGAATCTGCCATAAAGGGGCAGCTTTTTGAGCCATCATGGGCTCCATTTATCTATTTTTATCAACCTGAGTAATTGTTGCTTAGAAAAAGACCCCCTGCTTCCTGGGCTGTGTGTGGCTTGACCTCGGTTAGTCCAAACTCCTTTGACCTCAGTGCAGCTTAAGCGATGTGACAGCCGAGTCAGCCCCTTTAATTCCAGTCTTTGTGAGGCTCATGTGATAATCATGCACTTGCTCTGTCAGAGGAGCCGGCAAAGAGCGATTCTGTCTGTACTTGCTCCCTGCAGCAGACCTCTTTCTTGCCTTCTCCCTTCCACCAGATTCCTTTCATTTTGTTGGCTCTATTCAGGAACAAAGAGGACTTTGTTGAATTGCCTTTGTGGTTTATTTTCCTGAGCCTTGGAAGATAAGAGACTTTTGCCACTGTTTTATCCAACCCTTTATCACATGCACAATACCCTGAATGCTTGAAGGAGGCTAGTGTGTGTTAGCCTAACTCTATTTTTTTTTTTTCAGGTTGGAAGCCAGGGCTGACTTCTGGATGCCAAGTTAGAAATAATTGCTGGAGTAAGAACTCAAGGAGGAGTATGTCCGGGAAGCTGCCATAAAGGTTCCAGTCAGAGGAGCTGCAGTCATCAGTAGATTTCATCTTGTTTTTCATTTTCTCTGGTCTTACCAGGTTGCATTGTCTACATGGACAAGTGTTTATTTACAGCTAAGATGTAAGATTCAGAACACATATTCGTCAAACAATCTCTAGACACATGTTAAAAAAAGGGTAAAAATGTACTGGCTGACCATTACAACTGCTAATACTTAGCAGCATTTATCTGACCGTGTAAGAAGTGGTTTTGCATGGTAAACCTCTACTATCTTCACAGATATGGAAAAGCAGTTGCAGACAAGTTAGATTAGGGACTCTGGTTCATAGACTTTACCACACAACACTCCTCCAAATCTCAGGCCAAGTCAGCTGTGTGGTGAAGACTAAAAAAGGCAGCTGAATCTAATCCTTTGCTCTAACCACTGCACCAGCAGCTTTTTGCATGACCTGCCGTTCTACCTATTCACGACAAAAAGCTTCCAACATGTTTCCTTTGTTTAGTGCATCAAAAGGTAATTTTTAAAATTATGGAAAATGCAGCCCTTACTCAAGGCTGCCCTTGAGTGATAGCTTTATCTATTGTGTCTACTGCCAGAAGGACACACAGTGGTCCTGGAGAGGCTCCGGACAAGGTAATAACAGAAAGTTGCTTCATCAAATCTCTTCCCATGAGGGACAAATTCTATAATCTTTGTTTTTAGTGGAACAAACTAATGTCTCCAAAAGCATTGTAGGCGTCAAAATAATACAGTGCTTCTGAGCTCTGTATGCAAAAGGTTAGGCAGTATTTAATCCTGAGGGTGATCTCATGGACCTGGAGGGAATTTCATCAAGGATGTAACTAGTTTGTATTTTGCAATAATTTGTAGGAAATAAACTTGGCATTTCAGTGTCATTCCAGTTACCCAATGTGCTTTGTAGATGGGATTTCTGTGACTCTTTATTTCAAAAAAAAGGTCACATGTTCAAAGCTGAAACTTTCAGTCCTTACTCTAGCAAAAATTGCAGAGAAACCAGTAGGAATACTGCCTGGAGCAGAGTGAAATAAAAGCTGGAGGATCTGGTGCTATGTAATTTGGCTCGTGCTGCAAAGCTTCAGCAAATTTGTCTCTAGCAAGCAAAGTGAGTAGTTTTGACAGCTTTTATTATATTGAATTACAATGACAAACAGGGGCATTGATTTGTAGGACATTTGAAAGTGTGATAAACACACTCCTAATGAGAAAGATGTTTCTTTTTATTTGACAGAACACCAATGTTTTCTCTTGTGCTCACTCCAGATGTACCAACAAAAATAAAGGACCTGGGTTTTTTGAGGCAAAATTCCTGGAATGTTATTCTCTAAATCTCTGAGCCTTTTTATTCCCAGAAGTATTTGATGATTTTATTGTTCACAAAACACGTAACAGTAATAAAAGAAAATAAAATCATTAGTGAAGCTTAGAGTACCTCAGCGTTTGCTTATAAATTTGGGTATGAATTTAAAGTCACACATGCTTTGCAATGTGGTTGGGGTTTCTTGTTGTTGTTTTTGGTTTTGTTTTGTTTGTTTTGGTTTGTTTTGTCAAGAGGATAAAAGGTGCTCACAATAAGGGGATTGGCCTGTTTAGCTCTAGTTTCACTGACCATGGTGCCTTTTGAACTTTGAAGCCTATAGGGAGTACGTTGTACTATAGAAGAAAATAGTACAAAACAGTACTACTGTTTGTACATACTCTTTGGAGAATAATCTGTTTGGGAAACAGCCAGCATGTTATGGGTGCTGCTGTAAATAGCAACAATAGCATGATAATTTTGCTTGTCCAGCAGTAACACTTGCAAGTGAAAGGATTTTACCACAGCTATTAGGGACTCAATCCCTTCTAACAAGGTGTTTAGTCCAGGATGTTGGCATTTTACATGAGTGTTGTTTCTGCTGAAAATTGCTTAGTGCTGCTGTCTGTTGTACTGCTAATCTTTATCTAATTTAATACCTCCTTTACATGTGAAGAGCTGCACTGAGCCTGTGCAGATTCATTCTGGTATGCCAGTTCCCACACACACTCATATACTTCATCCCCTGCTTTACTTTTGATATGGTGTTAAAACGGATCTGGGAGGTTATTGCTTTTCACACAAGTGTGCTCATGTGTCCAAGCCCTCCCCACAGGTTTACATGCATATGCATGCACTTCACACACACATGTACACCCCTGCAAGCTTCTGCATCATGTGAATCTGCCTCTTTTCTAATTTTGAGGAATTTTCAGGAGACAGCTCAGCTGACTTTCTACTCTCTGAGCTTTTTGCGTACTTCTTGCTTACTTTTCACTTGCTCATTTCTCTTTGTCCTTGCTACATGCCTACCTCAAACACTGCCACAGACTGCTGAGATCAAGCCCATGAGCTGCCCAGGGCAGGCACACTTCTCCTAGTGCATCCTGAAAGCCTTTCTTGCTCTCTGCAAGAGCATCAGCTTGGGAACTCACTCTGTGTGCACAGATGCAGTGGGCTGCAGGACCAGATGAGAAGGAGTTGCCAAGGAAGCCACAGGAGCAGAATGCATATGGAAGTGAAGCAAGATATGACAAATACATACTCCTGGTTTAGGTGGATGCACAAGAAACAGGTGCCGCTGAGGCAGCCTCAGCTCATCCAAACCATACTGAGAAGAGGGACAGCTACAGGAATTTCTCACGTGTTGTCACATCCTTGAGACTTGTTTGTCAGAGCACTGAAATGCTTTTTATTGTTTTAGAAGCTACCTCCTGCACATTTACAACTTTTAAATCAGCCTTACCTGTATTCAGCAGAATTAGGGATAAGGAAATCCTCTTTCTAAACCTTTCAACCACTCCTCCTATGCAAGAAGATCATGCTAACTTAATTTGGTGATAAGGCAGTGGAGGGAGGGTGAATCTATACCAACTGCTTACACTCTATTTCCTTTCACCAGATTACTTTTAGACTCCTTTTGAATCAAGTGATGTTGGAGAGAGTACATGTTCTCCCATAAACTTCAGCCTTTGGAGCAGAGGGAGAGGTGGGAATCAGCTTGCATGACACCTGGAGAGGGAGTTTATTTGGCTGAGATGGTGTTATCTCAATGCTCCTACTTCTGTGACCTCTCCCTGTCCAGCAGTCTGATCTCTTTCTTGGCTCTCATCCTCACAGCCCCAGCTCACTAGGGGATGCCTTCTCCTCTCTCCTGCTGCCAACTGTCCCCATCCAGGCACACCCTGGCAGGCTCCTGACTCCATGGCCAGAGTTTCTGCAGAGCCACATACTCTGGCATTGTATGGGATTGCTCTGGGATGTCAGAGTTTCAGGCAGCACTTCTGGGTGCCTTCAGAGCAGTGAGGCAGGAGATTCCCACTGCAGGAAGATTTCTGCTCTGGCCATGCTCAGGCCTGCCCCATGACAAAGCTGAAATACAGAGGTGTATACCCAGAAGTAAGGAGCCTTCTCACCAGGGTGTTTGCCTGTCATAGGAAAGACACCTGAAACCAGTGAGGATGCTGGCCTGACGCCAGGAGACAACTGAGTGAAGACCTTTTACTCCAAGGTGAGAAAGAAGATGCTGCTCTGACAGCAGAAAGCAAGTGCCTAGTACTGACAGTTCTCATTGACATCATGGTAACACCTCCCCCTCCCTCCCATGTTGTTCATCAGCTCCCTGTGTGCTCTAGGCAGTGAAACCCTTCTCCAGCTCCCGCCTTAGCTGCAGGGGAGAAACAGCTGAGACATCAGCCATGCAGGCTGACCATGCAGACCGACCATGCAGACCTCATCAGGACACAGGTCTGGAGGAGCCATGCAGCAAGTCTGCCTTTATTTTATTCATGCTTACTACTGTTTAGGCTTTTGTATGCCAAATACTGTGTTTGGATAGTATTGGTGGTTTGCCACAGCACTGTGCTGTTGAGACATCTGAGGCCTTTTGTGTATGAGTTGAACCTCTCTGAAGGGTAGTGTGTGGGCATGTCTTTTTATAGCGATAGATAAAAAAAGAGGGAGAAGATGTGGGGACACATTTCAAAGAAGCAGATGAGTAGGTAGGAAAGAAAGTGAGGGAGCAATAGCTAGAGTGTTGACTTGTAGATCTGGGGACATATGAGTATACTTGGTAGCCCTGGTCCTGGAGCTTGATTTAGAGATGGACAGAATCTCCTGGTGGCTGGAACAAAAGTGGCATGAAACCTCTGTACATCCTGTGTGACAGGCAGCAGTGCTGCAAAGGAGCATTGCCTGTGAGGAGTATGTGGGGGAAGGTGGGGAAGACAGACACTGTTAGCATGGGTTTACAGGTGACCTGGCACAGGTTATGCAAAAGGAAGCAATGATCTGTCCAGCTTGTCTCCCAGGGTTGTCATCCTGAAGTCAACAAGGTGAACACATACTCTGCTGAGAGCTTACAGATGGTCAGACCTGGGCTTGTCTTGATATGGTGCCTGAATTGCACCATAGGCAGTAGGAGGTAGTAAGTGGAGTTTGTCCTGATGGTGAAAAGTGTTTGGTTGATCATATCTGAGGTAAGAAGAGAACCCCAGCTCCCATGGCACAGACCAGAGTTTCAAAGAGCTGCTCTTTTGCAGGTGTCTGGTCTACCTGGTGGTTCTCTCTAAGCCTTCTGCTTACGGCTCAGAAAAAGGGGAAGAGTGTCAACCTCTTCACCTGAGATATTTGTGGAGGATATTAAGGAGTTTAATTAATTTGCCTGGATATCTTGAGAATGCACATGGGAAAAACACCTGTACTAGCCTCCTGATATATTTGACATAGATATTTAGTGAGCAGACAAGCTGGGTTATCTCACAGACTGCTACTGCAATCATGCCCATGGTGGTAATAACCAGCCTTTAACCAGTTTCTAGCAACTGATGAGAACTGGAACTGGTAGGGCTCTATGAGGTGATGGCAAAAGTCTTCTCTCTCACTATGGGTTTCTAGAAGGGGAACTGCTGATGCAGGAGTACTTGAAGATAGTTTCAGGTATTCGGAAATGTTGCCTCCATTGAGGGTAATCCTAGGTGTACAGCACAAATGAGTCTTCCAGGGGAAAGGCTTCTACATCTAACATCTCTGCATGAAGAGACTGACGTAGAAAGCAGATGCAGCTGTGTCCCAGGTAAGTGCCATCAACCCAGGGTAGTTGTCCTTATTTTGGTATCAGTCTTGTTCTTGCTGAACAAGTTTTCCTGTTTGACACGATGCCTCAAGCAAATAGACTTATTTTGAACACTAAGGAGCAAAAGGAACTTGTTCAGCAGTAGCGAAACAAGTGGGAGCAGTGGTGACTATGTTGCTGCCTGTGTCTTGCACAATGGCTACCAGAAACCTTAAAACATGGCCCACTTTTAATGTGCTTGCTAGTGCTGTGGGGCAAACAGGGGTTGAGCATGGTGTGTGGGTCAAAATGGAGCTGCATATAGGTAGGTTCAGAAACTCATGGATAGATATGGGGCTGTTTGGTGCAAGCAACCCTGGCCAGTGAGACATGAGATCTCTCTATCACTTAACCCAGATATTTGTGACAATGGAGAAAGAGATACTGAGAGAAGAATGACTCTTCTGTTACATTAGAGGGGAACAGATTTGGATTTCCCAAGCCTCAGTGTGTCTGTTAGGCCCGAGTGCAACTCTAACACTTGGGTCTGTTTCTCATATTATGTATAACTTTCCTTTGGGGGATCCCTCTTTCTCTGTGTAAGAAACATGAAGCTGTAACAGTCTCTATTAAATGATCCAAGAGATGTTGTGCTGGAGAGCGTCCCTGGAAGTCATTGCTTTGCTCTGAGGCAAGATCACACTTAGCTAGATGATTCCTAGGAGAAATTTCTGTAACTCTTCCTAGCCACTTCCAGTGATGCAGCATCAGCTGCAAACAGTGGCTGCAATGCTTGTCTCCCCTTACACTTCATTTATTTTTTCCTCCTGACCTCAATGTATCTGCTGCAAGTCAAGCTTGCAGTTTCTTGTCCAACTCTTGCTGCATACAGCAAACCTTTCTTTTGGTAACAGACTTTCCTTCATATTGGACAACTCTTTGGAGGCTTCTTTCTTTCTATCAATGCTTCTCTTTCCCAAAGCACTTAATCTTCCTGCTGTGCTCTGCTGGCCTCTGGCTTCTCTGCACTGTTCTTCTGGTATGAGCTTTGTGTCCCTATTGACCTTGTTGGAAATTTAAGTCTAACATTCAGTGTGTAACACAAACCTAGGAGTGGGGAGACTTGCTCCAAAGACCAGGACCCTGGCTGAATTCTAGCATGTGGTTCTCCTAAAGGATAACAACTCTAGAAGGATTTGGTGACCTCTCTGTACATCCTGGGGAGGAGAGTGCTGGCCAAGGCCTGGGGAGTTCTTCTGTGGCATGCTGGCCCTCCCTGCTCCATCTGCTTTCTATTGTGCTTGAAAAGGAAATGGACTGAGCTAAATGATTTTAAAGTGACATTCCCCACACTGCACTCTAATTCTGTAATTGCCAGTTCTATACCGTTCCCAGTACTAAAATGTTTAAAATAATAGCCTTTGAGAAGAGCCAAGGCTTCAAAAGGGCCATGCACCACCTCTGCTGGAGCTGTAAAATGGTGGCAGAATAATTTCCATATGTAGTGGATGGTGTTTGGTTATTTGGGGGTCGAGCATAGTTTCTTTCTTTGCCAGGAATTTCTCTAAGCCAGGAGTCAAAATTTCGTTGGTGTCCCCCTCCCCCCGCCTTTGCAAACTCTCTTTGAATGATGCATTAACGGAGGTATCAGCTGTGGTTTGGTCTCCAGCTGACTGCTCAAGCTTGCTGGTGGACATTTTTGAATAGAAGAATGAAACTTCTTTTTTTTTTTTTTTTTCCCAGACATGGACTACTCTTTCTTTCCACATAGAGAGGTGAAATAAATTTTTAATCTCAGTCCTCTGATCTGATTAATTTCCCACATGCAGCTCTGTAAATGCCTCTGTGGCAATGACAGCAGTGTCATGGTTTGGTCTGACATCCATTAATTACATCTGTGTTATGATGTAACACCTGGGACAAGAAACACAATGCTCAGCCAGCTGACAGTAGGCAGCCACCAAAGATTCATTGGCCAGAGATGGTTTGTACATCACAGCTCAGGAACTGCTGGCTTAGAGACTTCGACGTACAAACCTGTAAGACTAATTGTGTTTTCCACTAAACCATTACTGATTTGTGCTGCATTCATTTTAGAATAGAATAGAATAGAATAGAATTACCAAGGTTGGAAGAGACCTTGAAGATCATCGAGTCCAACCTGTAACCACAACATCACAACTAGACCATGGCACCAAGTGACACATCCAGTCCCCTCTTGAACGCCTCCAGGGACGGAGACTCAACCACCTCCCGGGCAGCCCATTCCAATGACGAATCACTCTCTCGGTGAAGAACTTTCTCCCCACCTCCAGCCTAAACTTCCCCTGGTGCAGCTTGAGACTGTGTCCCCTTGTTCTGGTGCTGGTTGCTAGGGAGAAGAGGCCAACCCCCTCCTGGCTACAACCACCCTTCAGGTAGTTGTAGAGAGCAATGAGGTCGCCCCTGAGCCTCCTCTTCTCCAGGCTAAACAACCCCAGCTCCCTCAGCCTCTCCTCATAGGGCTTGTGCTCAAGGCCTCTCACCAGCCTTGTTGCCCTTCTCTGGACACGTTCAAGTGTCTCAATGTCCTTCTTAAACTGAGGGGCCCAGAACTGGACACAGTACTCAAGGTGTGGCCTAACCAAAGCAGAGTACAGGGGCACAATGACCTCCCTGCTCCTGCTGGCCACACTATTCCTAATGCAGGCCAGGATGTGGTTGGCCCTCTTGGCTGCCTGGGCACACTTCTGGCTCATGTTCAGCTTCCCATCAACCAGCACCCCCAGGTCCCTCTCTGCCTGGCCGCTCTCCAGCCACTCTGACCCCAGCCTGTAGCACTGCCTGGGGTTGTTGTGGCCAATGTGCAGAACCCGGCACTTGGATGTGTTAAATCTCATGCCATTGGACTCTGCCCATCCGTCCAGCCTGTCGAGGTCCCTCTGCAAAGCCTCTCTGCCCTCTAGCAGATCAACTCCTGCCCCCAGCTTTTCTAACACTATCTCCATTTGCTCCATGCACACCTCATATTTTCCCTCCCTTTACATTTTCAGTCAGATGGGCTTTAGTATCCAGCAAAAGGAGTGCATGATTTTCTTGAAATCTACTGAAACAGTTCTGCACTTTTGGCTTAATGTATCTACCAGCATGATTGACTTTGCTGCATAGAATCAAGTCTACTTCTGGAACTCATCAGATTATTGTGAAGACTTTTGTATGCATTCCATTAAATGAATATTGTACATGTATATCTTGCCATACCTTTAAACAACACTTCTGTTGGTTTTGATGGAGTGAACTCTGCTTTTTTTCTTAAAGTAGAAAATAGCCAGAATAAAAATAGCAAGCAATCTTTCCAGCAATGTGCAGTCAGAATTTATGTTCTCAGTATGCACGGCTCTGAAGATGTGATGATTCCATTCAGATAAGCATCAAAAAGATCAAAAGACTTTACTGACGTGTAGCCGTCACTTTGATCAGAAAACTGTATTGGAAACTTAATGATAATTAGTGGCTGGTTTTGACAGTCGTGGTTCTTCCTATTTCTAGTTGCTACTATGGAAAAATAACCTGACCCTGTTGAGTCCATCCACTGTGGTTGGGTTTTGCATGAGAGATTAGATCAGGCTTTTTTTTTTTTTTTTTTTTTAAGTAAATATTGTTGCCTTGAATTTTGGCTCTGTGCCGCTGGTTTCTGAAGTGGGACTTTAAAAAATGTTTGTACTGATTGGAAGTTATTTCATTCATTCCAGATTTTCCAGCTCTCTCAATAATTCCTGAAATGGAGGCTATTTTCTAGTCCGGGCAGGAGAAATGTTCTGGTAGATGAGGCCCTAGACCAAGGCTGGGAAAGTTATGGTAAAAAAATGGCCATATTTGGTGGGAGAGTTCGATGACTTGAAGTTTGGTTTTGATGCAATTCCATTGTGCTCAACTTTACAGAAATCACTGTGGAGAGTGGAGAAGATGTTAAGATGGAGGTAGTTTGGGAAGCTGACCGCTGGTGGCAGGGAATGAGTCAGGAATGAACAATGCTTCCCCATGGGAAGCTTTTTGACTGACTTTGCATTCTCTCACTCAGGTGGTGATGGAATATGGCTTTGAAGTGATTTGTGCCCAGCTAAATAAAAACAGATGGGGTCAAATTAACCTGTTTTTCTAGCTTAGTTCTGAAGTTATCTAGAAAATGCTTGGTTCACTATATTCTGCAGTCATTCTTGGACTAAAATCTTCGTTTCTCTGGAAAAACACAATTTTTGTACTTTTGCTATTGTGTCATTTTTTTATAAATCACTCTAAACCCCCCCAAAATCTCATACTTAAAAGTTTGGGCACCAATTATCTTAAGTCTTTTCTTTTACTTTGTGGTCTAATCCTTAGAGCATTACCATGTTGCACATGATCAGATGGTGATCTCAACTTCTTAAAAAAATAAGGTCTATGCGTTAGTCTCAGTGTGGGACTTCAAATAAATGCCTGCAGATGAGGCACTCCAAAGGCTCTTGTCTTACTCCCTAACCAGCTTCTGCAAAGACAGATGTAGTCATATTCAGAGGTTAAAGGGACTAGATTTGGGACAAATTAACTTGTTGAATTTGGAAGCCCAGCTCTGAACTTTATGGATTTAAAGTGTTTATTACATGCTAGATTTGAAGCCTGGTGGTGACAGTTTCCCATCATTGTAATTCTAGTGCTCCAGAAATAGGGTTCATCTTCAAAGTGGATGGTGAAATCCAGGTAGGAATGTTTCTGCATACCTGCCCTCACCCTTGGAATTGATGGCAACAGCACTTGTCCTCAATTTCTGTTTTGTTTTGTTTTGCTTTGCTTTGCTCTCAGAAGTCAGCCAGCAATGTTGTTGGTGTTTCTCTTGTGATGCAGAACCATCTGTCTTGCCCAGAGCTTGAGACATCTCTGGTTCTTCTGCAGCACCAGCTTTGCAAGGGAATGCCCATGTTTTTTTTTCCAGAAAGTGACCACTTCCAACGGTGGTTGGTGCCAGCTTCCTTAGAAAAATTAAGCAGGTAGTTAAAGATTAGCTTGTGGCCTGAAGGCTATGGCCTTTTGAAAGAATCTTGTTTTTTAAAGAAAAAACAAACAGAAAAAAAGGGACAAATTGGAGTTGTTTTGACTTCTCTTCAGTGAAAGGAGCAGTTGATACCACAATGACATGTTTCTTTGGTGATTCCTCATGTTCCTCCCAATGAATATATCTAAATTCTTTTTTTTTCCTGAACCCTGGAGAGGAGTCCAGTGTCTGAAGAGAGTTTCTTTGCTCATGGGTCCAAGACTTCTGAGTTTAGTATGCTGGGTAGACAGTTTGTCTCCACTTTCCCTAGGAGCATGTTTCTGACAGCCAGTATGTCCCACTGCAGAGCAGGCTGCTGCCTCCTCCCTGGTTCTATCAGATACCTGGAAAGCTCAGCAGACAGGCTTGGATCCTGCCATTCCCAAGCCATATGCACTAGCCCATGTGCAATGTGGGCTGTAATCCCAGCTTTTGCTAAACAAAAGAAGAATATAGATGTTCCTACATTTAGTCTGAGCAGTTGTCAGACGCATTCCCCATGGCCCCTGTGAGACTGCACGACATCCTGGCCTCACAGCAGCTGGGATGAGATGTGGCTTTCCTCCTAATTCCTAGGTTGCTTTATGCCCTGAAGCTTGAAAGCATAAAGCTTTCCAAAGAGTTTGGCTTTATAAAATGCTTGTAATTTTGCGTATTTTTATTACCCATGTGAAGACTTCCACCAGTGTAATTTCATGGACTTCTAGAATAATTATTCTTGATTTCTATCCATATGAGAAGAGGATCATGTTCCAGGACTTTTCAGCCTGAGACCATTGCATTTTCAATTGGAAGCATCAGCATTTTGTCCACAGACATTTGCAAACCTAAATTATTCTGATCTTTGAGTTTCACCAATGTGTTTCATTGATATTTTGGTCTCTTGGCCTGTTTTAGGATGTAAATGAAAATGGAAATAACAGAATTCCCTCCAGATTGGAAATTCTGCTTTTTGAACAGGTCTTATGTAGCATGGAATTCTTTCATTGCCTAATTTAACACGTATATACATCCTTCTGTAATGAGCACCCTGAGACCCTGAATAAAATTTCATTACAGTTGAGTGCTCCTTGTAATAGCATTTGGCAATTCACCAACAAATGGAAAAATCCAGCAGGAATTGTATATTAACTCCATGGGTAATCTTTGTATTGATCAGCTTTTAAAAATATCTTGTAAGGAATAAAGTAAATACTTAAGAACACAAAACATGCACATCTACAAGGTAAACACAGCCCTGAGTGAATAAAACAAGATAAGTAAGGCCATGATACCCAGGTCAGTCTCAAGTCCTTGAGAGTTTGTTGTGTGTGAATTTGGCAAATGCAGATCTATTATGGCAAAATCAGAGTATTTTGAGCATGCTGAGCATCCCTTTTAAGCTCCCCCAGGCAGCTGTTTCACACTCCCCTCTTCTCCCTGTATGCCTCCTCTTCATCTCTGATGTTTGGAGCAATTGCTCTGCTGACCTTTGTCTGTCCCAAACCAACTTCTCTGCCTTGCATACCTTTCTTTAAACAAAGACTTATCTATCTTTAAACATTTAGTTAAAATCCTCTGCTTCACATTTTAATTTCCACTCTTCCCTCTCTTTCTCCTCCATCAGGAGGCTTTTCAGGACTGTGGCACATGCTTTTGGGAGGAGCCCTTGGAGTGAAACAGGGAGTGCATCTATGCGGCTAGAAAAACACATGGGAAAGAAAATTAAATTTGCTTTTCTCCCTCCATCTAATACCAAAATATTTCTGTTTCTGGATGGAGCCAAAATGAAAATTTTTCTTGTGGTGTTATTTGGTTGCACAATAACTTAAATTCTCCTCTTCCATGGAGTTAGTGGGGGAAGTTCCTTAGGAAGCCCTGCCTGGAAAGGCTGGCCTAGGTCAGGCTTGGCCCTGAGTGGCTAGAGGCTGACCCTGAATTGGGCCTGGTCACACCTGACATATGCCAGCCCAATGGCTCAGCTAGTCTTTTGCTATTTTTGTCTTTTCTTTAGGGAGACAGCTTGACTGCTTAACAGAGCACTTAACTCTAAGGTCATGATCTGCATGTCTTCAGGTCATAGGGGAGTTTTGGCTTCCAAGTGTTAAACCTTCTGCATTTGTAAGCATTAAACCTTAATGTGGTTGCAGCCTGATGCTCTATGTGTTTTGTTTCAGTTTTGTGACATACAGCTTAAGGTCACTGCAAACAGTAACTCAGGCTTTGTTTAAGCCATCACAGCTGAAAATGTTTCATCCTACTAACACACTATGGTAATGTGGGACACTTCATGCTATGTAAATATAAAACTTGCATGTTATGAGAATGAGATATTTTCAATTTTCTTGCCAAGGGAAATATTTATTTTTTAATATTGATTTGTACCTCATTAAAAAAGCACCATATTTTGTTAGCATTTGTGTGAATTAGGGAATGGAATCTTAAATTTATTTTAAAAATAGAAACCACACCATGTAACCATTTCTACATGATGTGGGAAAGCTGAACTCTTTAGTCACTTACAAAGCAAGATGTGGCTGAGTATGGATATCTAGTTGGCTTTTCCAGGTGCTGCAGTGCTGACAGCCTGCAGGTGAATGATGTGGCAAAGACTCGCTCTCTTCAGTCTTACCACCTTCTTACTCATTTCTCTGAGAGCTTTGGATCAGCACAAAATTCTTGTCCCACTGAGCATCTGCTGACCTCAGTGATCTGCTGAAGTCAATCAGCCTCTGTTGACCTCAGTGGTTTCCCTAAGAACTGTCATGTATACGGAAGCTTTCCTGTCCTTAAGAACTATATTTTAAGGGCCTGGCTCAAAACTACTGAGTCGATGGCAAGCCTTTAACTAATCTAAACAGGCTTTAAATTGAGTCTTATTGCAGAATTTGCTAGTGGAATACAACAGGGATTTTGTGTCCTGGCATGTTTTAACCAGAAGTGTCTTTCTGATTCTGAACAAAGAGGATAAAACTGTATGCATGTGGGACAGGGGATTGGTTC
The DNA here is from genome assembly GCA_033816785.1 of Picus viridis. NCBI lineage: Eukaryota > Metazoa > Chordata > Aves > Piciformes > Picidae > Picus > Picus viridis. Next base: position 24,499,966 of record CM066585.1, on the reverse strand, counting down.
CTGATGTGGCTCCAGGGAAGTTCTCATATGTAAAAAGACATGAACAAGTATTCTGCTAGTGCTGAGAATTGTTTAAAAAGCCAGTTGGCAGGCTTCTAATCTAGTTACAAACATGTGTCCAAATCTCCATTCAAGGTAAGCTGCTATATTTATTTAATCTTTATCCAGAGCATTGTAATTAAAAAAAAAAAAAAAAAGGAAGAAAATGCCTCACTACCAGAGAACCATGCAAATATAGTAGGTCTTGTAAGTTTTGTTTGCATGGCTCTGGTGAATGCCTCCTTACGCACTGCAAACTCACAGGTAGTACTTCTGTTTGATTTAATTCAGTTCTCCAGATCTACCTCTTGTCTAGGTGGAAAGTATGTGGAGGTGTTACTTTACCTAACTGTAAGAGAAGTTCTTGCACACACACTTGGATGGAGTCTCACCATAAAAAGCAGCTATTTTTTTTTTTTGCCTTGTATGTATTGGTAAAGGGACAAGACCTATATAACAAGGTACTTTGCAATTTTGTTGTTATGGAGCAATTGCTGGCGTGTTACAATGTGTTAATATAGGAAGCCAAATTCTGATCTCATTCTTAATATGCAACCTTTATAGAATAAAAGAGGCCCAGCTGAATGTAAATGAGAGCAGTTTACTTCATTCTTAAGAAATTTAAAGCAAAGTATAATTATAGGAAAACAACAGTGGAAGAGTCCTCAACAGATCCTTAATCATCGATGTGGATGAAGGTAGGACCAACTACGTCTGTATCATACCTTCAGGCTGTTCACTTAAAATGTGCTAGAAGATAATCTGGTATGGAAAGCTCCAGTTCTTCCCCAGATGGCATAGTCCAGTGCTTCACAGTTAAGTTTTTTTTAATGTTAAATTAAAATCTTCCGTGTTGTTTTCTTAATCCAAATTAATTTTGTCCTATCTACTGTGCAATATTGGACTACTAATCTGATTTGTACTTTGCTAAGAATATTTTCCTGTGTTTTCTATCTGGAGATGTTCACAGACAGAACAATTGTAATTTAATTAAGGTGCTATGGGGCAACAAGAATAGAAAACATTATATCTATTAACAACAGCCATCTCTCTGCTTATCTGTGTAATCAAAAAGCAATTTAATTAAATGCCTCTGCTCAGTCAAGTGGGTTTGCAGTCTGAGTTTGCCATTCCTGTTAATGGAGCCAAATGTGTTTATTTTTGGGGATTCCAGAAATTCATGTAACCATTTTCCAAGAATGGCTATTGTCAGCAGAATGATAGTAATGTTGAATGATTTGTGCTGGGTTGTGCCAAGGAGTTCTATTCCTGAAGAGATAGCAACTGAAAGGCAGGAGTATGTGCATTTACAAACAGTGAAGGACATGTATGGTGTTGATAAAAGCAAAGAGGACAAAAAAGCTTTTAAGAGACCAGCCAGCCAACAGAGAGAAGGGAATTGTTCAAGGTAGGGCACCAAGGACTTGGCAAAGAAGATTAAAACTTTGTCTCTGTAAAAGAAACTTTCTAAAAACACCTCACTCTTGGCTCTGCTCCACTGACATTAGTGGAGCTGGAGACATGGGAATAGCCTAGAGGATTCAAAGCTTGAGTGGGGGTTCTTTGCTGTGCCATACTGGTAGAGCTGCAGAAGTGCTTGCAGCAGTGGGAAATCCTTAGCAAATATCCCTAGTGTAGATAGGGCCCCTTAGAGCCATTAGGAGTTAAATTTGCAGGAAATAAAAAGTGGGGGATGGGGTGTGAGAGAGGTAGTACAGACCATTCCTAATAGGAGTAAAACTGCGTGTAGCCCAGAATACAATATATGGAATATAATTTAAAAAGATGTTTTGAAAGAACAATAACCTTTAAAATCTTTAGTGTGTGTTCTCTGAGCTGTATAATGTTCTGATTGTTAAGGCAATTAGCTTTTAAAAATAGTTATTTTTCTGGATTTTAATTACATGCTGCATTTTGCCTTTGTTATTAGATGGGGTCAGTAAGGTTACTGAAGTAATTATTGCGCTCTGCTTGGCACTGGTTAAAACATAACTGGAGTAACTGCATTCAATTCGGTGAAAAAACGTGGACAAATTGAAGAATTTAGAGGAGTGGAAGAAAGATGGTAAGAAGTTTGGCATTCAGATCTAAGAGGAAAGGTTAAGATAACTTGGCACCTTAAGCCTAAAGGCAAGAGGAGAGTGTGGGGAACATAATAACAGGAGACATAAAGGGATGTTATAAAGAGAACAAGGATCAATTATTCTCATTTATCAACAGGGATGGGACAAATAATAATTGGCTGAAGCAGAAGGGAAGTTTTTGGTTAAATATTAGGCAAAACTGTAGAGGAACTGTTCAGCAGTTGTACAAGCTGCCAAGAGCCGTTGGACAATCACTGTCATTGGAGTTATTCAAGGCCAGACACCCATCTACAGGAACAGTTATAGAATAATTAAATCAATCCTGCCACAAGCAGAGGAGTGGGCAAGGGGTCTTTCTGGCTTCAGTGATAAAGATTTTTATCTGGATCTACTTTTTCAGGATTCACTCCCACTCCCTGTTTTGTAAACTATTGAGTCTGCTTCAGCCTTCACTAAAATAAAGGAGAATGGAGGATTAGGGCTGCTCCTTGTAGGGTCAGAAAACATGTAAGACATAAAATTATCCCCTGATCTGTGGTCATGCAATTCTTTTTACCGCTTCTTAGAATTAGACATACTCTCCTCTGTGTGTTTCTGCTTTGTTCCTCTGAAAATATGAGCTCTGGGAGAATAAAGTAGAAACCAAAACAGAGTAGAAAGGCTCTGGACTTATTCATTGCTGTTCACTACTTTATGGCAGCTCTTAGACGTTGAATTGTAAATAACCTCTGTGTTTTATTGGCAATATGCTCCTAATCTTCCCTACTAGCTATATGGAAGACACTGATCATGCAGCGTGCAAACTCTGTCTTACTGGGATCAGCAGACCTCTTCCCATGGATTCTTAGAGATGCTGAAAATAAAAGAAAACCATGAAATTCTATGAAAATTGCTCAGTCACCAGCTGGACTTGGCTCAAAGACTTACCTGGACAGCTTCATGGCAAATGTCAAGAGGGCTCCAAATAGTGATCACTGTGCTCTCAAGATGAACAGATTGTTTTTAGAAGTACACCACACTGTTTTCGGCACATTTGATACTGATGGATGAAAATGAGATGGCTCACATGTGCTCTGAGAGGCACTGCAGAGTGATATAAAGGACAGTGAGCTAAACTGTATTGCTAATAGTGGTCTTAAAGTGAAAAATACAGATGCAATTATAAACCATGAGTCCAGCCTGTTTATTTTCCTCCTCTAGTGTTAATGAAAAACAAAGTAGTCTTGATGTTTAGTGAGATCTCAAATGCAATGCAAGCAATCATTCAGCTGCCAACTGGAAGGCAGAGGCACAGTACAACACTGCTTATGTCAAAAAGGGAAAACAAACCAACAACAAAAAAAAAGAGTGCTAGTGGCAAAGATTTTAAATGCCCAGAATAATGGCAAAGTCATACAAAATCCTTAACCTGAACAATCCCTAGTGTCTGGAATGCCATATGTGGCCACACTATAACTCCCTCCAGCCAGTAACATTACCTCAGAGAGATAGGAATATGTCTGCAATGGAGATTGTCTCTTATTGTTTTCATAGGAAATGGTCACAAAGCAGTAGATGCCATTGCAATATGATGTTCAACCCCACATGCAAACTAAACAACCCCATGACCATAACCATGAGATGACTTCAATAAGCTCCATTATTCTTTTTTTTTTTGACTCGTCAAGCCTCTCTCTTTACATAAAACAAAAGGTGCAGGGATGCTTTGACAGAGATGGCATGGGAGGGCTCCCTCTGACTTGGGAGCCCTAGGAAGATTGAGCTGGCAAAAGTGCCCCCTGCAGCAGGTCTGTGTGCTGGCCAGTTACTTTCGTTCAGGGGCACTCACCTTGCTGTTCATCATAGCCCTTGTATACCCAGGGGATCCAGGAGGAATGATGGCTGTTTCATTTCCAGGCTTCACTCTCCCTCACTCTGAGGATGCTCAAATCATCTTCTGCAAAGTGTGGAAAGAGGACTGGTTTTTTGTTTGGTTTGTTTTGTTTGTTGCTTGTATTGTTGATTTTTTTTTGTTTGGTTAGTTTTGTTTTCTTGCAGAGTTGAAAGAGACTATTTCATAGCATTAAAATCTGCATTTTAGTTTTTTCTAAAAGCAGATTGTACTTCTGATGAAAAACCAATATTTAACACACATTAAAAAACAACAAGCAATGGTAACTGAAATTAGTTATCCTGGCAAACATTATTGATACATATATGTCTAATAAGTCATGCATCTTAGTAGAGGAGGAATGAACCTTTTCTTCTGTAACGTCTGTTAATGGGTCTACGTGCAAAACTTCATCCAATGGTTTCTGGAACTATAAACTCTTCCTTTCTTGGCTTAGTTCTTCAGTCTCTGCTAACTCATTATTTTTTTTTTATTGCTGTCTCACCCTGGACTAATTCTCATGTGAATGTGAGGGGAAAGACTACCTTCATCACCCCTCCAGTGCTGAATTTATGCAGTCTGGGGTGCCAAAAAGCCAGGCATTTCTATCTATGAAAGTGTCTGAAGTATCAGTGTGGAGGGCAATGCAGTTTTGACAACACTGGTGCTTAATAACTCAAAGCTGCTTGGTGTGGCTGTGCTTTTTCTGCTTGTGGGTCTCTTTGCCTGTTACCACCATTTTGTAACCTTGGGCACTCTCAGGACCCGACCCCCTGGCTGAGGAACTTGTTCACTGAGGAACTAGTGACGTAACAGTATTAAGGCTCTGCCCTCTCTGGCTTGCTCTGTGATGGGGGTCTTTTAAACAAGAATCTTGCTACAAAGTTGAAAAGAGTAGGAGAAGAAAATCCAGCATGACTTTGGGGTAGTGCAACGAGTCATAGGAAACTTACTCTAGAGATATCTCCAGAGACTAGTCAAGACAAAAGTTACAGCACAAGCATTTGGAAGGGGGCCACTGCAAACAATTTGTCCTCATTCCAGTTGAGCAACTGTAAGCAGGGACATTTTCAACACAGGCCATTTAGGGACAGAAGGAAAGATTGGATGGCACTAAAAGAAACTACACAAATACATGGTGATAGGATGACTCGGCCACCCGCCACACATACTCTGCTGCTTCATTGTTCTTTCTCCTATCATCCCGACATCTGAAAAGGTCCCACCCCAGCACAGCAACACAGCACAGCAGAAACTGGAATAAATTAACTCCAGGTGACAAAATCACCTTCCTCAGCTGGCCTCTGTTTGGCAGGGAAGGAGAGCAGGGGTTGTATGTGTGGCAGGAGCTGAGGACAATGGGAAGAAAAAGGATTTCGCTTGTCAAAGAGAGCAATATAGCAAACACAGGAAGAGAAGACTCTTTGCTGTGCTGTAGCACATTTTGCTCTGCGGGTCTTGAGTTTAAAGGGCTGCAATCATCCTGCTTTTTGAGGAAATGCTTGGATAGGGTTATTTCACTTTCTTTAATCCTTCTCTTTCCTTCAATTTACAAGATGTTCTTGCTTTTTCCCAGCATGCCAAAGGCACCATACCTGTCTGTGGAAAGTTTCTGCCCCCCTCTCTGATTTTGCATTCATGTCGCATAAATAAGAACAAGACCTCTCTCCAGCACCTGGGCATGAGGTGGGGAGATGGCTAGCAGGATGGTGCATGATAGAAATATTATTTATGCAAGGTTTGAATGTCTGAAGTTCCAGCTCTAGACAGCCATTGTCCACAGATATTTTAAAACTGCTTTTTATTTTTTTCCTCTCCTGAGCACCACATCACAATGCAGTTTCATTCAGCGAAGAGCTGGCATTCAGGGGCTGGATGGTTTAGCTGGCCTGCTTTGGGATGGGGCGCCTTTCATCTGTAGGTCACTGCTTTGAATTCTGCCCACATTGTTGGCAGCCATGAGCCCTTCTCTTCTGATGGCAGCTCAGCAGCATATGCAAAATTGCTAGGAAGTCTCCAATCCTAGACACCATGTCTAGATCATAAAAGCTACCGTAACAATTGAGTCTAAATGGCAGCCTTCTTGGCAGCTGAAGCAGAGGCCAAGCAATAAAAGGGCTATGGAGAATGGACTACTGTCTAGCATCTATAAGCTAATAGTGAAGAACACTGGTGAGGGAGTGTGAGAAAGTATGCACAGCCCATGAAGGCTCTTTTGGTTGAAGAAAGAGGATTTCAGTCGCCTAGGCTGAAAGGCCAACACCTTTCAATAGCAGAAGAATCATTTACAAATGTGAGAACAAATCCATTGTTAGTCCTCGTGCCTTTAACAATGCTGCTTCCTGTTGGCACCTTCTGCTTACTAATAACACGGTCCCATGGTTTGTATCTTCATAGTGCTGCACGAGCACTGACTAATTAATCCTTTCTCACCCCTCTGAGGCAAGTAGTTTCTTATTTTTAATAGTCTGTAGTGGAATGATCTTTCTTAAAACTGTGGCAGGTATATTTATCAAGGATACATCATACTGACTACACAGCCTATGCAAATCTTAGGACTTTTGCATTTGTTACAACTCTTCCAGTCCAGCTAAGCTACACTCAGTTATAGGTTTTGCTGAAGAGAGGCCTTAATTAAAATAAATGAGAACTAATTTTTGGAAAAAAATCTCAGAGCAGGGCAGGGTTTCAGTATACTGATATGAAACAAACAAACAGCCTCTCCTTTCCGCCTCCCAAACAAATCAACTCCCCTTCACGGGAATAATCTCTGGCTGTCTGACCTTATTTATTCAGATGCTGACATGAATCATCATCTGAGCAAGTATTCCCTCCTACACCTGCAGTACTTGGGGTTATAGTTCTCCTTGGTTTTCTGCAGCAATAAGAGCTCAGTGTTACTTGGAGCTGTCTCCATCTGGCAGGCCATGAAGTCCACAAAAGCACAGAGGTCTTTCTGTAAAAATGGAGACAGCCCAGATTGCTTTCGCTTTACACATCTCAAGAGAACTCAGAACTTCTCTCTTTTACATTTATAGTCAAGTGTGCAGTCTCTTTCCCTTCTATCTACTTTTTGTGTGGTGACCTCTTCTTGGGGTAAAGAACTGCGTGGGTGAGTTTGGGGGGAGGGGTTGTTCTTCTTGGGAAAGCCAAATTGCAGGATGCAGCACATCTTGAGCTTGGCAGCCTTTCACGCTTCCCCAAGAGGCAGCTGAAGGGCCCAAGCAGGGGTAAGACGTTATCAGCTCACTTCTAGCATGCCAGAGCATATCCTTACACTCAGATAATGACACGCTGTGTGCACCACAGTTGACCTTCCTAGACCAAAAGGGATCCTTTGGTGGTGGCTGTGGGAATATTCCATATCATCTGTATGCAGTTACAAATCGGAGTACTTAACAAATGAGTAGTTCTACAGTGTTAGCCATAAAGCGTGTACAAAAGTGAAGGCAGAAGTGAAACAGTATGTTATTTGCCAGTCATTCATTGTTTGGAGGGAATATCCTGAGAGCATGGCTGAGCATTGGTGTTGTAAAGTTCTATGCACTGCTGTTGGAATGGGGTCATTTGTCACCATCTGGGATTATACCTCTAGCAGTATATGAGCGTATTCCTAGTGTTATGGAGATCCAGGTTTCAGCCATATGGAAAAAGTGTAGCATAGTGAGAAATATAATCTTTTGATAGAATCCAGAGCACCCTCCAGAATGTTTTCCTTAGTTTTATTTCCTTGCAGTGCAGGCTTAATAACCACTGTTGTAGTATTTAAATTGGAAGAGATGAGACATCTAGATAAACTGGGAAATCAGCTAATACCAACTGCCTTCTGATAGGAAAATCCCTTGCTGTTTCAATGGAAAAAAACCACCAGGCTTACTGGAGGCAGAGGAAGGGTATGGCACAGCTGTGGTATGCATTATCCTCTTCTGACTTTTGTCTCTGTAGACACTCAGAAAGGCTCCCTTGTCCCAGAATAAGTATTCTTGAATAATTTTCACTCTGGAAGTTGTCTTTGCACTCACTTCTTTCATGTGTTGCTTAATCAGACAAAGGAGAGATTTGTACCCAGGTGGGCTGTCAAGTTGCAATGCAGTTACATTTGATTGGGTAGGTCTCTTTCTGTCTTTTTTTTTTTTTTTTGGGGGGGGGGGGGGGGGGGTGAAGAAGTTCAAACTCAATGAGACTCAGGAAATTTTTTTAGAAAACTCTTTTTTTTGGGGGTGGGAAATAACCCAATTACATCTGCCTTAGCTAGGTTATTGTCTCACCTTATGAAAACCCTGCAAGTAAACTCTTTGGGAGGGTATATGAATGGTGTGTCACATGATGTCTCTGTGAATCAGGCTAGTAGAGGATGAGCTTTTCACACAGTGAAATGGATAAATGAATGGCAGTGATGCAGGGCAGTACAAAAGTCTGTAGAAAAACCCCACCATAGAGTTTTGTAAGTCAGAGTAAAAAAAACCCTGTATTGTGTTGCTTAGTTACTTTTCTACTGATGCAAAAAAAGGACACAATGCAGATCACCTCGAAGAAGATTCCCACCTCATTGGCCCTTCTTGGTGAGTAGCCAGAAATGAGGCAGAATGAACAAAAGCTCCTTCCACTGGGAATGGGTGCAGCATATGACAGACACCATTGACCTGTCTTTCTTGGTTGGTGTGAGACAAAGCAAAGTGTAATTGTGATGGAGCCCTTCTTCATCTCTCAGTTACTTGCCAGAACAGTAACACTGAAAAGAAACAAAGTGATAAAATAACCAAATCCTCTAATGCTTTTCTCCCAAGCGCAGCCTGCCCAGTGGCAATATGGGGAGGTGTATTCTGTCAGAAACTGTTCAGTGTACTGAGCCTGGAGAGAGAAATACTTTGAGCAAGCGGAAACAGGCATTTGAATCACTTTACAAAACCCAAGCCCTTAGTCTCTCTGTGTATTTGATATGCTAAAAATAGTTGTGTGACATGCTGATTGTGGCTGGTCAAAGCCAGCAAGGAATGGCTTGGGCCATTACTGCCAAGAGGATGGGCTGATGTAGACCACAAGTGGCTTATTCTGAAAAGCAAATAACCCTGAGGGTCTGATCTGCAAAAGTGCTGAAGTAAATGGGAGTTGTGGTTGCTCAGCACTTGCACGGATCAGGCTGCTCTGTCCTCATTAGCCATGCTGCTGCTAACTCCTATAAACCCTGCAATTCCTTTTCATATAGGTAAATTATTATACAGGACTATCCCAACACCTGGGCTCTGCTGATACTTTGCCACCACCCAACTGAGCTTCAGCCCTAGTCCTGGCTCAGAAACTGCTCCAGCTGCTGTGAGAAAGAGAAGTATCTTTAAAGGTAGCTTCTGCACTGGAATGGGGGCAGAAGGCCCCTGCCACCCTGGCAAATCCCATAGTCCCTCACAGAAAGTTCCTGAATACTTTCACAGCACTGATATTCATTTTTGGTAGCCTAACATCTGTGGATGCCTAATTTTACTAATCCTGCCTGTGACTAGCTCAGGCAGGCTGGCTGATGCATTCACAGAAAGATGGAACCAACATGTGCAAGATCAGGAAAAAAGCCAAACCCTCAAGAGACCAATGAAGTAAAACAAGCAGGTTCCTGGGATTTGGACATGTCATGTCTGCCATCTAGTTACTAGTCAGGACATGTTCCATGGAGAAAGAGTAAATAATCCAGTACCACATAAAAGGGGAATAAATTTACTGGGTGTCCTGGGTTAACTTCAGACAAACGAGAGAAAAACTTTCAATGGTATTTTAATTGATGTGCTTGGAAAATAATTAAAATAAAAATATGCAAATTCCTGAGCTTACTTTATCTGGCTGTAAAAACGATTGTATATACTAAACTAATAGGCAGAAATACAAGTGATGGTGTTATGGCGATGATGGAGTCGAAAGGTCTGGGTCCCACTCTCAGATACAATGAGGCTGTTAGCATGAGGTCCTCTTGGCATGAGATGTGATCTGGTTAAAGTTTGACCAGTGAAGTGGAAGCCAGGACATCATAAGTTCTCTGCTGTTTTGTTCTGTGATTGATTGGGTAAGGCACAAATTGGCACAAAGAGCCACTTTCAGTCTCAGTTTACCCATCTGTAAAAGGAGACGTATATCATAGTGATGTTATTGCAGTGCATTTAGAGCTTGTCAGGTGTAAGGTATTATTAAAACTTGCAAAGTTTTTGTTCCTCATCTCAAGTACTCTATGACATTTTCAGTATTTGCATTCTTGTATTTCATCTGCACCTCTAGCTGTGAAAAATATTTGCCCTTATATGCACACATGTTTTATCTGAAAAATCTCATTCTCTTTGTTTTCTAATAAAGCTTTCTGTAGTGTGGTTTGGCATTCAAAAATAAGGTTGCAGTTCTGTTGATCATTGACTTAGTTTACATCTTCAATTTAGTTAATTGTTCTGAGCCATGTAAGATGCTGGTTTGCAGAGCATTATAGAATAGTTAAAATACTGTTTAAAAATGTAATACTGGTGAACAGTCTATTCACAATACAAAAGACTCCTTAACTTTACAAGCCAGAGTTTATAATGAATGCTAGCTTTTTGCAGGGGAACTATTCATCTCAATTTTAGCTTTTTGTATTTAAAAGAGGGTCTTCTGCTGACCATGCTACTGGTTTTGAGATTCTGTGGCTGTCTCAATAGATTAAGATACTGAGTTTGTGTAAAAATATATAAAAGGGGTGTATGATGATACTGTTAGTCTGAGTTCAGAAGGTAAAAACATTCAATGAATAGGGTTCTGTTAGCCTCAGTTCTCAGTTCCTGGTCTTAGATCAATGCTCCTTGATTTACTGACAGTCCTGGAGGGGACTTTGTACACTTACCTGTAGCCTTGCTGCTGCTGCTCACAACAGGATACCATTACAAGGGACTGTGCAAGCCCCTTTGGACAGCCATAATGACCTGTGGCTGTGCCCTGTAACTGGGGGCAGGAGCCTAGTGAACAATAAGGGGGATATAGCATGCCCAGGCAGCCAAGAGGGCCAACCGCATCCTGGCCTGCATTAGGAATAGTATGGCCAGCAGGAGCAGGGAGGTCATTGTGCCCCTGTACTCTGCTTTGGTTAGGCCGCACCTTGAGTACTGTGTCCAGTTCTGGGCCCCTCAGTTTAAGAAGGACATTGAGACACTTGAATGTGTCCAGAGAAGGGCAACAAGGCTGGTGAGAGGCCTTGAGCACAAGCCCTATGAGGAGAGGCTGAGGGAGCTGGGGCTGTTTAGCCTGGAGAAGAGGAGGCTCAGGGGCGACCTCATTGCTCTCTACAACTACCTGAAGGGTGGTTGTAGCCAGGAAAGGGTTGGCCTCTTCTCCCTAGCAACCAGCACCAGAACAAGGGGACACAGTCTCAAGCTGCACCAGGGGAAGTTTAGGCTGGAGGTGAGGAGAAAGTTCTTCACCGAGAGAGTGATTCGTCATTGGAATGGGCTGCCCGGGGAGGTGGTTGAGTCTCCGTCCCTGGAGGCGTTCAGGAGGGGACTGGATGTGGCACTTGGTGCCATGGTCTAGTTGTGAGGTTATGGTTACAGGTTGGACTCGATGATCTTCAAGGTCTCTTCCAACCTTATTAATTCTATTCTATTCTATTCTATTCTATTCTATTCTATTCTATTCTATTCTATTCTATTCTATTCTATTCTATTCTATTCTAGCATTGGACATGCTGAGCATTCCACTGTATTCTAATGGAGAATGGGACATACCTAGGAAGAAGTAGAGCTGACAGTGGACCAAGAAATTTGCATTTTCACTGATGGTTAAGTAATGTGTACAAGTAACCTGTGGTAACACACTAAAGAAAAACCAGTCTGAACACCCTGCACCAAATCTAGGAAGCTAAGAGCCGACGGCAGAAATAGCCAATGCTTCTCTCCAAAGGGCAGCTGTGTTTGTCACGGAAATAGAACAAGTGTCAAAAAGTCACCATATCTCCAGGATATTCACTGAAACCTGTGTGTCAGCTCTGTGGTCAGGAAAACTGGCTCACAGCAGCCTTGTACCTTGGCCTGGGAATGAATGAGATGAGTTGGTATCACAGTAAAATTCAAGGACCTGATCTTCCCTGTGTCTTTCTTTGGGGTAGCTTCATATACTCTGTTTCTGATCCATATCCCCCAGGTTTTTGTTTTTTTTTTTTTTTTTTTTTTCCCAAGCAAAGCTGCAGCATGGTATATGACATGAAGGCTGCTGTGGTCCCTCTCAGGGCTGGGCTCTCTGCAAGTACAAACCATTGGACCTGCCCTTGTCTCCAATGGACAGGGCTGGGGGCAGGTGACACATGCTTTCCTTTCACGGCTTGGAGAGGTCCTTTTTAGGCCTATTTCTCCTCTCACTGATTTTAATGTTATGTAATTCAATTACTGTAGTGAAGTTGCCCCCTGATTTGTGTCGGCGTGAGTGAACAGAGTATCAGCCCTTGAGCCTTTTACTGAAGTATGATGTTACACTATTTCTGGACATCATCATGTGCTTGTTGTGCAACAGATAAGAATAATGCTTGGTAAGTCATTAGTACTTCAGTTCAATTTGTGCTAAAATCATCAGCTACATCCCATTTAGTTTCTAAAGCCTCCTCATTATTGCTGCAAACATCAGACCCATGACCTGCTTTCCACTCTGTGAGAGAAGGGTAAGTGAATTTAATGCAATCTCTGCATTACAAAAAGCTTACTGCTGCTCCCTTGAAATCAGGTGGTGCCTTATCATTGAATTCAGTGAAAGGTATGATCAGGTCCAAATTTCAAACAATTTTCCAACAGAGGAGAGTCAGGCTTAAACTGCTGCACTTCTTTGGCAAATAATGAATGGGACCTCATTATCTCCGTTAGGACGTGACTTTACAGAGCATTACATGCTGAAAGTATGCCACCAATAGACTGGCTCTGTCCTGAACTGTGAAACTTGCTCAGAGAATCAGAGAATGCTAACTTTCAAGACACTTCATTCACTCTCATATCATGAATGGTTCTGTCAGTGAATGGGACTACTGACCTTGATGATCTGCTATCAGGTTTTCCATTGCTAGGTAACAAGCACACAGTGATGTTGTGACCACTGAGCATCATTCCTGCATTCTTTTCAGATGAAAAATAATCCCCAGTAGCATTCACTAGAATCTGTTTTCTTTTACGATCCTAATATAAGACTCTTAATTTACAAAGAATTTGATGTCTCCTCTGAAACTATTATGCAGTATCAAAGGAGTTGCTCCACAAGTTTTACACAGAAAATGTTGGTCTGACTTCATGAATACATATTTTCTAAACTGTTATAAAGCAAGAAATTACAAAATACACTTGATGAACGTCATTGTTATTGCATATTATAAGTGAAATACAACTACCACGGGGATAGAAACGGTTTGACCTTGATGGATATTTTTGCTCCGGATACGTGTTCCCTGAACTCTCCTTTTTAGAGGTATTATACAGGGCTAAAATCAGTAGCCCATATGTGCTTCTCATAGTGCCTATGACGGGTGTCACATAGAAAGCTTGTTGAGAGTACGTAAGAGATGTAATGATTTATGGATTTACTCTTACAAAACTTTTCTGAGTCAGACTAATACTGTTATTGCTGTTCTGCAGATGGGTAAACTGGGAGACTGTCAGCCTAAGTAGCACGCACAAGATCACCCAGCAAGTCTAGAGAAAATAGGCTGGAACCAGAATGTTTCATTTCTATTTACATGTTCTGTAAGCGTTAGATCATCTTTCTCCCATGATTAGCTGCTATTCTGGCATGAACTCAGGACCATTATGATAGAGCTATTTTTCATACAATGGGATGAGACTGCCATGGCTGTAATTACAAGCATGTGTTCACTCTTTTATGGCATTGTGATTGTTATGTAAGGTGATGTGTAAAACTAATGAACTTGAAATTTGGAATTTACATTACAAACCCTTTGGGGTAGGGAAAATGTTCTTCCTCTTTGTCCACATAGCACTTATTAACTTAGAGTCCAGGTTAATGACTGGATCTTGGAACTGGTACACCAATGTAAGGCTAAACATAATTACAAGATCTTAAAAATTCAAAATAGAGGTGGTTTTAAATAAATGAGGATTTATTTATTTACCCCACCTTCAAGAATCTGCAGAAGAGACTCACTCACTTGTGCCTGAACATGCTTTTCACAGAATTTACAACTGATGTGATACATGCTTTAAACTTGAGTTTTTGGAGTAGGGGCAAACCAAACATGTGCCCTACAGTTTATGCTCCTAAATCTTGTAAATTTAACCCAACTCTTTCGGAGGACAATGTGATGATTTCAGAAATGGATAAATGATGGTACATTTATAGCTTCTTTTCAAAGAAAAGAAAGGTAGCCAACATTTATGACTAATAACTATTATTTAAAGTACAATCTGAGTTGCTCCTTGTAAAATTTCAGCCAGGGTCTTGGCATGATTTAGTGCCCAAGAAAAGGATATCTATATTGGGAATCAGCTGCTCTTACACAATCTTTGTGATGATTTGGAACCACTTGAAAACAAGGAGATGATGATATAATACATTCTTTGGATTTGGAGATGTTCCTCATATTCCTGCTTTGAATTAAGAGAATATATTGGTGGTTTAGTTAAATGTCTCTTAGTCAAATTATATGTCTTTCTTTATTGTGTAATTGAAACCAGATTGGTCTCTTACTGTAAGAAAAAGAAATGCAGGTGTGAAGAACTTTCACATGTAGCTCATTTCTATATTGCAGTGGATTTCAGGTTGTGGTCTGTAGACCACCAAAAACCTGGGAGTGTTTGCTGGAGGTCTGTGAAAGAGCTGGCTGGTCAGATTGCATAGATTTATTTTTTTCCCCCCTCCAACAGCTTAATGATGTTACAAGTAGCTAAAAAAGCATCAAATATTTCCCAGCTAGTACTTTTAAATGTTAACAGTTGTACTTGCCTCAGGGCTGTTATTCAGCCACCAAAACCAGGAGGTGGCCTGTGTGATCAGAAAGCAGGGATGAATTTCAATGGCAAAATTTGTGAAGATGCTGTCTGTAATTTGAGACTGTTTAGGAATCATTAGTCTATGACATGCTTTAAAACCTGCTGGTAAATGCAACCATTTGACTTCACTAAGCAACTGAGGTGTATTTACATTATCGTGAGAATGAATCATAATGATTTTTTCTGATGTGATACAGTCAGTATACAAGTTATTCAGAGGACTTGCTGCTGGTAACACCCCTACAATAGCTAATGGTGAATAACCAAATAATAATTAGTATATGAACTATTATTTCAACACTTAATAGAATAATGAATTTTATTTTAATTGGAAAAGCTTGCAAAGGATACAAGATGACAAGTGCTAGTTATAGCAGCATAATACATAATATATTTGATTAATAATTGTAAGCACATGAGTCAAAAGGCTAGGCCACATTTTGCTCACTTGAAACTCGATTTAGTGTGTACCTTAAGAGGCAGAGGACCCAAAGTCAAATTTAGCCACCCATATGTGTGGCATTTCTAGAGCTGGTGTTCAGAAAAGTCTTTGCTGTTGAAGGCACTGTTTTCCCACTAAATCTGGAAGGCAGACAACTGTTTCAGTCCTGTTTTCTTTCTGAGGCAGAGAGCTGGCCACAGCAGGAGAAACATGGGTTATCAAAATATTTTTTGCTAAGGAATATCTTATAAATTACAGATTTCACAATGCTACTTATATAGAGTTCATGATGGCAATTGTCTGTCTGTTACAACTGGGACTACTAAAAGGACTTCTCACTGAAATTCTTGAGGCAGAAATAATCTTTGGCCATTTTTAAACTGATGCAATACAAAATTACAAAGGAAAATAAGATGTACATAAACCCAGGGCAAAGAAATAGCTACAACTTGTGGAGTCCACCCTAGGTGACTGGCCTAAAAGAAAAAAAAATTATTTCATCACTCACAATAGGTCAATCATGAACTGCTGAAACAATTAGCTAAAACCATTACTTGGGAATCAATAGAAAAGTATCCATGTTCTCAACCCAGCAATTTAAATTTCTCAGGGTGGGAAGCACTTGCTGCCATGAATAAACTGTGAAATGTATCTTTAAAATAAAGTTTTTAATTAGAATTGGCAGTTCTGAACCTGCTGTTGGCAGGAGCAAACCTACTGAAAAAGAGCCTGATGCAATAGACTGTAAAGTGTGTCTGTTCACTGCTTTAGCTTTTAACAATTAAAAAAACCCCAAACAATCAACCTTTAAAACTGAAAGCTGTGTTTCAATGCCAGTATCAGATTTCTTTTTCCTCTGTGGTAAAGCAGTTTGGAAGTTTTGACAGTAGGTGCTAAATACAGCTAGCTTCCTAAAGGATGAAACTTGTTTTACAGGGAAACAAACAAACAAACAACAACAAACCAAACAAAAACCACAAACGGGGGTGGGGGTGTGGTGTGTGTGTGTGGAAGGAAAAAACACACCTGTTATAGCAAATTCGGTAATCTAAGTACCATTCTCCAATCTGCTGCTGGGCTGCTGGTGTGGGTAATCCTTCACTGGTTGTGGCCTCATTCAAGCACCCAATGAAGCATATGCTGAACTTTAGTTTGTTTAAATTGTATTGTCTTTGTTGCAACTTAAGCATGTGCTTAAAGTTTAGTATCTGCATTTTAAATAGGAATTTTATTTGATACCTCCTTGGCAGAAATTGCCATTTATTTTCAAATAAGCTTAATCATGTGTTCCTAAGGATGAGAAATGGTGCTAGTGCTTTTAAAAATCCTGTCCCAGGAGGAGCAAATGAGGTGCATTTGCTGTTTTTACATTCATGGAGGGAGAAATAAAAGCTTCTGTAAAGGGCCAAAAGGCTAGGTGAATAAAAGATCAAAGTGTGCCGTGCCACCTGTCTCCACTCACTCTTCCAAGAAACATGAGTTTGTCTCCACTTCCCCTTCTGTCTATGGTTTAGGGGCCTTGGTGACTTCTGCATGCCGCCTCTTCTTTCCTGTTGCTCTAACTGCAATGTCACTTAGATAAATCCATTTTTTTTTACAGTCCAAGTCCAGTAACCCTTGTCGCTGACCTCACTAGCCATGTGCTTAGTGTGAGCATGACTCATAGTAGTGATGAGAAATACTTATTCTCTCTAATCTGGCCTTCCCAAGGAAGGGGTGGGGGCAGGGCTGTAGTGTGGGTTGGGGGCATAAAAGGGATGAGGGAGATTCTAATATTTCCAAACTTGCTTGCTGGAAGTGTTGTGTCAGTTCTGATAATTTGATATAGTACATGAATTCTTAGGCTGGCTCATGATTCCCAGCACACCCCTTGTAGTCTAATTGAGGAACTACATTTCTGTCAGTCACATTATCATGTGGAAATGCAAGAATGTGAAAAACAATAGGAGCAGGCAAGTACTGAGTCAAAGCAGATAAAGACAAATTGCTTTGTTGGACTAAAAGATGGGACCAAGCAGAAACCCATTGCTGCGACTGATGACTGTGGCTAGGTGAACAGTACACTTGCTGAGTGTGTGAGCAAAAGGGAAAAACAGGAAACAGAAGAGTATCAAAATAATACAATATGCTGTGACTTGCCAATGGATTTCAGAGTGAAGAGCGTACTCTGCAGACAGACCTGAAGGAAAAATTAACTGGGTTAATTTTTCAACATGAACAGTTTGAGTATTAAGCCACTGGTACATGGGACTGTGGGAGGGAAGGAGCTGGGACAGCCAGGGCTGCTTGCAGGCTGCCAGTTGCAGGCTGTTCTCTGAATCAGTTCAAGATGGCTACACAGAGGGAGCACGTGGTGGGCCTCTTTCTCCCCTGGAAACTTTATTTTGTTCTCCCTTTCTTGGTGATTTTCTCTAATCTGAAGAGCAAGATGTCCTTAATGAAAACAGATGTTTCACTCCCTTGCATATGGAAAAAACCTAATTCCCCCCCTCCATAAACCCAAAGAATGCCAAGACCAGGGATAGCTTTCCACATAGCCAGGAGAACTAACCTCTTTGTTAACACCCTGACCTGACCTGGCCACTCCTTTCACACTGACACTGACACTGTGGACACAGCTGTGGAAGCTGGTAATGCAAAGGTCCATGGTAAGACCGGAGTCTAAGGGTGGGTGAGCTGTGTACCTCCATAAAGCATAAACACCACACTGAACTGGCTCACAGCTTTCCTCATCCACGGTCTCCCACTGCGAGATCCTGGTCAATGGCAGTTTTTGCTATTGGCTTCAGTGTAACTAGGAATTGGTCCCAGTATTTAATTTAAAGCACAGCACACAAAAACCCAAAATCATAACATCCCTGATACATTTATAGAGCTGTGTAAGCCACTGGTTAACAAATAGATGAGATACTGAACTTTGCTTTACCATCTGTCTTTAATTACATAAAATAACTTGAAGCAATTAACAAGAAAGAAACACTGCGACACAAATAAATAAATCCTGTCGGGAGAAACAGATGATGGGATTTAGGATATTTCAATATATGGATGGCATTCACTAAAGCTGCATAATCTGCACCCAATGTTATTACATATGCTAACAGACTTACACTGACATTGCCAATTATTCTTCAAAAATGATAGTTACCTGTGGAGATGCAAAGACACAAAAGGAAACCTCTATGTGTGTGACTAGAAAAGAAAATGTGTTTCATCCAACTGCCATAATGTTTAAGTTTTATCTTTTGTAGA
Organism: Picus viridis; assembly: GCA_033816785.1. Lineage (NCBI taxonomy): Eukaryota > Metazoa > Chordata > Aves > Piciformes > Picidae > Picus > Picus viridis. The sequence goes on along the minus strand of CM066585.1, from coordinate 24,481,297 downwards.
TGAAAGAAACTAATGCCAACAGAAAAATACACAAAGCATGAGGTTTCATAACTGGAGACCTAAACCATAAGTCTGCCTGCTTATAACTGTTTACACAGCAGTGGGGATAAGATTCTTTAACACTTTGCAGGATCTAGGCTCTAACATTGTTTTTTCAGCATTCAAATGCATTTGTTTGCCTTCTCTGTTTAAGCAGTTAAAAAAAAAAGAGAAGCTGTAGAATAGCTATTGAGTAACTGCTGAGTAGATTAAGAACTGACTAGCTGATAGATGTCAAAAAATATGTCAGTTCCAAATGAAAACACTGGAGTCAGTTTGCAGAAATGGGTGTTATGCCTGGCAGACTACAGAATTGTCCTTAATGATTGAGACACAAGTGTATCCCTAGTAAAATAATGCTTGGTAAGTTAAGGAGGAAATTAAAGTTGGTGGAATTAAAGAGTGGTGCTTGAAAAGGCTTTAGCATCATGTATGCGGGAAGGAACTGGACACATGACTCTATCTGATGGTGTGAAAGAGGATGGACATTGTCTTTGAACATGATAGCAGGGATGTATGTGTTGAGTGTAAGGCTGACTATATGGCAGTAGTGTGTTGCAGTGCTGTGGGTGCTAGAAATCTAAAAAAGGGTGGGAGAAAAGACATAAGAACAGCTTGTAGATTGGGGAATATGCTGTTTCCCTTACCAAAATGAGTTGACTGGACTACAGTGTATAATTACCTTCACAACAACAACAACAAAATGTCTTGCATCAGATGAATATATTACAAAAATCAGTGGGTGGACAAGTAAACCAAGCATATTTAAGCAAGCAATGAGGCTTGGATTTGTAGCAGTAAGTGTGATGAGCTGCTGAAACAAACTGTCCAAAAAAAGTGATAGCATACATATCAAAACTGGATTGCTTTCTGGAAAACAGGTGTTAGCCAAACAGAAATTCTTTGGACCCGTATATGGGGAACGGGGCAACACTACAGTCTGCTACACAGAGGGCATTAGACAGGATGAGTTAACGGTCCTCTCTGGCCTCAAAAGTCATGATTTCATGCAACTAAAGCATCCACTAATCCCAAGGAAACACTGAGGCAAATAGTATCAGAAGCAGCAAGTGGTATGGTCTTGGAAAGGATAAAATTTATTAAATGTACCTTTCATGTTAATATGCAACACAATCCATTCTACATACGACAGATTTGGGACCACGGTTGTAGGCTACAGCAAGCATGCTCTGAGCTTGCATGTGACAAGCGAGGTAGTATGGAACAGCAAGTGAACTGAGAGATAAACAGACTGGGTGGGAATGTAGGAGAGTGCCTATCAGGAGTGCTGAATATATACTTTGCTACTGTTTTGGAGTGCTGAATATATACTTTGCTACTGTTTCAGGTATTCATGATGAGAGAAAGAACTTTAACTGTTTTGGTGGGGAACACTGCTGTGTAGACTGAAATTGGAGAAACAATGTAAACAAAGGGCAATGATTAGTTGCAGTGTTAACATAGCTTGTAGAAGTGTCTTGTGGGTCATGGCAGAGACTTTTGACAGACATCGTTCTATTTAATATCTCCATGGCAATCTCACAGTAGAGGTAAACAGCACAATAGTGAAATGTGCTGATGATACCAAATCAGAAAGGAATGCAAACAGGAACAGCAGATAAATGATATCAAAGGACCGTCAGATATTAGAAAGCTGGGTACAACATTTGTCAAACAACACACACACACACATGCAGATATATTGGAATGTACATATCCTATCTGTCAATATTGCTGACAGTGTTTCCAGATATAGTGGTCAGCAGATAAGATGGGCGTTTGATACCATGATACTTATTTGCATAGTGACGAAGGCTACACACATAGAGACGTGTCATGAAGCAGGGAGGCAACAGTTCACATGTAAAGCTCTGTGCTATTACATTCAGCTCTATGTTCCCACATTGCCAGCCACTGACTGACTGGAAGGAATTGGAAGAAATCCCATAGCCATTCAAAGGCTGGAAAAAATCAGTTTGGGGGAACGATTGAGGCTCAGACCCAGCACGTCATTAGGCATAAACTTAACCTAAAGTGCATGGGCTGTGCTGCTGATTGACAACTCCCTTTATAGGCCTGCTAAGTGGCTTTAACAAAGGAACTATGTATCAGCTTAAACGCTGCACACGTTTAAGCAGAAAGGGCTTGGTCAGGCCTGTGAGGAAACTTGACAAAAGTCTACAAGCCCTCTGCTGCTCAAAGGTGTATATTGGCTGCATTAAACCAAGCAGGCAGTCATATATTTCTGTAAGGCTGAACTGTTGCATTCTTACACACAGAACAAAGATCAGCAAGGGTTTAAACTAGGTAGCATTATTTAAGTGAAAGAGAGGAAGGCAGCAAAATCGTGCCTTTTGGGTGTATTTTTTCTGCGGGTGAAAATTCGAAAACAGTCAGATGGCCTTTTGAGGGGAGTTCATATTGCTGGGGGTTTTAGAATAGGTTTGAAAAAGCTCCAGAGAATGCCCATAAAACACAGCTTTATGTCTTTACATTGGAAGCCTGGGAGTTATTCCCTAGCCCAAGAATTCCTGAACATATGGAACCGCCACAAAAGCTCCACAATTCAAGGTGGGAGGAACAGGTTTCCCTTATGTGCTCTGAATTAATCTCTGCAACTCTTCATAAAAGAGTTCCTGTGAGGCTGAATTCCTGATGCTGGTTTTCAAACCAAGGAAAATTAATCTGTAAGGAACAGGGCTGTGAAATGCTGAACTGTGATCACAGATATGGTGGGACTATCTTTTCTGTGTAACCATTTATTGTGCTTATAACTGAGAATTGTCTGAGGCAGAGAGCAGTTTGTTCTCTAAGAATGGCATTTTGGGGGAGTTAGTGTTTGATTCTTTTTGAAAGTCAAAAGAAGTGAATACTCAGCTCCTTAGATTCTTTCAATCATTGCCACAGGCTGAGGATTTTTTTGTTTTTAAATGTATTCAGAAACAGGAGAAAACAACTGTCTTCTGGGAAAAAAACCCACCACAAACAAACACTTCAACGTTTCAGTTAATGATTCCAGATTTACACTACCATAAGTGTCATGTGATTTTATAATTAGTAATAGCAAATCACTGTAAAAGTGAACATCTAATATTTAATTTTATCTTTCAGAAATTTAATAATGAAAATAAAAGTGTTGACTTTGCAAGAGATCTAATCTTAGAAAGCTAGCAGGCACTCTTCTGGCCTTGACTGGTCAATACCCATAAGAATTTAATAAAACCTCTGCATAGGTTATGAAAAAAAGCCACAGGGAAAGACCAAAGGAGTGATGATTAGGGTAGAGCTTCCCTTTACAAATGTTGGTTGAACAAATACTTGGAAGTCATGTTTGTCATCACAGGTTGGAAGTCAGGATGCAGGGTTAAATTATTCACATGATTACCTACAGATTCTTCCCCCTTTCCTTGTTTGCCTTTGCCCTTTATAGTCAAATTTTATATTGCACTGCTTCACTCTCTGTCCAATGCTTTTCCTCTCCTGATGGGATCAGTTTATAAGCTGGTTCAAGAGCCTAAGTCACAACCTATTGCTTTCCTCACACAGTTACTTAGTTCTAACATTCAGCCCTCAGTTACCTTTGGATGCTGAGTTGCTACAGCAGGTTTTTTTTTTTTTTTTTTTTTTTTTTTTTTTTTTAAATGTGTAGTACAGTACAAAAGCTACCAAAAGAGGGCAACATATGAGCCAACAATGAGAAATGTATCCTGACAAGTTTATAGTTGTGTATTTGTGACATCCTTCTCCCTGTATTTTTTGATAGAGAAAGAAATTTTAGCAGAGCTGGTCAGGAAACAGAATTTCAATTCTATGGGTACTGAAGTTTTCACAGATTGAAAATTCAGAGAAAATATAATTGGCATGATGGAAGTGTTCCATAACTGTCAAATCATTCTCACACCAGAAAGCCCAAAGGTTATAATGATATTAAAATATTCAATTTAGTAAGAAAAATGTTAAACATATTAATGCTATGTAGTTCAAAACAAAATTAGATTAAACAAGGAACCACTTAGATGTTTCCATTTTATGGAAAACATTACATGTTATTGAATGTAAAGAATATTTTATTTTGTCTCCACTAAAATAATTTTAAAGGAAAGTATGCTTTCAAAAAGCAAGCTGATTAAGATCAAGTTGCATTTCCTGAAATAATATGTTTCTTCGGGACATTGTTTAATTATATTTTTCTCTCTGTGAAATGCCTGAGAGAATTTCAAAATACTCTTAATAATCCACCAAAAGACTAAGGTAAATTGTCCACATCCCAGAACCGTCTCCAATGACGTGTTTGTGAAGCTAGACAAATTGCTGTCCCAAACACCAGGCACGTGAGCTCAAGAGATAGGACATCCTGGACAACACCAAATGCGCATGCATTAGCAAACAGGTTATCACAAACAAAGTTTTTTTTTTCAATGTATTCAATAGTACTCCAAGGAGTTAATCTTGAACACATGCCAGCATGGCAATGGATAGAGTAAGCAAATATAATCTACCTCACTTAGGGTAAATATTTGGCTACAAATGTATTGAGAGCTCTTTAATTCTTTGTACGCCTCTGCATTAGAACTAGAGGAAAGGCAGCGGAGATGTAAAGAATGGAGGGTGATATTTTTTCTTATCAGCTGCCCAGATAGGCTAGCTGCCAATCAAATAAAAAACCTTACTGTAGGAAATGAATGAAGACCTGTAGGTGCAGAAATATACTGTTTATACAGCTGCACCAAATTCTGCTAATGATCAAACAGAATCATCCAAATCTTCACAGAGATGCACAAAATTCTGTGGCAGCATCCAGGAAGTTGACTATGGAATTTAGGGTATCTGCAGGATTGCTTTTTTTCCCCTTTATTCACCTGATCTCTTATTTTCAAGACTGATTTCTGCTTGATGCTTGCTTCTATTATGGCTTAGAATGCTGGAAAGTATCTGAGAAGGAGAGATGGGCAGATCTATGATCTATCTGGCGGGCAATTAAACATCTGGAAAACTTGGATGTACTCACCTGTCTTGAAGACAGGGTGTTCTGCTTGGAGGAGCAATACCTTATCTTCTCTCATTTATCCATGCCTTGCTTTTGCATCTGTATTTCTGTGGATTCCAAAACAAATAAAGTTTTATTTTCCCTCACCAGAAATAAGTAGATGTTTCTGCCTGGAGGGTTTCTCTGTTGTCTGATCTATCACATGAATTGTCTTCACCTGATGAAGGGCTGCAGAATCAGAGAGTATCGAATACGATGTTCAGTATAGGAATGACAGCTGTGCACACTGTCTGTGTAGCTGGATCTAGTGTACTGACTGTAAACATAGTGTTTTCAGACAGCTTCTGTATTCTGGATATGCAGGAAGCTATGCTCATCTGCTTGACCTTTCTTTCTTGTACTGCTCCTCTATTTTTTATTAGTATCTTGATACTCCCTTTCATGCAACAAAAAAAGAAACAAACAAACAAAAAGGTAAATTGCATCCATAAATACCCTCGCCTCATGAATATGAGCCTACACACATCTGATGGCCATCTTGTATCTCCACTTTGCCCAGCAGCCCAGTGACTGGTGTTTATTCAGGAAAGAATTGATGCTTGCAGACAGACGCTGATTCTCACAAGTGGTTCTGTGTATGCCTTTTCTTCTCAGCTTCTGCCAAACTGAAGCCTAAATTCTAGGAAGCAACAATAACACTAACAGGCATCATGTCAGACTTAAAAGCAATCGCCTTAGTTCTGTGAACACAAACTGGATTTCTTTTTCTTCCTTAGAAATGATTTTAAACATGCTTTGGCTTCTCTGAGTTTTACCCCATGAGTCAGTTGATGAAGGGGGATCTGTAACCCTTTCACAGATGTGGTACATGAGCCTAGTTACATCACATTTTGAGGCAGATGGATCTCTAAAGGGAACTACAGTATTCAGTCATGTGCTTTTTGCCCCTTGCTATTGATTCTTGTGGTTAGTCTGTTTCTGATTTTATCTTTCTCTGTAGTTTCAGGGCAAGTCTGTGGTTTGCCCCATGTGCCCAAGCGAGTGAGCAAGGGTGCCGAAGACTGCCTGAAAATAAACAAATCAGAAACAGATAGACTAATTACAAGGAAAAATGCCAAGGAACAGAGAACACACAGCTTCCTCATGATCAGATATGCCTGGCCTGTTGGAGGAGAAATGGATATTGCACCATGTGATGAAATTCTCTACCACATTGGAGAACAGAACCAGAGTGGAACAGAATCAGAGTGTCCTCTTCCTTGCCTGACTGAGAAAAATCCTTCCATGTGTTCACATGGCATATCCCAGCATGGGGAGGAATGGCTTCTCTGAGGTAGGGCTGGGGAGGAGGAAGGCTGCTCTTGTCCTTCCAATGGCTGCCCCAACAGCCAGCACAGCTGACCCAAGTTGAATAAGAGGACAGTCACAGATGTCATCATGACTCACAGTCTCCTAGGGCAGCACAGCTCTGTGTCTATAATCAAACAACCCAGAAGGTGAATTAGGAAGGCTCCTGATGCCATTCTCTAAGCACTGCACCGCAGGAGACAGAGACTCCTAAATGTAACATCAGGCTCTTAAACATTACCATGAAACTAACTTTGCCTTGCCAGCAGCTGGTACAGGCAATGGCCTCCCTACACTGCTCTGGAACTTAGCATAAGAAATGTCATTACGTGGGCAGATTAGGCAGAACCTGTCAAAGTTATGTGCATGTTCTTTGGCTGTGTTTCCTTCCTTGGGTTAATATGCCAAAGAGATAGGGAGTGGGTTGACACATTTTCTGGCATGTGTCATGTAACCCAGTGAAGTGGACGACATGTCAGCCACAAGACTCTTCTGCTTTAGTAAGCTGCAGGCAGAAGTGACATGCTGCAGCAGCTAGCAGTCTTAATTCTGCATGTATTCATACTGCTAGCACCTTCATAATGGTTTCACCTTCCCCGGGGCTCTCTGAGGGAGCCAAAGATATATTTGGAAAAAAGGGTAAGGAAATGTATCCAGACAGATACTGTTTAAGATTATGGAAACAACAGCAGACAGAGGTGTTTGTATAACGTGCTACCGACAGACCCAGAAGAGCTTTACAAGTTGACTGACATGATCTCCATAACAACCACTGAATTTGGTACAGATGTACTGGGGGAAATATTCGGTGGCTTTTTTGCAGTGTGCAGAAATGCTCCATACCAGTTCAGAGGAGGATACAGAGAATACCTATACCTGATAAGAAGAGTTTTTTAGGGCAGAAGATTCTAAAGCAAAATAACCAGAGACTGAGGAAATTCAGGACACAGTCACTGTCATTGGCCCGCTAAACTGAGGGGAATTGATATGAGTGAGAGAATTTCCCAAAGTCCAGCACAATCTTAAGTTAAATCATCCTCAGGGGAACGGGGAAAATCTGTGAAGCCTGGTTTTACAGAGCTCCCTGCTTAAAATCTCTACTGAGGAGATGCAGTTTAGTCCCTGGGTTGAGGCAACATACCAAGTGGATTCCTCACAAATCACCATCAGAGTAACAAAAGATGATACAAAAATGTCTGCCCAGTACGACTGAAATGCCACCTCTTGTCACTACCATTATATTGCAAGCTGTATTTGGTTGTTGGGAAAAGACATATTGACTGGGTGTCAGCTGCACACCACAAAGCACACTGGTCATATATCTGATGTGACTTAGAGTGGGGACAGCACCCTATCCAACAACAATAGTTACTATACTGTGTGGTCCTTGTAACTAATAATAAAAAAAAAAAAAAAAAAAAAAAAAAAAAAAAAAAAAAAAAGAGGAGCTGGCAGCTTTTGCAAGCAACCACAAGTGAACAACTGGTACTCTGGTACTCTGTTGTGTTACCTGTAGCATCTGAGGTCAAGAACAGCAATCTCCAGGTGCCATGTTCTGATTCCATGCAATACTGAAGAGAAGTAGCTGCATAAGCACATACGTGAAGTGGTAAAAATGCAGCGTGGTGAACACGGAGGCTGCCTGTGTGAACAGGGGAAATTCACAGTAGCCAATAGGGGAAGGGTGCTTCCTCCATTCACTTGTTGGTGTTGAGCCACAGCATGGGATTGTGATAAGTGGGTAAGAGAAACTACCCAGTAGCTATACCTCTTGCAAACACATATCATCGTTCCTGATGTAGGTGCTGCCCCTGTGTCAGACGCAGACGGTTAGCCAGTCAGCTGGTGCCTAGTATGTGGTGCAAGGAGCTGGTCAGGAGCTTGAGGGATTTCACTGGGATGTTCAGAGGTGCCAATTCTGCACGGGGGCGGAAGAGAAAGAAGATAATGCTGAGATGGGAGATGACTCTGTCACTTCATTTGTGCTTGTGTGAAGTTGAGAAAACCTAATTCAACAGGCTGATTGACATGAAATTTTGGATTGTCCCTTGATCAGTGTGATGGGGCTCAGACTGCCAGATAATATCACATCTCCAGTGTATACCACCATCATGCTCTCTAGATCTCAGGCCTGCAATCATTATTGAACTGACTGTTTGTTCAGTGTGGAGGGAATTCAAATATTGCTAGTCAGTGGAAATGTTATCCACGTACCCTTTGTTGGGCGTGGAAGAACCTGATTCCTCATACATCCACTGGAGAGGAAAGAAAGAGAAAGAAAAAAAAAGTGCCAGGATGGTTAAAGGAAGGGCTTTTGTCTGTGTACGAGTACATGACATGGAGGGTACACAACAATGTTTAGGCTGATACCAGGGTTTTGTCATTCAAGGATCATTGAACTTGAAAAAAAAAAAAAAAAAAAAAAAAAGGCACTGCTGCCATGATATTTTTCATTTACAGCCAAATAAAAATCAAGCTAAACTCTACATGCTCATTTAATGCATTTATTTCCCCCCACCTTGTTTGTTTGCCTGCTTTCTGGTATGTTAATGGGTATGTTGTTTGGTCACTTGTTTGTTTTTATTTGAAATAATTTTTCATGTAGTTTTCTGAACTTTTGCAGAGCAGTGAGACTAATAAATGTGTGTGTTTATGCACCTTTGTCCCTGTAAAAAGACTGATGGGTAGGTAATAAAATGCACATCTCTGCAATCCTTTCATGCTTAAGATTCCCAAGCAGAAGTTGTGAGTATTCAAATAAAATAGAACTGATCCAAAATGTACATATTTAGCTTAGATAATAGCAGCCCCCAGATATGTGCCTCATTCTGCAGCTGGAAAGCTGTCAGTTGAACAAAGGGCAGGATATAGTGTGAATCAGGCTGTCCTAAAAGCTTTATGTGATAGACACACTTTACAGAGTTAATTCCATTTCTCTCACATTTCAAAAGCAGACTCAGACCCTAATTTTAAGGAGAACGAATTCCACAAAATAGTATTTTTTGTAGTCAAGGATTGCAATGTGTTTTAAAAGTCAAGATATATATTAAAAGAGCACAATTTGTCCCAAGGCTTATGCACAGTTGTAGAAAGCCTCTTGTCATTCATTCCATCCAAAAAATTATTCCTGAAAAGTCCTTCTGCATTCCCCTCCCCATTTTTCAAGAAGAAAATACAAATGGGTTGTACAGCTCATGTTATTCTGAACTCTTTCTCTCCTCTTTCACCAAAGAGTTCAGCAGAAAAAATTCCACAAGAAACAAATGTTATTATGAGATTAGCAGAATGAATGCCAGAGTTCAGATACAAAACCTTTTTTTTAAAAAACAGTGGGCTTGATGACGTGAAGGAAGTTGTAGTTTAAACATCAAGGTCAATTATTTCGTTAAATATTATTTAAAAGTTACTTGCCTTGAAACAAAACCAGAACTATCTATTTCCCAAAAGTGCAAACAGATTATTCTACCCCTGTTTGTCAGCTTCACTAGATAGCTTCTATTTGATCTTCAAATAAAAACAGTTTCTGTTTCAGATTTATACAACAGACTGCCTCTGAAAAGAAAAAGATCTTAAGGTTAGACTGCTGTTTACTTTCCCTTCTAATCCTGCGTGAAGATTTGCATAAGAAAAGCAAGCAGACGAGTCTAGGTTTTCCTGTCTGTATCGAAAGCATGAAGATCAGCCAGTCTTCTCCATTTATTCAGAAAGAAAACAATTGCTTTTGTAAGTCAGGTGAATAGAAAATATTTCCATAAGCTCAGCAAGCTTCTAAAAGTAACAGGAGCTAGTCATCAAAGCTAAATGGAGCTTAGTTAAGTAATTATAATAGTCAACACTGGAAGTCTAAAACCTAAACCCTCTGGTTCCAGATATGTTTCCTCATACTGTATACTTAGCTTTAAAACAACATCCAGAACTGGTATTTCCTGGATCTTGCAAAGCAGCCCCTTGTATTTGCAGGTAACCTTCTCACAGGTTCTAACTTGTGGTCAGAGCAGTTCTGGGTGGCAATGTGAACTCTGGGTGTCACAACTGAATGAGTGCCCCCAGCTCCAGGTGTGACCCCTGGGGCAAAGCAGTTAACTCTGCTGTAGAATGGGAATATGGACTCATACTTTAAAAAGAGCTGTAAACCATAACAGATTAATGCTTGGAGATTCTTTTTGGTGTATAAAAAAGTAAATTATTATTTTATAGGAAAAGGATTAGAAGGGATGTTTTGAATCGTGGGGTCAAGTCCCTTGCTGTGGGTGGTAACCACATTTCAGAAGCTGGTTCACAAGCTAGTCAAATTCCATATTCCAGCTACTTTAATTCCTTCCTGCCTGTGGAAGGCCTTTCTGGGTGTTCACAACTCTCGTGAGGTAAAGGTGCCTTTCTGTTTCCAGCTTTAATCCCTTCCCGGCCAGTTTGCAACAATGTTTTACTCATAATTATTTTGTCTGTGAAGAGGGGAGGGAAACAGTCTCATAATTTTAAGAGTCATTTGAATTTTCCTCCGAGCCCCAGACACCTGGTGGAAAGATGCCAGCAACGCTGTAGGCTGGTTTGATGTATCAATTAAAATAAAATAAAACAACAACAACAACAAACACTACTAAGAAAAGCACTATTCCTAGAAAGTCTCCAGCGTTCCATCGGGAGCACAAACAGCTTCTTATTTGGGACTTTCCTCGGGTAAAAAAAACCACAACAAACAGCCCAGGGGCGAAGGGGCCGCAGCTTTTGTGGTCTCTCACAAAGCCAGAACCCCTAGTGGGTACACATAGCGGGGAGGGGGACAGCCATCCTCAAACCACGGCTGACATCTCCCCCGAGGGGTGCGGATGCTCAGCTGGGGCGAAGCAGCGCGGATAAACCAGCGCCCCTTCCCCTTTTCCCCTGCTCCGCGGGACGCAGGTCCCTGCCCGCCTCAGGGGGGTCAGCTTCGTTCCCTCCCGGCGGGAGGCAGCGCGGGGCGCCCGGGCTCCAGCGGGCTCGGCAGGGAGGAAGATCTCCGTTTTGCCACATGGCTCGGGTTTCCCAGTGCCCACGGAACAGGCGCCTTTGCTGGAGGTGCGCTCCTCAGGGCTGGGGGTGATTTTTCGTTTGTCTGGTTTTGACCTCCTTCTTCCGCTGTCGCCTGCAGGCCGTCCTGTCCCCACATCGGCGGCCCCGAGGGCGAGCCCAGAGCACGAAGAGAAGCAGCCTGAGGGGTTGAAACGGTGGCGAGCGGAGGAGGTTCAGGGGCACTTCACCCTTCCCGGGATGAGAGACAAAGGCATCTGGTGCCTGTCCTTCGGCGGCCTGTGCCCCCCACGGTGAGGGCAGTGCATGTGCCCCGCGGAAACGCGGCGTGGCAGCAGCTCTCTGCCCCTCCATTGGGCACGGAATGCAGTGGAGGGGTGAGGGAGGGAGTCTGGGTTCGGGTGTGCCATCGGCAAATGCCACCTCCAGACCCAGACCAAAGAGTTTCCACTTGGCGGCTACACTTTACTTGGAGGGGAGAGAACAATTCCCCCACCCAGTCCCCCAGCCCCCAAGTCTAGTAAGGCTGAAGCAATAACATCAAATGCCCTCGAAAAACACTGTACGAAGCTCGGCGTCTCCAAAGAAAACTGAAAATTAAAAAGCGCGAGAGCCGACAGCACCACCAACGAGCACCCCCGAAACGGCCAGGCGAGGCGAGCAGCACGGCCAGCCCGGGCGCCGCGCTCCCAACCCTTGCCCTCCACCACTGTCTCCTGGTTCCTAATTCCTACAAACACAAGAAGATTTCCCAAGTGATAACGAGGGCGGGATAAGGTTTAACCCCTTGAGCCCAATTACGGTGAATCCACAAGACAAAGGATGCGGGTTAAGGTGTGAGAGCGCGCTCACTGCAGTGGGCACTGCCGCAAAACTTGGAGGGGCCGGGGCGCCTCGCTCAGCGGCGGGCAGCAGCGGCAGAGCCTTTCCCGAGGGCTCCGGGAGCGGAGAGAAAAGCGGAGGAAACGGTGCTTTTCTAGGGGAGTGGGACAGCGGTGGCCGGGACACGGCGCCTCAGAACTGCCCGCCACCGGCTGCGCGCGAGCCAGCCGCCCCAGTGCGCACCTTCCGCCCCCGCGCAGCTCCGCCAGGATCTGTGCGGCTTTTACACGGGCGATCACGCCTGGCCGGCTTGCATCGAGCGAGAACCTTTCCGGGAACAGGCTACTAAGAGCACAGCAGCGGGAGCCGGCGGGGCGGGGGGCGGGCAGAATGAAATAAAAGCCTAAAGAAACAGTGAGATTTTGGGACCAAGACCAAATCCTAACGTGTTACATAAAAGCCACGGGCGGTTCTTATCGGCAAGCACAGCCTGAAGAGGAACAATTCCCAGGAGCGGCTCCAAAACAATCCTGTTAAATGAACAATTGTGAAATGCCAACTTCCCACCAGAGTATGAACAGCAGGAGCCGGGCATGTCCTGTCTGTAACCAGGCTTCTGACAACCAACAGAGAGAGGGGAGGGGACAGGGGGGATCCTCTCTTGACAAGATTTATCAAGAAACATTTAACTGGGCTTTAATCATATTAGCAAGAGCCCAATTAGGGCTGAGAGCGAAGCGAGGCGGCCGGCGGGCTGGGGAGAGGAGGAGGAGGAGCAAGCGATGGAGTCACTCGAGGATAAAGTCCTTTCATCAAGCTCCGCTCTCGGCAAGCAGAGGAGTGCGAATAATCAGTGCCCTTCACTGGGGGATACGGGGGAGGGAGTGGGCGGGGAATGTGTGTAAAGGATCATTAAGGCCAGGCAGAAGGGGTTTTTGTTGTTGTTGTTGTTGTTTTTAATTATCACGGCTGTTGAGGTGTTGTCTCTGGGCTCTAGGGCGCTGTTCTCGGGAACTGAGCGAGAAATAAGAGATGGGGCCCAGCGGCACCTGCTGCACTGCGACGACCTGCTGTGTGTGCGGAGGGGCTCCATGCCTCCCCGCCTCACCCCACTCCCCCCCCCCCCCCATCCCCAAAGGATAATTTCTTTAAAAGCCCTTTCCCGGGTCGCCTGTCCCGGTTGCCGAGCGCTTCCTCGGCGGCACCCCCCATCCCAGCGCGGCTCCTCGCGGGGAGCACGGCCCCCTTTCCCCACCGCCCCTGCTTCACAGGGACCGGGGTGAGGTGCAGCGCAGTCCACGGCGGACGCTAGACCGGTAGTCAGTGCTCACCGAAAGCCCCTGGAGCAGCGCGGCGCTGAGGCAATCTAGGACAAGGGAAGACGGCAGACGGTATCCTGGGGTTCAAACTTCCCATGCTTTTGTGTGGGCAACCTGCACCGTCCTTAGGGACTCACCCCGTTCTTAAGGATTCACTGTCTCCAGATGGCGGGTATGGGGAGGGCGGACAGCAAAGAAATAAGAAAAACTAAAGATGACAGGTGGGAGCTAAGGAAGACACTGGCGATGAGCCCCTCCCGGGGTTACGCCACCTCGGGGACAGGGCGATGGAAGCGCGGCATCGGTTCTGGGACCTGCGGTGATCAGAGCCGGCCGTGACCTGCCTGCGGCTTTCGAGACATCGCTGGCAGCTGCCAGCAGCTGCCCCTGTTTCCTGTCACTCCCCGAGGCCAGGAGATAACGACACACATTTCACCCAAGCGGAGCCTGATCTTTGCCCCACGAGGCAAAGGATACTTTGGTTTATTTTTTCACCAGGGCAGGCCTGGAGGTTTGCGTTTGCCATTCGCACCGAGGAGCATTCCCCAGTGCCCAGCGCGATTCCTCCCCTGTCCGGTGCGGAGGGACTCTCGCCCCACAACTCCTGCCTCCTCTGGACTGCGGGCCAAGCTGCGACCGCCCCCCCCCCTTCCCATCCCCAGGCTCCCGCCGTCGTCTCCTCGGGGATGAGCGGCCCGGGGTGCAGCGCCTCCCCCCGCCCCGTGCCCTTTTTGTGACCATGCCCCCGCCGCACCTTCCCTATCCCACGCTTACCTTTCCGGCCCGGCCGCCTAGGGGCTCGCCCCCTCCCCCGCCCCCGTCCCCCGCCCCGTCTCCGCCATCCCCACCGAAGGGGAGTCGCACACGCCACCGCGCCGGCAGAGCCCCGGCTCTCGCCTTGCGCGCACTCAGCTGGCGCTGGCAGCCCCGCCGGGTTCATCCGAGGACAACGGCGGCTCTGCGCCGCGGCTTGTCTGGCTGCCAACGCCGCGGCCCGAGGGTGACTCACGGCGGCCCGCGGCAACCGCCGGTTAGCGGATCCTCCAGTCAAGCGAGGAGTGGGCACGTCACGGCCGCTCCTAGCCCCCTTCCCCGGCACCGCCGCCCGTGTCACACATCCCCTCACTCCGGCCCTTTCTGCTTCTGCACAGTGGAATAAACGTCCAGTGTTGCGGCAAATATTCACCCTTCCGACACCGAGAAGGATGCCGCCCCCACTCCTTGCCATGCCGGCACCTCCGTCGGAGGCAGGCCGGAGTCCGGCCCGCGGCCGGCTGCGCTCCCGCCCCCACCGTAAGTGACCGTCGGGTGCGGGAGGGGGTGGCCGTCCCTCGTGTCCCTGCCCCGGGGCATGTGGTCGGAAGGGCTGCGCTCAAGCACCAACAGCGAAACCCGCAGCCCGGCATGGGCGGGCTGGCCGGACCCGACCTGTGGCCGTGGCACTGAGCTCGGCCCAGCTCGACTCAGCCCGCTGGGTGCTCATCCGACGATGTGACCCGGGGCAGCGTTGCCCGCATTCATCCGGCCAAAGGAAACGCAGGCGTGGACCAGAGGATCGGTGGGGTGGAGGGAGAAAGATAGGCCTGGAACGGGACCCGGAACCAGAGTGCCACGGGGCAGGGGATGCACCGCTGATAGTCTGATCTGTTTAAGCAGTCTCCAGGGTTTTAGCTGCATGTGGTTTCCAGGGCGTCCTCGTGGCATGTTCCAGCCAGAACCTGTGGCAGATGTCTTCATGGTGAGCGTGCGACGGACCTCCTGCGTCTGCTTAGAGGCCCCCCTGTGGTATCTTTTCAGATCCTTACACCAGCAGTGCTTTTGAGAAACACGCTACGTGCATGACTTCCTTGTTTAGAAACAGATTTGAAGTGAAACTGGCAACATACATATTTCAGTCTACCCTGTTGGTCGGATGCACAGCTTTAAAAGCAGTGGCTCCATAAAGTTAAGATATTATTAAAAGCGTGTTATTAAGAAACTCAAGCCAAGAAGATGATGGGAACGAGTACTATGTTCTCTGGATACACACTCAAGTTTTGGATGTAGAATGAAGGCATGACTGGGCCTGTACTTAAAAGTACTCCAAAGCTACTTGTCCAAAATGTGAAAAAATGATAACCTGCGGATTCTGTTGTCAGTGCTTCAACCTTAAGTTCATTTATAAGTCCAAATATCAGTCCTTTGAGGAAAGAGGAGAAGGAGGAAGAGACTTATTATAATAGAAATGCTGACATTGCTACCCATGGTGGTGTGAATTCATTACTATAAGACTTCGGCTAACAGCCTAATTCCAAAGGGGTGATGTTATACAGTAATAATGTACTCAGTTTGTTGATTGTAACATAGGAAACTGGGAATTGATCTATTTTATTCCTATTTTTTTTGTAAAAAAAATATCTATAAGATGCCAGGATCAAGTCAGAAGAGCTACCTTTACTATTTAAAATAATAAAAGGGGGCTTTTGGTGAATATTTTTCACTTCAGTGCAGCCTTACAAAAGCATATTTAAAAAGGGACAGCTAGTGAGAATGAAAGCTTTCAAGCTAGGGATTGGAGGATGGAAAGGCCCAAAGGGGGAACATTGTTAAGATTTCAGAGAGGTCCTGAAAGCACAGTGTTCCCTTTAGAAAACAGAAGTTTTCTCCTGGGTAATCCCTGAATGAGTTTGTATTGATTTGCAGCTGCAAATTTAAAGCAAAAGGAAGGAAAGAAAATAAATGAACATGACAAATACTCTGTTAGTAATTTAGCACTATGCTGCAACCATTAAAAAAATTGCATCAGATATATGAAAAATAGAAACTGACTGCTTAAGCTTTTGAGTTTATATGCTTAGTATTTTCCAGCCCTTGCATCTTTTGATAGTTATTTTCAAAGATTCTGACGATTGCCTAGGCAGCTTGCTTTCAAAAGTAGAAACAACAGCTCAAGCAAATCTACTTGTAAGTGAAATATTACTGGTGAAATGTTCCGTAGAAGGTTAGTCAGTGATACTACTGAGGTCAGAATTTTACCCACTGTGAGCATAGTATTGTTGCATGAAATTGCAGGGATAGAGACAGCCAGTGGCATCCTGGCCTGTATCAGGAATAGTGTGGCCAGCAGGAGTAGGCAAGTCATTGTGCCCCTGTACTCAGCACTGGTTAGGCCACACCTTGAGTCTTGTGTCCAGTTCTGGGCCCCTCAGTCTAGGAAAGATGTTGAGTTGCTGGAATGTGTCCAGAGAAGGGCAACAAAGCTGGGGAGAGGTTTGGAGCACAAGCCCTATGAGGAGAGACTGAGGGAGCTGGGGTTGCTTAGCCTGAAGGAGAGGAGGCTTAGGGGAAACCTTATTGCTGTCTACAGCTACCTGAAGGGAGGTTGTAGCCAGGTGGGAGTTGGTCTCTTCTCCCAGCCAACCAGCAGCAGAACAAGAGGACACAGTCTCAAGCTGCACCAGGGGACATTTAGGCTGGATGTTAGGAAGAAGTTCTTCATAGAGTGATTTGCCATTGGAATGGGCTGCCCAGGGAGGTGGTAGAGTCACCATCACTGGAGGTGTTTAAGAAGAGACTGGATGAGGCATTTGGTGCTATGGTTTAGTTGATTAGATAGTGTTGGATGATAGGTTGGACTCAATGATCTGAAAGGTCTTTTCTTTTCCAACCTGGTTAATTTATTTTCTATTCTATTCTATTCTATTCTATTCTATTCTATTCTATTCTATTCTATTCTATTCTATTCTATTCTATTCTATTCTCTAGTTCAGGTTTAGACTTCACAGCTGTTCTTGATGGTGTCCTGTATGTTTAACCAGAGCCAAAATTCACTGAGTTAAATGGGACTCTTTGGGTTGGAATAATGAATTTCAAGTCTTAAGTTTCTTCATGTCACTATGAAGCCCAGCAGTATCAAGACCAAGGTACATGAAAGTATGTGAAGACAATTAAAATAAAGCAATGAGTTTAGCAAAGTCCTAATTGCCCTCTTCAAGAATGCTTTATAAGTAAGAGAACTCTGCAGGAATACTTGGGTGTGTCTGAGTCAACCCGTTCTGGAAACCGTATGATATGCAGCTGCAGAAACTACACAAATTCTTGACAAATTGTCAACAAAACCTGAAAGGACCCTAAGGGGTTTTATTTAATTTGCTGAAATTTCATGAAAATCACGTTTCCTGAGTTACATACAAACTCTATTCTACTTATAAATCACATATTGCCCAATAACTCTTGAAAAGTAGACTAAAACTGCTCCAGTGACTACCTTGTTCATCTGATCTTCTTAAGGCAACATTAACCCTCTTCTTAGACTTGTTATTTTAAAAAGCATTATCATTAGCGTTACAGTTTGTGAATGTGTACTCTGGGCTGGCATTGGCTATCAGTCTTGTTAAGGAAAACATACAAGTTAATTTTCAGTATACAACTACTGGCACTATGGAGTGACAAATTTGAGAAGATATTTTGAGAAATATGAATGGTTCCAGAGCTGCCCTTAAGCACTTTCTTGAAGCTAGAAAACAAATGTGATATAATGATAGTTGTTTTGTTTTATCAGGGAAGATAATAGCAGCGTTTGATTACTGCTTGGATGTGTCACAAAACTTTATGGCTGTTTGGACTGGATGTAGCATGTCAGTAGTCATACAGGATGATAGTTGAAGCATTGTGTATTAGTTCTGTAAAAAGATTTGAACAACAACTAATCACTGTTTCCCAGAAACACAAAAATGAGAGTGCACTGAAAAATTAATTGAGGAAAATAATGTATGGATACAGAGTATAGTAATCTGGATGCCAGCTGCCACACAGGAAATTCTCAAACCACTAGTTGATGAATATTTTAAGACTCTATCAGGTTAGGGATGCTCCAAACAATGTATTTACACACTTTTTTCTTGTGTTCACTTCTGGTTGCCACAGAGTGATTACATTAGCCCGGCAGAGATATTTTTGCGTCCGTGTTGCATTGTTCTTGAAGTCTTACCTCCCTCTTATGATTATTATTAGTCATGGTTACTTAGCTTTTTAATTTGATGGGGTTTGTCAGCTTTCTTATTGAGAGATCAAGTACGGGAGAGCAGAGATGTGTCCTTGTGTGTATAGGAGCCAATGAAGCAAGTGCAAGGAAAAGGGAAAGGAAAGGATGTTGGTGAGCAGAGAAGGAAGATGGGAAATATGAGACTTGCCGTGGAGTGACCGGTGATGGAATGGGACAGAAAGAGACTGGGCCATTGACCACGCAGAAAGCAGTGTTAAGAGACTGTGGTTTGATCAAACTCCCCCTTATTCAACATGTCCTGCATTACTCAGTGAGAATGCAACTTGCAATCTATGTGTAACAGTGAAAGATTGAAAAAGGAGAGAATGAAAAAGCAAGAGGCAATTTCCTCATTTTTTTCTTTCCTATTTTTAAAGTCTATCTAGCCAACACATTGGGGAGGGTACCCTTACACAGAATCTTGGACAAAACTAGGCTGTAGTTAGAAAAAGTTGGAAAGAAATTCCAGTAAGTCAGAAGATGATAAAAGATATTTGACACACTCCTCCCCCTCCACAAGGTATTTATTGTCCAGGAAAATCATCTCTCTCTCTCTCTCTCTCTCTCTCTGTATATATATATATATATATATATATATATATATATATATATATATATATACATATATATATACTCTGAGGCACACATTATCTATCTATCTATCTGTCTATCTATTTATCTATCTATCAATCTATCAATCAATCAAACCTCTGCAACTCATACTTTATCTTTCTGATATTATGGTGATCTCAAACTACTCACATTGCTTTAGTTTGTACCCTGCAATATCACCCTCAGGTCGATCGGGAGAAAACTGCTTTCCAGGCATCAGTGTCATGCTCAAGTACATGCTGTAGGACTTCAAGTACAAGGGCAAATTTGAAGTTAAAAAGCAGCTCTCTGATGCACTAA
Source organism: Picus viridis (assembly GCA_033816785.1). Classification (NCBI taxonomy): domain Eukaryota; kingdom Metazoa; phylum Chordata; class Aves; order Piciformes; family Picidae; genus Picus; species Picus viridis. Next base: position 24,461,841 of record CM066585.1, on the reverse strand, counting down.
ATTGATGGTGTAGTGCTTACAGTGAGAAATAGTCAATCCTGGTCCAAATATAACTTTTGGGAGTTCATGCAGGTCCAACAAAGAAGGTCCCAGAACGAGATACAAAACAAACAAACAAGTGTCCAAAGTCACTACCAACTCATTATCTGATCCAGAAACAAAATGGAGGGGGTGTCTGTAGCTGCACTTTGTTCAAACTTTACTTGGACCTGTGTCATAATTTGCTGTCAGTCCACACAATTCATGTCAGACTCTGGTTTGGGGGTTTTGTTACAGATGAGTCTGCAGCCTCCCAGGGTTCCTGGGGTCTGAGGAGAGCTGGTGTACATGAATATGGATGTGTTTGTTCAGCAATCTCTATTGAGGGCAAAGAGGTGGTGACAGAAGTTGCTGTTAATTGTTGCCATATGGTTAAATGCTGGGGGTTGTTGTGGAAACAAGTCTCCTCTGCTCTGTTCCAGTTCAAAGTCAAGCCATCTAGATGAAAGAAGGCAAAAGTATCAATACAGCTAGTCAGTGAGAAACTAGCTTGTTTTGTTGTCAGAAGAAAAGAAGTCGTCACAAGGAGGAAGGCAAGTATCTAAATCTGTACACAGGAATGGTAAGTCTTTTGGATCCACCCCCAAGTTTAGACCCAGATGGTGCATGTACTATAGATGTGCTGAGTCCAGGCTTGTGTCCTCCCGGTCAGATCACAGTCAGTTGCGAAAAGGGTCTGATGCTTTCCAGGATAGGCTGGCCATTTAGTTTATCTTTCTAACTAGTCAATAAAGCTTAAATAATGATTTTCTGGAAGTTCTCTCTGTATTAGGATTGCCTTATTCCTATGTCTATGTGTATATTTGGATGTGAATTACAGGACCTTGGGGACATATGTAGGGTTCCATTAAATTTTGACACAGGAGCAACAGCATTATTTTCTTACTCATTTTCCCAATCTGTAAACAAGCTTTTGTGCAAGACTCTTGGCACTGAAAGTCTTTTTGAAATTGAGTTGTGGAAGTGCAAGAGTTCATAACCCTTCTCTTGCAGCAGCTGTCAGTGCCATCTGAATATTGAGTAAATTCCAGCCAGTGTGTCCATGTTAAGTGCTCTGTTTGGAGCCTTGTCAGTGATGTGCCTGTGGGAAATTGCTCTGAATTCCTCCAGCCTTCAGAGTGTTTAATTCCTGGGAAAGGTGTTTGGAAAAGAAATGCATCTCATCTTTGATCCCAGCTCCAGTACTGCATTCAGTTTTGGGCTCCCCAAAGGGGAGGGATGGGGATCTGCTGGAGGGGGTCCAGTGGAGGGCTACGGGGATGGTTAGCGGACTGGAGCGCTGCCTGGTGGGGAGAGGTTGAGGGACCTGGGGCTTTTTAGTCTGGAAAAGAGAAGACTTAAAGGGAATTTAATAAATGTTTATAAATATCTGAGGGTTGGGGGAACTTCCTTACTGTAAGGGTCACAGACCACTGGAGCAGGCTCCCCAGAGAGGTTGTGGAGTCTCCTTCTCTGGAGACTTCCAAGGCCTGTCTGGATGCATTACTCTGTGACCTGAGCTAGATTGTATGGTCCTGCTCTGGCAGCGGGGTTGGACTGGATGATCTCTGGAGGTCTCTGCCAACCCCAACATACTGTGGTCCTGTGATCCTCATACCTGCCTGAGGGAGGAGTGGCGAGATCTTCCTTAGATACTGGGGCAAAAGCCCTAAGAGAGAGCAGCTTTGTTGCCAGCTACACAACAAAAGGACACAGACAGTGCATACCACATGTGCCTCTTACCTCTGACAGGAGGAATTAATGAGACTCACTATTATCCGAACAGTTTCTGAGGCTGAGCTTCAAATTCTTTAATGTGAAAATGAATTTAGCAGCATGTATTTATTAGTATTTTTCAGCTCACTAGGTTCTACTTTTGACAGCAAGAGTTTTCCATTGCCTTTACCTTTTTTTTTTCCTTTTAAACTATACATGAATCACTGTTGCTGGCATAACATACTAAGTTATTTAAAGAACAGTCTGGTAAATACTTTAATTCATGTATGGACTATAAAATATAATATATTGTCTGGTCACTCACTTTAAATCAAGATTCCTTTAATATGCTTTTCCTAAATAACAGCTCCTGCAGAGCTTGTTAGCCATGTGAGGACCATGTGGTGTAAGCAGATATAAATATATCAGTAAAATCATTCCATAGAATTATAAATCACTATACTGTTCAGCTACAGTGTGTTGATGAACAGTGTCTTATTAACTACTTATCAAAATGATTTTTCTTGTACTTAGATGTAATTTCATGTTGTGTAAATTTTATATAAAGCCTGACTTTGTTTTCTTTTGCCAGACATATCTATTTCTGAGTCAAAACTCAGTCTCTTTTGCAAAAAAGGGGAAAATCAAAGAGGCATGATAATCAGCCTAAACTCATCCAAAGCACTTTAAAAATAGTCAGCCCACCTACTGCACTGGGAGATTATATAGTGCAGTGTACAGAAGCACAGTGTAGAGTAGCTAAGGAGCTGTGCAATATGTAAGCTTTTCAAAATGTATTTGTGGCAGTGGCTCTCTAACTGGTACCAGATTTGCTCCTGCTAGGGCATCTACCTCTCAAACTCCCCCTTACATCTTGGTGCCCAGGATGTTTGATTCTGCTTTCCATGAGAAATGGCCCTGCATGGATTTTTGTTTCCGTATTAGTGGCTTATAGTGGAGAGAGTTGTGGCAGAAGGTGGTCAAAATGAACGAGATGGTGTTGTTCACTCACTGGTGTGGTGGGTGGTGGTGCACTAGCATTGTCAACTTGGGCTGTTACACAGATGGCAGGTGTAAACTTGGGTGAAATTCTACAAGATAGGTCTGCTAAGGGATGTAGGCATACAATTACCCTGTGTGGGCCTTGCTAGGCTCCACAAAACCATGCCCAGCTGTCATCTCACTTTTTAAGTGTCTTGGCTCTGTCAGGGGATGCATTACAAACTGCCTGTGGGTTCTGGTAGGGGTCCTGAGTGAGACCTTTCTTGGCCAGTCTTCTCAGCAGAGCCCTGTGCAGAACTATTGGACTGTTTGTCCTCTGCTCGTACAGGGATACTATTTTTGAAGAATCCTATGATTGTCACAGTGATGTGTAAATACATGATGTATACATACATTGGTTACATTGTTCTAATTTTAAAGAGATAATTTTTAATCTTTTTTCTTTTTTTCCTGCTCTTCCCTTCCCCATGCTTGCTCCCTCTTGTTATAAACCCCTGTTTGTCTGTTCTTGTAGCCACCTTGTATTAGTGTTTTACCTTTAATTGGTGTACATAGTTGGCCACTTTACCACTAAACAGTCTATTGGCAAAAATGCTTTTGGCATGTGAACAGCATACATTGCAAAAGATGCTGTTCACACCTTAGGCATAGTGGTCACATCACTCTGTATGAGGGAAATTTTGCACCAAAATAGATTTTGAAGTTAATTAAAATAAAGGGAATTTTCCCATGATGGACCAAACAGAATGTACAGTGCAGGGAAATGAGGAAATCCAGTCTCATGGTTTACAGAATCACACTGATTTTGAAAGGGTTAATTACCTGGCCACAGTTGCATCTTAATAATGTAATGCATATTGGCATTTCCTTTGCATATCTGTGTTATGGAATTCAATGAAACAGCTTTTGTTTGTTCACACTTGTCTCTCTTAAAATTTGTATATCATCAGTAAATGTTATTTTTTTTTTCTGCAACAGCTTGCAATTTCTTCTCTATGCAGATAGAAGCAAAGTTACCCTATTGCTTTCAATTATAATTTTCAGTTTGATTAAAAAATAAATATGTAGACTTTTACTGCTCCCAATAAAAGGATTGTAGCCGGTTTACATATTGAAATTTGTTAATTTATCTTTATGTAGAAGATGGTCAATGCAGAAATGGAGGGGTTTGCATGGACCTATTCCGATATTAGGCCCTTAATACAATTTTGAATGCATTGGGAAAAAGCAATTGATAGTGTGAGTCCAAGTTAACACATGGAGTGGCCTTCATTGTTTCCAAAGGAAAGGAAAGTCTCTACTCCTTACAATGTTTTGAAGACTTTTGGTGCTCTTTGGTAATAAATAGGTTATCTGGATTGAGGCTGTCTAGACTGTGCACTTCAGATTATTTGAAGCACTTAGCTGAGCTACATGGTTGGTGGGATTTGAATAGACCTCAATGTGCACGGGGAGAGAGTAACCTACTGTAGCTCTTTTGGTTCATGAGCTGCCCAGCATTTAAGTATGGATAAGCATGTCCCACTGACTGCAGGGGAGTTTCAAATGAAGCTCTTTCAGAAGTTTTTTCAGATGGTGTTGTGATTTTAAGCAGTTTCTGTCTTAGTCTACAGTGTAGAAAGTAGTATGTGCTTATACAATGAGCTTCCTAAGTCAATGCAGGGAATCAGATATATTTGGTTAATATTATAACTTGAAGTTTAATGGAGATTTTTATAGTAACAGAAAATAAGGAAAAAAACCTCTAAATTTATAGACAAGGGAATAATTAATCCTGCTGTGGTACAGGGAAATAGACATTCCATATTTTTTTCTACCAGCATTTGCTTCCCACTAATGAAATTGTCTTTAGGAATGACCTGCTGTATTTTTATCTAGCATGCCTTAAAAGGGTGTCAGAGAGAAAGCTTTTCGGGGGAGGTTGAATGTAATTATTGCTTTATATCTTCCTGTTTATAGGCCTTAATTCTGCACTGATTTTTTTTGTGCGTTTTTGTTTAAATCCTTAAAAAGATGCCATTCCCTCACTAAATGTATTTTCCCTCCTAAACACAAGGTGTAAATAACATACACAGATAACAGTACATGATTCTTTGAGTCAGTAGCTTCTAGCTCTTGTGTTCTATGCTAGGCAAATTTAGTAATTATTATCAAACCTCATAAGCTCAGACAAGAAAGCTCCCTCACTGGTATTTGCCATGGAAATTGCAAGTTTTAACATCTAAGTGTATATGTGAAAGAAAAATCCCAGAAGTAACAAACAAGTAGAATTTTGCAGGGTTGTTAAGACACAGTGACATCTGGTTTTTATTGCATTTAATGATTCCTAATATTATGTGCCGTTTGTGTTATGTAACCATTATTAATCTGTATCTCCTATTTCAAATCAGTCCTTCAATGCTTTTTTCCCCCCACAATCATATCTCGAGGTAATATGTGGTTATATATTTATGCATACTGAAATAAAACTAAATGTAGTCTTCTATATTAAGAATTTTTGAAGTACTTGGAGATGGATTCTATGTTCCCCATGAAGTAACTGCTGTCCTAATCATTACCAGGAATTGAACCTGGAACTACTAGGGCTAGAGGATAGCTTGACAATTTGAGTTCAAAAAAGCTAAATCTTCTGGCTAACAGTTGTAGGACAATCATGCCTTTTGTGGCTCTGGCAGAAGTTGCAAGTTGGAGAGGGAATTATGCTTGTGCAACTCAAAATTGTCAGTGAAATCCAAGGGAATTTGGGGGTTTGCAGGGAATGCAACAGTAGGCTCTTCCAGGAGCTTCCCAGTAAGCATGATAGAGGATGGTGTTTTTTTTTCATGTGTGTATGTGATGGCTAGTGAGAAATCCTAATGTCTGACATCGTTTTGGCCAAGTGCATTCTTCAGTTTTTCATTAGTGGTGGTGCAGTCCATCAGTGAATCCTTTCAGGAGTAACCAGATGGCATTTCCTAAAACCTTGTCTGTGTATCATGTAAAGCTCAGTGTTACCACTCTAAAGAGACCTTGAAAAGTTAAATGCCATTGGAATTTAGTAATGTAGGTCACAGTGTAAACTGTGGTTGAGCTGAGGCCTGATTTAGAGAAAGAACCTGAAATTGATTAGACTCTGCCTTTAGCTAGATAAAAAAGAGTTTGAAGTATATTAATTTAAAGCAGTTAAAAGCTTCCTCATTGTTGTCAGTTTTCAAAATGAAACTTGTCAAGAGTTTGGCAGAAAGACCTCAAAGGCTGATCTGATTCTAAACTGAGAAAAACAAACCCAAAGGAGCAAACAGCAGTATGGACCTTCTCATGTTTGTGCATTTAAATGAAATTTCTCAGTGAAGGCTATGACTTTATGGACTTCGTTTTTATTGCCAAGACATTTTTCTCCAGACTACAATCTTTCATGAATTGTGTCTCATAGCTTTGTCTAGCACAGAAATTTCTGCTCTGCTGCTTGGCCTATCTTCTCATGGCCTTCATGAATCTTCTCTGACATTTACTGTGTGTGATTATTGTAAGAAAATAAACCAAGGGCAAAACTCAAAGGATAGTTGTGGATTCATTAAGAAACTGTCTGAGAGAGAATTGAAATGGAGACAGCACAGCCTAACAGTTAGAATGACGTCAGACTTGCCAGAATCTGCTTCCATCTGTAACTTTGGATGGCATGTGACTTCTTGGTGCTACACAGTTTGGCCTACTGTAGGCACAGCCACAGTTTGGTGGCAGCGTGGTGCCACTTTCTGTTACTGATTTGGACATCCATTTTGTAGTCCCAAAAATGAGTGAAAAGGGAGACTCACACCATCTTCAACAAATGCTACCAAAATGTTTATCAGAAAAAAATGTTGATTTTACTTAGTGTCATACTGGCAAGTCATTTTAGAACATGTTTGGGTTTTGACGTCTTGATTGTATGCCAGAATAACTCCACTGCTTTTCACAGCATAAAAGACTAATAAAATGTGAAAAAATGGATCCCATACATATTCTGATCCTGGAGCAACTTAATATTTAGTGCTAAAACATTTTCAACCTTTTAAACCAACACTTTTATCAGTCATATGACAGATTTAAAGTTTGCTGTCTCACAGCTTGCTAGAAATGCAGCAAATTCTGGGAAGTGAGCATGTCCCTAATTATGGCAAATCATGATCCTTAAGTTTGATAGTCTTGTTGGAGGGCTAGCTAGTGCTCTTGTGTATTAACCCCAGTGTTGAAACATGTAGTTTTTTCTCCTCAATCTCTATTTTATGGTAAAATAATGGAATAATTTCTGTAGTTGTAGGATACTAGAAAGAATAGAATAGAAAAGAATAGAATAGAATAGAATAGAATAGAATAGAATAGAATAGAATAGAATAGAATAGAATAGAATAGAATAGAATAAACCAGGCTGGAAGAGACCTTTGAGATCATCGCATCCAACCTATTGAACCTATTAGGTGGGTTGGAACCCACCTAATCAACTAAACCATGCAACCAAGCACCCTAAACACCTCCAATGATGGTGACTCCACCACCTCCCGGGCAGCCCATTCCAATGGGCAATCAGTAAGTCAGAAGACGATAAAAGATATTTGATACACTTCTCCCCCTCCACAAGGTATTTATTGTCCAGGAAAATCATCTACTTCTAGCCAAATACCTGACAAGAGCATGGTATCTATCTATCTATCTATCTATCTATCTATCTATCTATCTATCTATCTATCTATCTATCTATCTATCTACTCTGAGGTGCACATTATCTATCTATCTATCTATCTATCTATCTATCTATCTATCTATCTATCTATCTATCAGTAAAACCTCTGCAACTCATACATTATCTTTCTGATATTATGGTGATCTCAAACTACTCACATTGCTTTAGTTTGTACCCTGCAATATCACCCTCAGGTTGATCGGGAGAAAACTGCTTTCCAGGCATCAGTGTCATGCTCAAGTACATGCTGTAGGACTTCAAGTACAAGGGCAAATTTGAAGTTAAAAAGCAGCTCTCTGATGCACTAAATTCTACACTCTGTGTAGAACTTCTTCCTAACGTCCAGCCTAAACGTCTCCTGGCACAGCTTGAGACTGTGTCCTCTTGGTCTGGTGCTGGTTGCCTGGGAGAAGAGACCAACCTTTGCCTGTCTACAACCTCCCCTCAAGTAGTTGTAGAGAGCAATAAGGTCTCCCCTGAGTCTCCTCTTCTCCAGGCTAAGCAGCCCCAGCTCTCTCAGTCTCTCCTCATAGGGCTTGTGTTCCAAACCCCTCACCAGCTTTGTTGCCCTTCTCTGGACACGTTCCAGCAAGTCAACATCCTTCCTAAACTGAGGGGCCCAGAACTGGACACAGGACTCAAGGTGTGGCCTAACCAGTGCAGTGTACAGGGGCAGAATGACCTCCCTGCTCCTGCTGGCCACACTGTTCCTGATGCAGGCCAGGATGCCATTGGCCCTCCTGGCCACCTGGGCACACTGCTGGCTCATTTTCAGCCTACTATCCACCAGTACCCCCAGGTCCCTCTCTGCCTGGCCACTCTCCAGCCACTCTGACCCCAGCCTGTAGCACTGCCTGGGGTTGTTGTGGCCAATGTGCAGAACCCGGCACTTGGATGTGTTCAATCTCATGCCATTGGACTCTGCCCATCTGTCCAGCCTGTCGAGGTCCCTCTGCAAAGCCTCTCTACCCTCCAGGAGATCAACTCCTGCCCCCAGCTTGGTGTCGTCCGCAAATTTACTGATGATGGACTCAATGCCCTCATCTAGATCATCAATAAAGATGTTGAAGAGCATGGGGCCCAGCACTGATCTTTGGGGCACACCACTAGTGACTGGCTGCCAGCTGGATGTGGCACCATTCACCACCACTCTCTGGGCTCGGCCCTCCAGCCAGTTCCTAACCCAACGCAGTGTGCTCCCATCCAAGCCATGGGCTGATAGCTTAGCCAGGAGTTTGCTGTGGGGGACAGTGTCAAAGACCTTGCTGAAGTCCGGGTAGACTACATCCACAGCCTTCCCCACATCCACCAGGCGGGTAACCTGGTCATAGAAGGAGATCAGGTTGGTGAGGCAGGACCTACCCTTCCTAAATCCATGCTGGCTGGGCCTGATCCCTTGGCCATCCTGTAAGTGCTGTGTGATTGCACTCAAGATGACCTATTAGTTCTTCTTAAATGGGAGCAGTTTAAAATCTGTGTCAGAATTGCATGTTATAAACTAAGAGATAAGATAAGGGAGACCTTAAGAAAGTAAACAAGGCAGAAGTTGGATGCAGAATGTTTCATGGGCCTGTAGCTTGTTGCATGGATACAGAAGTAAAACGGAAGTCTATTGTTTCAACAACATATATCATGTAAATATCTAGGTTTCTATTATTACACACATACATATAGACATAGTTTCTCTAACTACTAACGTACTGCTCTGTTTGTGATAAGAGGGATATGCCCCCCTGCCTGATCTAGTGTGAGGTGTCCCTGCCCATGGCAGGAACTGGATGATCTTTGAGGTCCCTTCCAACCCTGACAATTCTGTGATTCTTTGAAGCATTGTGCTGTCTCTAAATTTCTGATGCTAACAAGCCTGTTTCCATTAACATAGGTTGCAAAGCTTCAGTTGATAGCAAAAGGAGCAATCTGATTATTCTTGATGACCATAAATTAATCGTCTAGACAACTAATTTGTGAAACCAAGACAGAATGTAGTCCCAAAGGACAGGTAACTGAGCAAGTATGGGTGTATAAAATGTATCTGTTGTATGTGAAACTTCCTTACGTCACAGATTTCCTGCACGACTTTTAGGCTAGTTGAAATGGTTCCCTTCTGAATCTGTAAACTAGACATAGCAGCACATAGAAGCACAGAATCATCCTTACGTTAAAAGGAGCGATATGCTCAGATAGTACTCTATGGCATCTTTTGTGGTAGAGACATTTCTCATAGTACTCAGGCATAGATTCAGGCATAAACTCTGTCTGAAACTGTTGGGTAAATAGTACTAGTAGTTAATTAATTAATTCAGTTACTTAGTGACTGCTGGAGTAATAGCTGTTGCTCCTGCTTGTTGTGTAAGAGAGTTGTAACCCTTGGTCTCATGTGGTACACCTAATCACTCCACAGTAGAGCAGAAAGTAATGGTACTACCAATCAGTTATTGCCTCTTTTCTTACATATATTCAAATTGCTGCAGATTAATGAGGTTCTATGTGTCAGATCCCTTCCGGTTTGAGCTATGATATGATACTGTGATTCTTTAAGTGAAATGTGGTAATTGTATATACATTTAGGCTGTAGCATGTTTAAGGCAATGAAAGTTGTTTTAGCCTGTAACAAAAAAGATTATATTTTAGCCTGTAACAAAAAAGATTATCTTAAACCACATTGTCAAGTATTAGTTAAGGGCTGAAGATACACAAAGACATGTTCAGTTGGCATGTGGTAGCTTGTTAAGCCTTATTAATTTGATCTGAGCTCATATAAAGGTTTAGATAACAATTTTGAGTTGTTCCTCTGGTATCAACATGTCTGATTACAGGAAAACAGATCTGGCAATATAAAGGTCTCAAGAAGATTTATACTGATTAACACTGTTCTTCTTTCCACTTTTTACTAGTTTAAATTAGCTGAAGAACAGAATTCTGGTTCACAGGAAATCTTTATTTTATTTTTTTGTGAAGGGTTTTGGTCCAAATTGACCTGGGAAATAATTTTTTTTTCCTGCCAGCCAGAAATTTTGAGATAATTTCATTCTGGAAGCAACAAACATTTTATTACTGAAATAAATGTGTTCCATGGTTCCTTCAGCTTCTCAGTGAAAATGGTGTTTGACAGGTGACTGACTACCAGCTCTGCAAAGCAGTTGTGGGGTTATACAGGATCAGTGGTTCTTTGGCACTTCTTCTCTGTGGCCTGGCTGGAGGTCTGTTGCAGGGCTTCCAAGCTCTCAGTTCACATTTACTGGTAGGTGATCGAAAAGTCTGGAAATGCTGAACATTACTGGGATTTCCACGCTTTCTGTACTGTTAGTGGGAAGTCTCTCCTTTTAAGGTCAGGGTTTCCAGAACTTCCAGTGTAGTGGTTGAAACCATGGAAGTGTGGTGTTTTCACGCTTTGGCACACTCTGTTGAGCTGGTCTGCCTCCTGATTCCTCACAAAACTCACTTTATTTCAAAGAAGCCATTTCAGACCTTGTTATCCAGCATCAGTGTGCCATAGGATGCAGAAAGAAGGGCCTTCCTGTCTGAATAGTTCATCTCTCCTCTCACTGGAATTGTATCTACCTTGCTTTCAGCTAACTCACTGGGGTATGGGTAGCAGTCCAGCTGTGCAAGTGTGGAATTTAGTGTGGGCTAATTTCTGTGTGCAGTTTACCCAGCTTCTTTGGGTGCGTCCTGCATGGCTGCTAGACCACAATGGAAACTACCCACGCAGCTTCAAACAGCTAATGAAGTGGCCTCGCACCCGCCACACCCAGTGTCTGGAAGATTCTGGCCCTTCTTGCAGAGTAACACTATGCAGAGTTACAGCATCTGGCTTTGGCAAGTCTGCAGGCACAGTCTTTGTGACAAAAACAAAACCATGCATCCTCACCACTGTTTCTTCCCTTATTTGCATGGCTAGATGCTGTAATGCACACATGTGGGTAAGAGCAGGAAGAACGCACCCCACCAGTGGTTGTAACGGAACTGCAATGGCTCAGCACCCTGCAGGATCTGATGCTTGAGCCAATCCACAGTTTTTTCTAGCCACACCAACAGTTTTACACATCTTAAGCAGAGCTGTGTTTGCAGTGTGAAACCTACCTAAGTGATGTCACGTTTGGCCTTCAAAATTGAAGGAGTTTTATCAGATATTTTTACAGGCAAGTTGCAAATGTACCTATACATAAATCCTGAATATCCATGCATTTCATCAGAGATGCAACACTTTTTCTTGTCTCTTTCATGCATGAGCGAGGTGGATCTCTTGTGATTGACATGCAGGCACAGAAAAAAATGTGTTTCTTGCAGTCTTGCTAGTGTTGCTACAAATATACTTCTCATGCTGAAGAACTGAGCACTTTCAACTCCTTTTATTGCCCCCATGATTTGCAGTTCACAGATCTTGATCTATGGTTGTCTAGAGATGGCAGGAGATAGCAAATATTTTAGGTGAAAGATTATAGAACAAAGCAAGAATTGTTTTCAGTCTTTATTGGCATACCAGGTTGCTTCTCTGTTTCAAATACTTTTACAGAAAGGCTTACTCCGGGAATGTTAACATTAAATATATTTGATCTTTCATGGTTTAAGTGATTTCTGTATGAATGCATTGTGTTCTTCTGCAAGTACCCTTGCCTGTGAACAGATTAGAGCCATAAAGACTGATTTGGCTCTTCAGCTCATCTTTGAAGATGCCTGCCAACCTTAGATTTCTGCTGCAGGAATCTTGCGTAAGACCACATGTGCAAGAAAATCATCCATGTAACATTTTAAACTCATTGTTTCTTGCATTAGTTAAGAGGACAGTTAGACTAGTTTCTTACAGTGTGGTTTTTTATGGCCTCATAGCTTTGATGATCTTGTGGGAGCATTTAATTATAAATTATTCAAAGGAAATCTAAGCTACTCAAAGATAAACACAGGAGTTATCTTGTTAAAGGGAAAAATGTACGTGAATGGATCAGTAGGATTAAATCCCTGTGACATGTCATAGCCTTCTCTTGTGACTGCATATAGGGAACGTGATAATCTCATATCTCTCTGTCATAAAGGAGCAAAAAAGATATTTCTACACATACATTTTATTATAAAACGAAACATGATGCCTTAGGCACAAAGTGAAGTAATAGAGTGTGTATACACATATGTACATACTCATGTACACACACATACATTCTTTTGTTTTATGCATACTTCCTTCCAGATGCAGTTAAAATCCTGGCTGCTGTGAGGGTTTGGCAGCTTTCTTGTGCAGTGCGGGTGTTTATCATTCTACTATGATCGTTCATTTTGTGATGAGTTTCCTCTTGGGTGCAATTTTCAAGCACATGTTCCCATCAGCCATGGTCAATGCTGAGACGAAGAAGCAGTGTACAGGTGGTATGTTAGGGCTAGCCTCTTCTTTTGGCTGCAGACAGGAGCACTTCTTAATTTAACTTGTGATTAAACCATTGCCCTGATACAATACCAGAAGTATTAAGGTTTTCCTAGATTTCAGAGAAATGGTCCTTTAAATAAACAAGGGGAAAAAAAGAGTAAATGCTTAAAAATAGATCATTAGGATCTGACCAAAAGCCTGTTGAAGTCAATGGGAAGACTCCTGGTTTTTCAGCAGGCTCTGCTTCAAGCCCTTAGTGCAAGGTCTGGCATCTATAATTCTTGGTGGGAGTAGCAATTTGTCAGGTAGAAGGTAGCTTCTTACTCTGCTTTCACAAGGTATACTGCTGGTGGTTGTGAAGGAAGCTCAGAGTGATGGCAGGGTTCATGGCAAAGAATGATTTTTTTCTGCTTGGGCGGCATCTGAGTTCTAAACAAAAAAAGCCTAAAGGGAGAAATCCACCAGGGTCATTACAACTGTCATTTGGCAGTTACTAACATGTATTCTTTTAAGAAACTGTTAACACAATTTTGCTGTTTCTGGTCAAACAGCAAGGGCAAGATGGTTATGTTTTAGAGTCAGAATTGGCCTGCAAGCTTTAGAAGTCCTCTCTAGGATCAACTGATCAAAAAACCCAACCAACCAACCAAAAATCCCAACAAACCAACCAACAAAACCCCACAGAAAACACACAGACATAAACCCCTCAACCAACAACAAAAAAACCAAACAAACAAAAAAGGGAACAGAACATGATTAACCCTCTTACCTGTAGAATTCTGTTCTTGTCCACTCACAAACGCATACTGCGTTTCTGTCAACTTCAGATGCATAGAATGATAGAATCACAGAATGTGTTGGGTTGGAAAGGACCTTTAGAGCTCATGTAGTCCAACTGCCCTGCTGTAAATAGGGACATCTTCAACTACATTGGGATGCTCAGAGCCCCATCAAGCCTGACTTTGAATGCCTCCTGGGGTGGGGATTCTACCGCCTTCCTGGATAACCTATTCCAGGGTTTCACCACCCTTAATAGTAAAGAACTTCTTCCTAATGTCCCACCTAAATCTACCCTTCTCTAATTTAAAACCATTGCCCCTCTCATCCTATTGCTGCAAGCCCTTGTAAAAACTCCCTCCCCAGCTTTCTTTTAGGCCTCCTTCAGGTACTGAAAGGCTGTAAGGTCTCCCTGGAACCTTCCCTTCTCCAGGCTGAAGAACCCCAACTTTTTCATCCTCTCTTAGTAGGAGAGGTGCTCTAGTGCTTTGTTGATTTTTGTGGCCCTCCTCTGGACCTGCTCCATCAGGTCTATGTCCTTGTGTTGAGGGCCCCAGAGCTAAAGATTATGGAAAATTACACCAGATTTTTTCCTGTAAACTAAATGTTGCTGAAATGCTTGACTTCAGCAAGTTCAGTGCAATCCAGTCCATCCACTACAGTGAGTGAGCTCCCTAGAAGCTCATAGAAGTTTTCTTTTTGCTCTGAGACACTTACTTGTTGGAGACTAAGTTGGTACTTTGTAATGTGCTTTTTAATTTATTTGGAGTATTTGACTGTGCCAAGCTCTGCAAAACTGGAGGAAATGTAATTCAGTAACTACAGTATAGAATTTCTTGTATGTGCTGTGAATGTTGGCATAGATGGAAACTGGATTAGGTGAACTGTGCTGATCTCTTGGAGTATTTAGTATGTTCCTTGCACACATAAAGAAAAATATCCTGAACTCATTTACTTGATGTCATTATGGAATAAATCCACTTTAGTTAATGATGTTAAACTAAGCCATGCTACTGATATGGCTGTGGTTTACTACCTGCTTCACGCAAACTGTGAATAATACAGAGAGCACTAGATATGTGATTATAGTTTTGGATGCAGGATGTCTGATGCAGTCCATTACAGGGCTTATGCACATTGCACCGAGCATATTTTTGTGCTACTATATTTTGAAATCTGTGCCAGACATCTATGCAGCCAGACAGTAAACAAAGAAAATGATACCTTAGGCCAGGAACCTTCAACATCTCAGAGGGCTTACCTCAGAGACTGCAAATGGGAAGCATAGCTTGTGTTAAGTCACAAAGGTTAGTAGGCCAACCAAGAGCAGTGCTGTGCCTGTGAACTACATGTAGTCCTGGGATCTGAAGGCAGCAGGAGTTTAGCCACTGATTTAAAAAATAATAGGACTACCTCAAGTGTTTCTACAGCAGTTTCATTCTATTAACGTCAATGGAATTACTTCAGATTCAGTGAAGAATGCAAAAGGTGACTTCAATCTGCTGTCAAAGGAGGTTGTGAAATTTTATATTTATTGCTTCATTCAAAAAACCCATTTTCCTCCATCTGTCAAATAGTTCATGAATATTTTTCCTTAATCTGTGTAAAAGTGCTCTTAAAATAAACCAACATTCTGATGCCATTGAGCACAAATTCCACTGTATGCTAGTAAGGCATCTACAATGAATATTAGCTGCAGCGTATTCTAGATCCCAAAGGGGCACTTTAAATTGCGAAGTTTTGATACGTGCATGGTGGGTTGAAGTTTCCCCTCAGCATTAACTTTTAGCCAGACCAACTCAGTTAGAATCAAATGAAGCTGTATTTACAAGCAAAAACTACACTCTACAATGGAATGCAATGAATATGTACAAAATATGCAGTATTTACAACATACAGATATTTACAATTAGCAAACAACATGGAAACCCCCTGGTCAAAAGACCCAGGAAGCCGTTCCACTGTCGCCCCAAACCCTCCTGTCCTGAGAGAGAGAGAGAGAGAAAGCAGTGGGTTAGACTTGTCCAAGGCCAGCCAGAAGCATGTTATCTTCTCCTGAGCGAAGCAAAACCAGATCAGAAGAGAAGAGAAAAAGGAATGGGAATGGGGAGAATTGTTATGGTACAACTCCTCTTATCCCAGACATTTATCCAATGAATTTGTTTAGAATAATCTTTTGCTTTCCTTTTTACACCCAGTAGTGATTTATTTATATTTTTCTACTCTTCTGCTCAAAATCTGCAGCTAAATTTTAAAGGCATAGCCTGAAAACACCACATACGTGGTTTACATGTTCCTGGAAATTCTGTGAAATTAATCAAAAGATTGAAGAAAACAGAGTTTGGTGGTTGGCCAAATGTAAAGTTAAAATCGAAGCTTGAAATAATCTGATCTGGCTGCACAATTCATTGCAGACTTCAAGGAGGCTTAAAGAATTATTTCAGATTCCTATACAAATATAGCAATGAATAAAAAAAATCTAGAAATATGAAATCAAGCCCAAAATATATTAATAGAAAACAAGATTGCTGAAGTATGATAATTGTGACTTTTTTTTACCTTTAGTTAGGTTTCAGGTGCTTATTTTTGATCCCCTTGAAGTAATGATTATGACACAAGTAGAGTAGTATAGTGGCTAGCTAATGATACTTTTAGAACCACCAAAATCAATTTGTAATGCCTGATGGGAAATGTAGTTTCAGATGTTTTCTCCCCATCATAACAAAACCTACTTATACTCTGACAATTTGTTTTCCTTATGGGCCAAACAGTACAATGGAGAAATCTGAAGCACGTTTAGAGCTCTTGGTTTCTTTCTTTTGAATATCTGTAGGCTGGCTCTACCAAAGCAGGAAAACTAATTTTCTGAAGAGGTAAAGAAGAGAATGAGCAGCAGAAGATGCTGAATTGCAGAGAAGTCAGATAGGAGGAAGACTACAAAATGGGATTTCTCCCAGTGGATGATGTTCATAGTTCAGAGGGTTCAGTCTCTGAACATCATCTAATATCTGAGCAGACTGACAGGAAACCTGTCAAAGAGTTTGTGCTAGTAATATGCTGTCTGGAAAAACAAAAAGTAATACCAAGAATTGATCCTTTGATTTTGAGGGCAGTTTCATCAGAAAGAAAACTCAGACCTGTAATTGACTAAATGAAAGATATTAGTCATACCAATATTGTCCTATCTTCTCCTCTTTTTCCCCTGTATAATGTAATTGCCTGAAAGTAAAGAAAATAATAATCATGTTTCTATCTGCCTGCTTCACTGGAGAGGAGTGTGCTGTAGTCAAAAGATTAGTGCAGTGTTGTTCCCAGAGAAACCAGCTCCTGAACCAGCAGCTCTAATAGAGAAAAGGAAAAGCATTTTTTGCTTTACAGTAGTCTCTGCATATAAAATGGATTTTCTCAACAGATTTTGTGTTGTGTTTGAGGTTCTGAATTGTTCTCAGGGTTTGTCCAATCCACAATTTCAAGCAGTAAATAGCTGAATAAGACCTGTTAAATTCAATAATTGGATTTTGTCAGAAATGTAGATCATAACAAGTTTAGGACCAGAGAGGTAGCTAACCTTCCCAAGATCTTTTCAGCTGCATGGAGGCCACTGACCCTGATTATCTGAAGAGGAGACTTTTTCTTCAAGTGCTGTTTTTCTCCCTCCCTTCTTTTGCCACGTTGACAGCAGCTTCTCTACACTTTGTATATGTTGGGTTATATGTTGGTCATATGTGTGGATTGTAAAAGAATGAGAAAGGTTCTTTAAGCAAAGTACAAATAACAGAAAATTAAGGGCTCATTGACTCTTTACAGGCGGCCTGTTAGCTAATACTAACAAAGCTTTTTTCTCATCTTAACTACCATGGGTTCAAGTTTGTTTTAACTGCTTTTGTTATAATTTACTCTGGCTTTTTTTCCATCCCTTTGCCTTTGTGATCTTTGTTTTCCATCCATCTGTAGTTTCCTTTCCTAGGTTTCTCTCAGGCAGATTCCTTCCATCCACTACAAGAATGGCTACTCAAACCAATTGTTAATTGAAATCCTGGCTCCCTGGGTGTTTCCCTCCGCTGCCCTTAGTTGTGTCAGGATTCAAGATAAATTTGTTTTTCTTTCTTGCCATTACACAAATTCAGCTCCCCAGAAGGACTTTGAAGTTCGTATTGTATTCATTAATAAGATTTTAAATCTTTCCAAGACAGTCCCTCTTAGCCCTTCACCACCAGCAGGATGAGTAGCCCATTGCATATGAATTGGTTCTGGGACTGTGGCCAAGAAGCATGGGAGTGGGGCTGATCCAGGAAGTGGGAATAGCTGCTTCCCTAAGCATAGGAGAAGGGCTTTCTGGGTCCTAGCTTGTGAGGGTTGAGGATGGAAGAAGCATGGCCATCTGTGCTGAGCATGGATGGATCAGCTTCTCAAAGAAATGTCAGCAGTAATGAGGAGTGGGGTCTGCTAGGACCTTAGGAGGTTCACAATTTGCAATCCAGCTGTGAGTTCAAAACTTAGTTTGACCGAACCGGGACGAACTGTCTCCAGCACAGTTTTGGCTACCCACAACCTCATTGGCTTAGTCCTGTACTTTTGATGCCAATGCATTGCCTAATGATGTCAGTGGGTGTTTTGGGTTTGCAAAGAATGCAGGAATGGGATCTCTAAAAAACAGAATCTGTATGTAGAAACATCCTAAACCAGAAAGATGTTTTGCAGAAATTCGCATTAAACATTTTAGCAAGAAAACTGAGCTTCTTCTAGTGACTTGGCTATTGTTTTAATGAGTTGTCCTTAGAGGTAACTCACGTTCTTCCAGGCTGTCTTTAGATGCTTTTGGGAAATGCTTCTAAGGGAAATAACACAGGAGAATCTTTCTGACCAAGATAGCGTTCACTATTTGCCTGCATGCCATTGAATTTTGTGAGACTTCAGAAGCTTAAGTACTTTTCTGAATTAAGCCTTGTCAAATCAGCATAGCTATTCCAGCAGATCTTTTGTGGAGATGATAATGTCTCTGAAGTGTTAAAGATTTTAACTTTACTTGATTTTTGTCCTAGTATTTAACAGTATGCTGTTATGTCTGAGCAGGCCTTTGTGAAGCTTTATGCTTTCATCAGTTGAGTGAAGTCACTGCACTTAGTACTTCTGAGAGCATTTTCTGTCATAGCTAGTAGTATGTTAACATATCTCCTAATTCTTGTAAATTCTTTGGAGTAGAATTCCTTTTCCCCTCCCTCATTTTTGCATAATGACATAAGATCTGAGACAGGAGTTGGGTTCTTCGTAGTAGATGTCTCACACATGGTATGAAGCAGTGCTGTTGTCAAGGAGTCTGTAATGGTGTCCTTGATGAGACTCAGAATCTACAAGTGCTTTCTGTCCTTTCTTAAGGACTGAGTATAGTTTGATCCAGACAATATATATTCACTTTTCTAATGTGACACATTCAGGGATTCCTTATTTATTGTCTGATGTGCTAAATAAATTCATGAGGTTCATCAGATAAAAGCATCTCCAGGTAGCTTCAGGATGAAAGCTGCTGAAACATATCATCTTAGCCCTTAGTTTTTATATTCAAGATGTGCTGGGCACCAGAGACTTCCTGTTGTAGTAGCATGTTTAATCAATTTTCCATGCAGCCTTCAGCCACTGTTGTGTCAAACTATGACAAGCTCTATTGTGTTGTGTTTTTCTTACCTTCTAACAGAGAAATGTGATTGGCTTTTTCTGACCTTGTGGTGTGGTCACATACAAAATTTTGAAAGGTCTTTTGAAATGACTTGGCTTCTCCCTTGGTATGATATTATTGCATAGTACAACTTCCTGGATTTTCCTCCTAGAACATAACAGTTTTGACAGTGGTAAAGTTTTAAATAGAGTTCTAAATACTTGGCATCAGGGTAGATGTTTGTGCATGCAATATATTAGTCAGTGTGACTTGTTAAAACCCTAACTAAAAAAGAGTGGCGTTTGCAAGTAACCGTATATTCCCTAGTAAATCATAGAAGTGTAGGAATGGGAGGAAGCTCAGGCGACCAGTCCATCTCTGTTTTGCAGCCAAGACAAGGTCTATTTTTGACAGTGATTTGTCTAAACTTTCCATAGTGGACTCCAGTGATGAGGATTCCATGAGCAGCCTCAGTGAGCTGTTCCAGTGTATGGCTGTTTTTGTTAGTTATTTTGTCCCGATAGCTAAGAAATCTTTTGCCACACGGTAAGTGGAACTATTCTTCAGACTTTGCTGGGCATGAAGAACAGTTGATCACTGTCATATTTATAACAACATCTTGCATTTTTGAAGACTTATGTCTTCCCTCAGTCTCCTTTCTAGACTAAACAAACCTGAATCTTTCAGCTTTTCTTCCTAGATTGTATATTCCAACCTGGTGTGGTGGGGATTTTTTTGTTGCTCTTCTCAAGACTCATCAGATTGCATAAATCTTGAAACATATTGTTAAAAAATAGACTGTATTTTTGATTTGAAGCATCACTAGTGCCAAGAGGTGTGGACCATCTACCTCCCATAAAATGCCATATTTGCAAGAGAGTCATGCTATTAACTGAGTTTGTGCATGATTGTATCAGAGACCTTTCTGCAGTTCTGTAGCTAACTTGCTTTTCTGTGCTTTGTAACTGTGCATTTGATTTTCCTGCTGAGGTGCAGGACTTGTCTTCTGTTTTCATCCCACCAATCCCACTGACTCTTTGAGTCAGCCCCGTGAAGCTTTTTCTACTCTTCACAGCCAGATGCCCTGCAAATTTGAACTGTACCTTAATATTTCACCATTCTCCTTCTAATTGAGCTTTAGTCAGTCTTTTCAAAACAAAGCCATAATACAGTTTTCATCCAAGAATTGTATAGTAATGTATTTTGCAGAGATTTCTTCTACTGATTTTCTGATGAAAATGTTGAGGATGTGTTGTGCAACATGTGTCACAATCCTGCTAAACTTGAGTTCCTATCTTCTGTTTCTCCCTTAACCTGTGGGCCATAGTCATGGAAAGAAGTAGAATGATCTGACATGATTTATTTTTCACCTCTCTTAGGAAGTCTGGGCAGAGTACTACCTGTGTCCCTGGTTCCCCCAACCCTTGCTTAGAGCCAGTAGTCCCTTCTGGTTAGTCTGGTCTGAGTCACACCTGACAGTTTTATTAGTGCTCATGAACAGCATTGGGCAATGGCTGGATAACTGTCTGAAGCTTGGCAGTATGTCTGTAATACCATGGATTTGGGCTTCTGGCAGGTGGGAAGCTAACACCCTAGGATGCTGGGTTGACAGCGAATGTCTGTTCATCTCAGAAAGAATTGTAAGAGAAAAAAATAGTCTTGCTGGGATAGTCATCAATGAAGCAGATGAACCCCCCAAAACACAGCAATTTACCTAGACTCTAGTGTATTCAGCAAGTTTCCCAACACTGAAATGGTCCTTTTTTGCTTCCTAGATTATTTAAAAACAATAAACATATTAATCGGCTGACTTGTCATCCAGCTACTTTAACAAAGTATTTTAAGGGTTGCTTTATTTTTCCCCTTTCATTCTTG
The DNA here is from genome assembly GCA_033816785.1 of Picus viridis. Taxonomy (NCBI): domain Eukaryota; kingdom Metazoa; phylum Chordata; class Aves; order Piciformes; family Picidae; genus Picus; species Picus viridis. The sequence goes on along the minus strand of CM066585.1, from coordinate 24,440,742 downwards.
GGAAATTCAGAAATATCTAACTGAAGTCAGGTTACTTAAACTGAACTAATAGAATAGCTGGTTCTACAAGTAGCTCAGGAACTAGTCACAAATATGCTGGTTCTCCTGGGGTGAAATTCACCTTGAACAGAAACAAGAATTGCACCTTCTTAGCTCAAAAAAAAGGTAACTACCCTCACATTTTAGTCAATTGAGAGACAAAGTGAAATGGGAAGGCAGAATAGGGGTCTCAAGATTGTTGCCCTGATAGTCCAGTGGCTGTTTATAGGAAAAGACAATAATCATAAAATAAGATGAAAACATTTTGTTTTCATACTAAGTTATTCTGAAATGAATCATAGTATTTCAACCAACAAATAAGGGAGAAGATTGTTTAAAAAAGAAAAAAAAATATTAATGAAAACATGATTTTTCCCCCTCTCTTTTGGTAGTGTCATGTGCCAGATACAGTAGTAAACATACCTTCTTTGAATCTGGAGATGAAAACCAGACATATATTTGAGCTTAGGTGGCTTATATGGCTTTATAACTGTTTTGTATCTTTTGCATTCAAGGAAAATCCAGCCCACAGAGTTTTAAACTATGATTCTGGCTATAGAGACACAACACATTCTTTTCTGTTTTTAATAAGTCTCTCTTTGTGAAAAAAGTCCTTCTGAAAAGTTGTACCAGCAGTGCTAACCAATGGGTAGCAGCTAGAAGCTTGGGGGAGAGGAATTGCTTTGGCTGAACAGAGACTAAGGGCTTTGTATACCCAAATTTCTATTGTTTTTAACAGGAATTTGGTTTTAAAAATTTTAGCCCTCATATGTGTTCAGTCTCTAACAACTGGAGGTCCCTATATGCTCCTATCTTGCTGGATCAAATCCTCTCCAGGGGAAAGCAGGTATGTCCTTGTGCACAACCCGTCATAAGACTCCTCGCTTGTCAGATGCATTTTGCCGCTTTTCCGATCGAGAGAACCTACCATCTGCTGGCTGGAGCTTACAACTGAAGGAAGGATGAACCCATATCCCACCAGGAGTACAGAACTTACTTACTAATCTTAAGAAGGTTTACTATGTTATAACGTAGATTAGTTTTTCTCATTCTTGCAGTGGCTTTCAGAAGAATAAGAGGAGTTTATGAAAATGCAGGACATTTGTGCATTGTATCTTTATTTCATTCTGCCTTAATTCCATACACTCTGGCATACTGTCATTCTGATTCTCCTATGCAAATAAGAGAAGAAAATGGAAAAACAAATTACAGAAAAAGAATCCTGGAATAACAAGAGAAATTGATTGTCTCATTTCAGTTCAAAGAGGAAAGCTGAATGAAATCCCAGAAGCTTAAGTATATAAGAAGGGGATGTTGGTTTAATTTCTGAGGGCCTATATGATTATTGAAAACTCTGTAATTTAGCATTATTTACAAGAGGGCTAAGTATTACTGTAACTTTATTGTGTTCAGTTCATCAGTGCTTGTAACTAAAGACTGTAACTTGGTAAGGTGGTTGCAGGCAAAAGGGAAATGTTTGCAATAATGGTTGCATTTTCATTACCTTTTCAAGTGACTCTAATTTATACAGAAGGGAATTAGCTATACAGGGCAGCATTCACTACTGCAAAGGAGTAGATTCTGGAGCAGAACTCCAGTGATGGTGCAGTTATATTAACATATGTTCAGTGTAAATTTGTTAATGTGGAGGATGTCAGAAAAATGAGAAACTCAGAAGCCTTGATCAAGGCATCAAAACAGGACACACCATTTTGACACAGGAATTTTTATGGATTGCATCGGACTGGCTATACTCCAGAAATAGTTCCAGGCTGAAATGTAATTCCATTCTATATCTTCCTTTGTTTTAGAAACATGACTAGCAAGTGGTTATTACACTGAAATATATTACGTGTGCTAGTTAAGCACACTGAGTACAGTACATGATTACAACTCTATTTTTAAGTGCACTTCTCTTTAACGTGTTTTTACTTAGAATGGCTCTGTAGGTTAATGTTGGACTCAACCTGTATGCACAGTGCATGTGGTTCTGGAAGAAAGTTGCATTGTCTGCCAGTGCTGAACGTAAGGAACAGGCAAGGTGTGCTCCAAACTGTATGAAAAGAATGTATGAACAGGCATGATGTTTTTACTTTCCTGCCCATAGCAGCAGCTGCATTCATCCCAGGAAAGTAAGTGCTCAGTATGGAGAGGTCATGGCTGAAATTCTTGTGAATTCCCATAAGACATGCAGCTTTCCAGCAGCACTGCAACCATTAGAGATAGTGGGCTAGATTAGTGGGAGGAATTATGTTTAAATGCCTCTTTAGTGCTTAAGGATATCTTTAGGTGTCACTGGCATTCCTCTGTCTTCCCACCTACCTTCTCTCCCACTATGCCAATTCTTTCTGGGCTAGTTTCTGGAGTGAAATTACCACAAGACCCATCAGTCTGTTTCTGAGTTTGTGCCACCTGCCTGAGTCCTGACCACATCAATCCCTGGGATTGTAGCCCACAGCTAAAACCCCTAAGGTGTTCTCAGCCCCTTTCTTTCATGTTTCACTTGTGGTTACAGCACAAAGTACGTGTAGAAAACACGTACAGGTTCATGAGAAAAAGGCCTGTTTTGTGGCGTTGAATCAACCATTTATTAAGGTTCTTACCTTTCAGACGGAAGATTTTGATTCATATCTTTCACCTGTTTGTGTGGATGAAAAAAAAATTTTACTCAGGAGAATGCTGTAACACTGGGGTTTCACACTTAGTGCCCTCTTGCTGTATTTTCCCTATACAGTATTCAGGCAGCAAGAAAAAGAATGATTCCTAGAAAATCTGTATGAGGACATTTACAACAGTGAAAGGGGAGGTAGTTCTTTATCCATACATATTAATAGGCATCTAGAAAGTGGAATACTTAACAGGAAGAAGATTAAAAAGGTGTGTGTGTATGGGGGGCAGGCAAGACAGGGAGAACGCCCTGTGGCAGTTTGGTGGCTGACATTCTGCTGGAAGATACCGGTTAAAATCTCTCATCAGAACAAGAAACTGAGGCCAAGACTGATGAGTGTCCTGACAGAGTGTAGTCTCCAAGCCATTTTTAAGTGTGTGTCTTTGTGTGTGCCTATGTGTGTGTGATCTTATACTGCACTTGTCTGTGTTTGCTACTCGCTAGTTTAAGCACCTTCCTGCTTAGTTTGCTGCTGCCTGAGTATTCTGTTTCAGTGTGCCTAGGGCCTCTGATTGATTTATGTGTTGGAGCCAGCATGAGACAGCTAATGTGGTTATCACCTCTAGCTGTTTACCCCACCCTCAAAGTGCTAAATAAATCCAGTGGTTCAGCTGCTGGTTTCTGAACAGCTCAAATATCAGTGCAGAGAGGGTGAGGGGAGCACTCGGAATAGAATAGAATAGAATAGAATAGAATAGAATAGAATAGAATAGAATAGAATAGAATAGAATAGAATAGAATAGAATAGACCAGGTTGGAAGAGACCTTTCAGATCATCAAGTCAAACCTATCACCCAACACCATTTAATCAACTAAACCATGGCACCAAGCACCCCATCAAGTCTCTTCCTAAACACCTCCAGTGATGGTGACTGCACCACTTCCCTGGGCAGCCCGTTCCAATGGCAAATCACTCTTTCTGCAAATAGCTTCTTCCTAACATCCAGCCTAAACCTCCCCTGGCACATCTTGAGACTGTGTCCTCTTGTTCTGGTGCTGGTTGCCTGGGAGAAGAGACCAAACTCCGCCTGGCTACAACCTCCCTTCAGGTAGTTGTAGAGAGCAAGAAGGTCACCCCTGAGCCTCCTCTACTCCAAGCTAAGCAACCCCAGCTCCCTCAGCCTCTCCTCATAGGGTTGTGCTCCAAACCCCTCACCAGCTTTGTTGCCCTTCTCTGGACACGTTCCAGCAACTCAACATCTTTCCTAAACTGAGGGACCCAGAACTGGACACAGGACTCAAGGTGTGGCCTAACAGAATGACCTCCCTGGCCACACTGTTCCTGATACAGGCCAGGATAGTGACCTTGCCAGCTGTCTGAGGCTGAGCCCTCTTGTCTGCTTGGACTAGTCTCCTGTTACATGATACAGGCAAGGTACAAGACAGAGTCTGTGTGTCCAGGTACTGTTTTGAATCTTGCATAGATGCAAAATACTTCTATTTTATAGTGCTGAATGTAGCATTTCTAGTGCAGGCTTATGAATTAAATGCCTAAACTCTGTGCACAACAAGTAGCCTCATTTGACAGATGCTAAATTAGGGAGTGGTGTTAAGATGGGAAGCCCATTTTGAGTATACCTTGAAGTGGGCACCTCAGGAATGTTGCTTGGAAATTAAGTCATCATAGGCTGGGGTTCAGTTAGCTAAATATGGCTGTGCTTCTGAACTTCTGAATTTTAAAACTATGTTTATAACTCTTATTGGGGAAATGGACTCTTTTATATTATAGAGCATCTCTGGAAATAGATGTCTCAACTAGGCCAGATGAAGTGTGCTCTGCAATGGCCCATTTATCTCTGTTGCCTGTGAGGAGCTAAGGGGGTTACTTCTGCTGCAGACAAGATATGCTGGAGCCCCAAGGTAAGATGAGATGAATCTCTCCTGTAGGAGCTGGAACTGAGCTGGGCAGAAGCTTATATGGAGATTCAGTGGTCAAAATCTGGGGTTTGGCCCTTCCATCCAGTCACAGTGCCTTTGAGTAGCCAGACTTTCACAACTAACACCTTTGAGAAAGACATGATTCTGAGGGCTAAGACTGTTTGCAGCAGTATGAGTTTGTCTTCCTGATCTGTGTCGGTGGAGGTGGATGAGGGCAGGCTCCCTACACTATGTCAGGAGAGGGAAGCAGAATCAGTCCTTGATGTTTGCATCTGCAGAGTCTCTGTCACCTCCCTTTGCTTTGACTCATACAATAATGGCCACTAAACCAGAGTGTGGGCCCTGCCCCACCGATTCTCCCTTGCCCCTTCACATTATAAGTACAGCATAATGTGAGGTCAGTTTGGTTTCCTAACTGGGCATCTTAACTTGTCCTTTCTTGCTCTGTCTTTGCAGCTGCCTCTAGCTCATATAGAAAAAAGCCAGTTCATCTTAGGCATACAAATAAAAGTTCTGTTTCTCTATGTGCTTACCTACCCCCCAGTGGTATTTTTGCAGTGTGTGTCTAGAGTCACTTGGCTTAGGATTCTCAGCTCAGCATTATGCTTTAGTGAGAGAAGAGAAACCTCTGTGTAGAGATGTCAACAGTATCAGTTGCTTGATGATATAAACTGTGAAAAACATTTACTATGAAAACCTCTTTTAAATTAGAGAGTTCACATAGCTGAGGGGAAGCTCAAGGTTTTTCTTCTGTCCAGGTTAGAATTATAAAGTTAGATACCTAGAAATAATTTTTTTTAGTTGAAAATTTTATCTAGTTATTTTCCATTTCTTTCTTTTTTTTTTTCTGTTTACAGTTCCCATTCTTATATAAAAGCTCTCAAGAGGTAGCTGCTAACAAGCCTGTCTGATATTTTGTGCCAGCTGTTTCAGTGGAGGAGTGCTGATTAGGCTGAACTCCATCGTCTTTGTTGAGGTATATGAGTAGCACTATAAAATATGGTTCAGTCAGAATGATGGCCTACTTAATCTCTTGGCACTTATTTCATTAATTCTCTCTTGGATTGATTATTATGTTTTGTCTGCCACAGAACTGAGCTGAAATCTCCTCTGGGCATGGAATGTGTCATCAAGGCACACTGTTCGTGTTTAATTATTACTTTAATGCAAGTGCTAAACTGTTTTCAGTCACATCTAACAAACATGTTTTCTGGGACTGGTTGCTGCCTGACCTCAAGTAAGGGCAAGTTAGGCTAAGCCTTAAAATGCTGCATCAAGCTGTCATCTCAAATAGAAGTGAGCTCATTCATCCTCACGTGAACTATTATATAGATGAACTGATGGAAGCAGGATATATTAACTGTCCACCAGAAAGGACATTGCAGTATGCTGATTTATGATGACTGAATTCGAGAATAATCCTATTGATGATGCTTGAAAACATCTGTTCACAGTGTTACAGTAGCTAAGCTAGAAATACTTCATAGTAAATGAAAGCCGCCTGTTGATGAAGTCTTTTGAAAATACATATAAATATTTCTTTCATTGCTGCTGCATCATTTGTTTTTCAGGATACCCATTATGGCACGGCACATTCATTTGGAAGTGGCCAGAATATTCATAGGTCCAGTTCCAGCAGAATGTGAGCATGTGATCAATGCTCTTGCTTTCAGTTGCTCAAAAAGTCATTTTGATGCAAGGCTTAGAAGTCAGTGCCATGCTAAGTTCCCTGTAATGACAGAAATAAAAAACCCAAACAAACCTAAGCAGAGTTTTTTTTCAGGATAAGGTGCATGTAGGAAGAAAGGTCTAAGCTGCGTGCATTTGAGAGATCAGTCTAAAAGATTAAGGACAGAAAACGCTACAATACCTAATGGCTTTAGGAGCAGGATTTACTGTGTTTTGTTGTATTCCAAATGAAGTACATCATAAGCAATGAATTTTGGAACATCCACAATCAGTTCATAGGACTGATAAATTCCAATTTTAAAGTAAGTCAGAGGGCATGTCCACTTCAACTGACCCACCATTCACCATGATCTCATCATTACTCTATATTAACAGTTGACTAATATAATGACAGCACTTATAAAAAGATGTAGACCTGACTTAAAAGTTCCTACAGACAAGATCCTGAGGCTTGAGAGTCTCATTTGTTTTTAAGGAACATATGTTGGAAAAATTCATGATATCTGGAAGTAGATTTGTTTTGTCATCTGAGACCAGACTTTCCCTGGGTTTCATTTTCTCATCTTCCTTTCTGCCTGTCTTTCCTGTTTCTCCATTGAGCCACCTTTCAGTCATTGCTGATGATTTTATCATTATTGTTTCTTCCAGCTGATGACAGTGGGAGCAGTTTGCAGGGCTTGACTTGACAAGTAACAAATGAAGCTTCTATGTGCCAGAAATGACTACCTGTGTTAGTGACAGCCACTAGCTTACCAGCTGTCATACCATGATCTTTTGAAAGTGTGAATGACTTGTGAAACCAGTTGTCTTTTACTGCCCTTAGTGTAGAACTATTAAGAGCTTAAAAATTTCTACTTAATTTTTGAGTTTGAAGAAAGCTTTCTTTGTAAATTTCCTGGCCCAGAGTGCTCTTGCTTCATGCTCTTGCCATGCTACTCTGTTGGTTTGTCCTGGTTCGAAGGACTAAATCCTGTTTTAAATTTCCTTGGTTTCTTATAACAAAGGGCTCTAGAGGAAAGAAAATCTTTTAATCCTCCCAGCAATAACCTGACATGACCTTCTAAACACACTATTAACTCAAAAATATTAGCAATATTTTGTAGCTGTCTTAAGAAGAGCTTACAATAGAGATGGACCAAATATTGAGAAGAATAATTATACTTGGATCTGAAGAAATTAGTATCCACAGTACAATTACATGCTTTACAAAGGGTGAAATATTAAAAACTATTAAAAAAGCTATACAGTAGGGTATTGTTCAGTAGCACTGGCAGAGCACAGCCAATTTTCTGCATGCTCTTTCTAGGCTTATGCTTTCTTGACTGCATTAGCACAAAGTGCTTGCCTTCTCTGTGGTCTTAAGTTGCTCCAATATGTTTTGCCTTTCCTTCATAAGTGCTGTGCTTTTAGAAGATGTTCAGAGATTTTTTTCTTTTAATATACTCAATATATTTCTCAGAAAATTTGCAAGAGGAGACAGTTTTCTTCAAATCTGGTGTCTGCTATGTCAGGAGTCTGACCACAATGGCATACACCTTAAATGTCAAATAGGTGTTTTGTAAAAATTGAGTAGTGTTGTACTAATACAAGTATATTAACTAATTTGGAAGGGAACTTTTGGCATTAAAACATCACAAAAGTAATACCTTAAAATTAGATATTTAGCTTTCTACTCTGACTGGGGGCAAAGAGAGGTACTGTAACATGATACAGATATTCAGAGAAAAGCCAGTAGGAAAAGCTAAAGAGATGAAATTCAAGCTTGCTTTCTGTCACTTCAGTTAAATTCATAGGTAAACTAGGGGTTTGTACCTAGAAGTTGGTTTGTTAAACACCTCAGGTGTGCATTTTGGTGGGCAGTAGGCAACAATTGTGCATTCCTTCATAAAATTATTTGATAAATCCTGCAGCTTTCAGTCAGTTGTTCTCCATTATGAATTTCCATTTCCATCTGAACTAATCTTAGTGAAATCGGTGACAATCTTTCAATTGCATTAAGCACACATTGCAAAACAACAGCTAGACCTGTAGAGAGATATGGGAGATATGGTGCACCAAAGTGGGATGAACACAGATACCACATGCTGCTACGTGCCAGCAGGTTGCCTCAGAGCTGGTAATATCCATGTTCTCTGTCTATGGAGAGGAAAGTACTTCAAAGGTGAAATGCCCAGTTCCTCAAATTCAGAACTGAGCTCAGATGAGCAGTCCCAATCAGAGCATATGCTTGGTGGTGAGTTCTTCTCCCAGTTGTGAGAACATTTTTATATTAAGAAGTACGGCATGGAGAGGTACCATGGGAAGAGAAAGGTGGTGGGAGTGGTCAGGTATGAATTCTCTGTGTCTTTGGTGACATTTTCTTGCAGCCCAGGCCCTCTCTCATGGAAGAAGACGACTGTTGGCAGTGTAGAGGCTGGATCAGTGACTCCACTGGCTGTACTGCTCTCTCTGACATAGCATGGCCTTGTGACACACAGGGTTTCCATAGCATCCCCATTTGCAGCTGGGATCAGGGGTAGTCTGGTTGCGAGACCAGATCAGAGTAGCTTCTGCATCATCAGCCCTGGCACATGTTTGTTCCATTGCAGGCAAATCTTGAGTGCAGGTTGGTGCCTAAATCTCACATTTTTCAACACTTGTATAACTGTCTTCTACCCCCCATTAGAATGACTGGGGCCTCCTTCAGTGGCTGGCTGGCAATGAGCGTGCTCTCCCCTCTCTCTCATGGTTTTGAAATATCTTCTCCAATGTCTGTTCAGCCACCTCTGATACAGCTGTGTAACTCTACTCCTCAGAGAGTGCCATGCCTAACAGACTAAGAGGGTGTTTAGAGGGATGTGTGGCAGTGATGCATCTCTGGTCTGCTAACGCTATCATCGTTGCAAGAAAGACCTCTGGAGTCTTACCCTCCTGATTATTCCCCCTTAGCCCTAGTAGCTCCCCTGGGCACAGACCTCACAGGTCACTACTGAAGGAAGAAGATTGTGGTAACCATCAGATACAGACCTGTTTAATTAAAATAATATACCATTAGTCTTTATTTCTCTGAACACCCTGAAGTGTTTCTTTATTCAGTGCCAAGTCCTGCAACAGCCAGCATATTGTCCAAAATGCTTTCAGCTTTTCTTTGAGGGCTGTACTGCTGTCTTCACTGAGCTGTGCACTGTCTTCATGCACTCCTGCATGCTTTTGCTACTGACAAGAAGTAGTTATAACAGGCTAAGTCAAACTCCCTTTCCTGCATTTGACTCTGGGGAAGATCCCTCAGGCTTTATGACCCAGCTCCTCCTTCAGCCTTGTCATACAGATTTGTGATTTAGCCTGTAGCTTCTATTGTTATATTTATTGCTACACAAAAGGAGTGTTTGCTTGCTCCCTCACTTAGGCTGAGTAGCAGATAGCCCCAGCACCCATGAGCTTTCTGGCTGCCTGTTGATCAGAAGGCTTGCTTGCTGAGCACCATTTCATCTCCATCAAGGCAGTATGCAAGAAGCTTGATAGCCTGGAAAATGTAGTAATTTTCACTAGGAATCTTATATTATCCATGGCTGGTAATGGGCTGCATATTCCTCTCTGATTTAGTGATTGACTTGTGATGTTTTGGGATGAGTCAAACCTCTGTAATAGTGACACTACATCTATGTATGTGTTAAATGTGAAAGAAGACAGATGTCTATAAACACTGAGCCTTATTTGGAAGGGTGAACAATATTATCATTAATCATAGCTGTACAGCTCAGGTGTAGCATCTCTACAGGATTGGGTGGAAATTTCTTGTTTCACACCTACTTGGATTTTTACTTTAATACTTCGATTTTGTTTTAAACTCAGGCTAAGATTCTGTAAGATTTACGTATAGCACTACTTATTTGGCTCGTAAGAGTACAATCATTGTTGTTTTATAACGTCTAGTACAGTCTTGCAACCTTCAATTTATTTCATAATTGATTTTTTCTGCCAATATTTGCACTGTACTCACATGTAAAAGGAAACAGCAATGGCTGCTGTGGAAGTGTAATCCAGAAACATGTAAAGAGTGTGCAGCATTTGTTCCTCAATTGATTTCTTCCAATACAAAGTAAGTTTGTTTGGTGCAGTTCTTATAATATGTCTCAGACCAAAGCTGAAATGTTTTCTGAATGCTAGATTAAGGACAGAATCCTAATCCAGATTTAATCAGACACTCCAAAGCACAGAGTTTCAAAATCCCTGAGATCAGAAGGAAAAGAATTTTGCAAATAAGTATCAGCCAAGTTCTATTCCTGTAAAACTGGAGGTTGAATAATGAAAAAGCAGTGGCAGAAAGTAATATCTGAACAGAGAAAAATAAAGAGTTTGACCCTGTGAATGAGCTTTAAGGTCATGAACAGGATCTTACAAAATCAACAGAAATTCATTACTGGAAGAAGCCAGAATGAAGTCTTCCTCATAGGGCATGGTGAGTCAAATCTGGTCAAGTGGTGTATATGTGCAATATTCTGAATAAACTGGAGTCTGCTGATCAAATTAACAGGCAGTGAAGGGAGAATTTCCATAATGAAGCCTGTAATTTCCTGAAGAGCCTTCTCTAGACTGCTAAGCAGGTTGGACAAATCATATGACAAAAGAATAATTTGTTTTTCTACAGGGCTTTGTGTGCCAATAACAGGATTTCGGGAGATGGATGCTCTGTAGTGTAGACATATTCTTTTAGTGACTTACCTGTTTTGGTGTCAAAACTGAGGAATTCTCATGCTCTGCAGACCCCTTTTCTGGCTTTGTCCTATGTGTCTAATGCTCTATATGCAGTAACAAAGATGTGGGGGTTTTTTTGTTTATTTTATTTTGTTTTGTTTGTGTGGTTTTTATTGTTGTTTTTCCAGAAGTACATGATATAAGATGGTAAAGAGACACTGTGTGTAAGTGCTAGGTATCTGGTGGGGTGTTTTTCTGTTTCGGTTTTTTTTGTACTAGTTTTTGAAAGATGGTATTTCTCAGAATAATGTGAGAAGTCTTGGAACACTGATTTATGCCTGTTGGAAGATCATTCTGCAAATGACTCCAAATTGCAGCAATTTAGAAATCTTGAGGCTCTTTCTATATGTGAATTTGTATATTCAGCAAGCTTTTAAAAAGTACATATAGATGAATCTTTGATAATTGCTTTAATTCATTAATAGAACTTTAGCTGAGTTGAATACATGAATGTACCTTACAGTGTCCAGGCTTTGTGAGACATTTCTGCTAAATCAGCTTATGAATTTCCTTTTGATGAGCTTAATTGTTGACAGATTTTTCAAAAGCCACCAGCAGCTTTCTTTGCTAGCTAGTATTCACATAAACTGGATAGTCTTGTGAAGTCCTTTATTCAATTTGCATAATATTTTGCTTCTACTGTAAGATGAAGTGAAATCCTTTGTAGTCAACCTAACAATGTTAGACATTGTAAAGACCTCAATCCAAATAAAGCATAAAAAACCCAGAAAAATCAACCTCCCAGTGTGTCCTTCAAACATATGCAAAGCTCTAAAAAATGTCATTTTTTCCTTCCCCCTTTCCATCTCCCCAGTTATTATTTAGAACAAGATCCTAAATAATGAGATGTGATCTCTTAATGAAAGTATTTTGTTGGTTTCTTCAGCAGAGCTGTCACAAGGCCTTTCATTTGAGATGCCTGAAATCAGAATGCATTGCAAATTCATTAAATCAACAAACAAACAAAGCATTTTCTCCTTTCACATGAAACAAATTCTGCATCTTATCTACGCAGACTTTTTAGTTGTTGTTGGTAATATTTTAGAATTTCTATATTTGAATAATATTTCCTGGGAGTAGAATTTGGAAGAGAATGAAATCTAAGGTAAGTAGTGGGATCTTTAGCCATGAAAATGGTTGTGGGTATCTGTGTGAAGTGAAGCATGTAGAAGACTTGAACGTAACTAACCCTGTTTTCCTCCAAACGTTTCTGAAGAATTCTGGTCCGTTAATAATGCCTTAAAAGTAATAAAGGCTGGGGTCTGTGGGTTCTAGCCAAATGAGGCCACATCCTACAGTCCTTGCTTTGTATTACTGGAGTGAATTTCCCATTTGCTCATGGCAGGATGGTAACTAAGGATTGAGTAAAAGTGGCAGGATGGGAGTGAGTTTGTCACCTCTGAGAGTGCGTTTGCAAACTGCTGGAACCACAATTGAGCTCAGTGTTTAGCAAGATGCCAGCATGAATCTCAGAAGTGCCAATTGTAATTAAAAACTGCATTTTCAAATCAAGGTCCTATTTAACAATGGGTGGGAAATTCTTCCCACCATGTCACTTTTCTGAATGCTGTATTGACTGACAAGATGGATGCAGTTTCTCCTTCCACAAAAGTGCTGTTACCATCATCTTCCCCTTCACATCCCCCTACCAGAAGAAAAAGACTACATTGTTTGTGGAGTCTCCTTGTTCATGTCCTGCATTTAGGCCAGCGTAGACAGATTTTATTTTGTCCTTCCCATCCCCCTTCCTTCATTGTTAACAACAGAGTGAACACATGGGATTAACATGGCTCTTGACATGGCTCAGTTGTTTGCCGTTTGGAAACTGCCGATTTTTCAGTTGTATAATTGTTAAAAAATTGTATCAAAAGAGTCAGTCATTTTCTGTTTATTCCAAAGATGGGGAGAGCAGGGTAGTAGAGGAGAGGTGGGGGAAGCCAACAACAAAAAACAAATTAGTTTAAGAACCAGCATGTTCCCCTTACTTTAAGGAACACAGTAAACATTTCAAAAGTGCATGCCAGCTCATTATCTAACTCAGTCTTCATTGACTTCATGAAAAACAGCAGCAGTTAAGCAATGTTTGCCAAAAGCAAATTTGGGTACATCCATTACTAAAAAAATGTGACATCTGCTCTGTACAGGTGCCTTAATCTGCCACACAGGGGCAGATCTACATTTCGTCATTATTGTGTCACTCTGTTGTTTTAGCCCTTTCGTGATTGCTTTTCTAGTCTGTTTTTATTATTGTTTATTCAGAACTGTGGTCTGATGTGTGATTTTAATTGCTGGCCAGAAACAAACCTCTCCAAGTGTTTAGAGATGTAGAGACAACTTCAGTAATATAATCTTGAATGTAATATGCTTGCAAGTATCTTTTTTACGGAGTTTAATGTCTAAATAAAATCTTGAATTGGCCATTTCTGAATGCCTTCTTTATGTGAGTTTTTAGATTTAGTTTGCCGTTAATTTCATGTAGCTTTTAATGAACATTATTTTCTAGTTTATGAAGAATAAACAGGCACCTTTCTTTTTCAGTCAGTTTGGTGTGGCATTTGCACTTTACAGTTACTGCATTGAAATTACCGTGACAAAGCATTTGAATGTACTGCATATTCAAATACAGCCATTCATCATGATATCGAATGATGCAGCATATTGCATGAGTTATTCCTTAGGGGTAAACTACCCGTTCTTTGGGAAGCTCATACCTCAGCATGTCCAAAACATATGTCCAAAACATGTAAATCCACGAATATTTTGAACCCTATTGAACTTGGTTTCCTTTGGGAGTAACTCTACTCAAGAGAAGTGCAAGTGTCTGTGGAACAATTGTTTTAATTAAATAGTTTAAGGAACAGTTCCCTTTGGAAATCATGCAGGCCCTATTCCATAACCCTCACGTTGTCTGCTGTGCACAGTTGTGGTTTCTCTCTTCTTAAGCCTCTCCCTTCAAAATTAACAGTCCATTTTACTAAACTTTATTTCACTTTGGAATCTACATATTCTTCTGCCAAATGTTTAAAATTCAGAGTTGGCATGTAGTTCTGATCATTAGTTATTCCGTTCCATGTATGAGTAAAGAATGTTGAAAAAATGCTTGCTTCCTTGCTTTTTAAATATATAATTTCAGATTTTTTTCTTTCTCTTCTATGTCTTTTCTTTTATTTTTAACTTCTCTCTTTGGTTCAGAATTTCTTAATGAAACAGGGAATTCTGTTTGCAGAAAACAATGCCACTTTCTTATGGCTTTTGAAACATTTATCTCATTTTCCTTTGGGGAAAAATAAAACAGCTGGTGAAATTAGGATTTCAAAATGAAAAAGAAAAAATGCTTAAATAAACATCCATTTCCCATTTTATCAAAAGCTGGAAAATGCTGGTGAAATTTAAATTTCCTTATCTTTGCTAATTCTCCTCTTCTTCAAACATTTTCTTTGTTGTTCTTGAAATTGTAAATTCTCATGGGGATCAGGTGACAGAATACAGATTTTTTTCCCCCTGGTAGTTGTGTCCAAACTAGAGAATACCAACATGTTCCAATATTTATTTCAGGCTATTCTTTGTTGTTGAGCAAAGATTGCTTCACTTCCATGGTGTGGTTTCCTCAGTCAATTCAGTACAATCTGGAAAGTACATTGACAGGAAAAATCAAGTGTTACACTTTAAGAGCAGTTTTGAACAGTAGAAAGGGCATTGACATTGTCAGTCAGAATAACTGAACCTTAACTATCAGGGTTGATCAGAGAAACATCAGAGGAAGAGCAATACATGCTTGTACCAAATGTCCCAGCACCCCGTCCCTGATAGCAGCTAGCAGAAGATACTTATGTTGAAGTATATAAAGCATGGCAAGTACAGACTGTTTCTTCCTGCTTCTATACTTTCCCAGCTTCTGACAGTCAACAGTTTTGAGAGTCTCTGTCCTGAAATTGCATCTTAAGCATTGTTTTTATGAACCACTGAGTGCAGAAGCAACAATAGGAACAATGGATCACTGTTCAGCATCAGTGGCAAATGCACTTAGAAATAAGTAACACTACCACTTCAAAACGCTTGACGCTGACAACAGAAACAGAAGAGCCAGGAAATTACGGACACACCCACAGCCAGAGGCAACATCTCGCAGCTCCTCCAAGTTGTGAACTCCTTGAGAACTGAGAATTCCTACCATGCAGAGAGGTAGAAAGTGACCATTATATAATGCAGCAACTTCTGCCACTGTGGGATCTTAATAAGGCATGGTGTCTTGCTCTTCCGTCTAGGGGTTCCTGCCTGTGTCTTCCTGCAGAGATTTTTGTTTGGTAAGAGCTGGGTGACCTTGCCTCATACCAATACATTATGCCACTAGTCAGCTGATCTTTAGTGGTTAAGACTGACCTCCATATTCTCTGAGCTCCTGCCTCTCTCTAGGTCCTCTTCCAGCATCTGCCCCATGTAGGATGTGAACAACACCATGTTGTTTCCTTTGGCAGTCCTCATTGGGGCTGTCAGCAGGGCTTCCCAATAAATACCTCTACAATAGCCTTCCTGCACAATGCTTGGCCTAATATAAGATCAGCTGTGTGTATCTTTCCACAGCAAAGCATTTGGGAATGACACAGCCTGAAGTAAAATGGTAGTTCCAAATCTGGCTCCAGATTTCCTTATGAAGAAGTCAGATCTGCATCTGCAGAAAGGGACAGGTAGGCTGCTGCAAGAGGGCTCTGCAACCACCTACTGAGCCCCATTGTTAGCCAGTCTCTTGACTCTGCATGAGGCAGTGACTCCTGCTGAGTTCATGCAAGTTTTTTTCATGAAGCATTTCTCACTGCAAAGCAGCAACATGCTGGGACACAAAATAGGCCCTGTCTTGATGTGAGCACCGCACAGAAAGGGAGGGCAGTTGTGACGTATAGGAACGGAGCTGTGATTGTGTTGTGGGTAGTTCATGCTGTGTTTTGGAGACAGCATGTGTATGTTTGAAGTTTACTTGGGTATGCAGAGTAATATGCCAACACAGGTTTCTAAACAGTTCCTCACTGCATAAATAGCCCCATTCATTTCAGCAGATGGTTCTGAGCATAACCCAGCTGCCAGAGTGTAGTCATATGCAGCTTTTCCTTGTTTTACTTAATTTTCCTTTCACAAAAATGTCACTGAACCCCACAGAAATTTTGCTTGGGTGAAGACTGTGTTAAATCATTAAAAAATTTCAGGAGCTGAGACCAGATAAGACAGTGTCCACAATAACTACAGCTGAAACCAGTTTTTGATCTAAGACACCTGTCTTCCTGACGTTGGGATGTTGAGAATGGCAGACCTTATTTCCTTTTGCAATCCCATTATTTTTACTGCATCCTTTATCTCTGGCTTTTGGAAAGAGCAAATAGAAACAAAGCTTTGCTTTACATTTTTGCTTGAAGATAAACTGGAACATTTTAACAGACAAACTTTAAATAGCTGTTTACTTTTGCAGTGGTCAGGGCTGCAGCTACATGGCTAAACTCTCATGCTCCTTTTTAACAATTTAGTGGTCAGTATTTCTTAAAGTGTGGGAGGGGTGGCACTGGTGCGAAGCAGTGCATATGCTGTCCACTTTGCCAGAGAGAGGCACAAGACTTGAAAGAACAAAACTGATTTAGGTCAGTCTCAGGGAAGTGGCAGAGCACAATCTGAATTATACTGATTTACACAGATATGTGAAGAGCATTTGTCTGTTGGGTTGTTTTGGTTGTTTGTTTGTGTTGTTTGTTTTTTTTTTTTTTTTTTTTTTAACATGGATAAACTTTCACTACCTCCTAAATTGAGACTAATTTCTGTGAAACCAGAGCTGAACTACACCCTTCAAATGTACATTAAACCATATTAAACCATTGTGCTACCCAGAGGGCTCAGTCAAATGAGGACAAGTTTGCAGGCAGGTGCAATTTCCTTTTAAAAAAATTGATAGATGGTGCTTCTGCATTCTGTGATGGGTTGGTTTTGGTCTCTACAAAATACAGCTTGCATTCTATTCTGACTGGTAACAAATCACACATCTGGAACAAAGGGGAACGTATCTGAGCAATATATTATATTTAATTACAATCTGGTTCGGATTCCCTGGTTCCTTTCAATTTAATCTGCACAAGAAATATACTCCCAGTCTTCATTTTTATCACTGCTTGTAGCATTTAACAAAGGTTATAGTGACCCAGAGGAAGCTTAAGAGGAAAGTGTTGTGGTAGATCTTGGAAATGGAGTTTGACTCTGATGATGGTGGGCATAATGCCAAGCCCAGCTCCCCTGCATGTCTTTCATTTGCACTCTTTGTTTTTCCTTGTGCTGGGCTGGATTCAATCATGCAGCCATATCTACAGTTGAGGCAGAAATCTGCTAATTAATATATCCCTCTTCTCCTATGACTTTTTTTCAAAAGAATACTTTACATTGTTTACTTTTTCTGTGGTTGGATTGTTGAATTAATAAGAAAAACATAGCCACTGCTGAAAAGAACAGTCTTTTAATGAATGCCTGTGCTTAGTAACCACCATCTTGTTGTGTATAGTGACAAACTTTTTCTTCATGGGGATTCACCTGCTCAGGTCGCTAGATGCAATGCTGTATTGCCCATTTGTTCTCATTCATGACTTCATCTGTTTAGATTTTGCCTATTTAAAGACTGGCTGATTAAACTTGGTGCAAAGCTCTTTAGGAAGTGACAAATGCTAGTATCAAGTAACATTCACTGACTGACTTCATAGTGTTTCTGTTTAATGTAGTGAGCAATGTTTTTTTCAACTAGTTTATTTCAAAACCTGTAAAAATTGGTGAGATACAAAGCAGTAGAACTTCTTTAGGTGGTCTAATAGTAACTTATGGTTTGGAAATGCTAAAGATATCCTGATTTACAAAATTTTCAGTTATAGGCATTTATTATTAAAATCTATTTTGCAGGCATTTCTGCTATACTTTTTACCATCTTCTGCAACAATACAGAATGTATCCATAGAGTAGGCATAAAGTGGCTAGCCAGATTTATAGCTGCTAATGGTTCTGGATATGAAACTCTCAGAAGGCCCATTTGTAAGAGCTTTGGAGTAGCACACAGTTTTAAAAGGGTTTTCAAATTTTTTATTTTTTTTTTTTTTAAAGGGCTGTCCTGGTTTTGCTGGGACAGAATCCTGGGCCAGTGGTGGTCTACAGGTTCTTAGCAGTTTCAAGTCAGTCAGGGCAGCTGATCTGACTTTGCTCATGAGCATGTCCCATACCATAGACAGCCTGCTTAGTATAAAAAGGGGAAGTGCAGTCTTCTGTTTGGGCTTTTTTGACCCTGTGTCTCTTCTTCTTCAAAGGACTGCTTTCTCGTTCATTGTGGCCACTGTACATTTGCTGGGCTGAGTATTACTTTGTGTGTTTTGTATTGGTGTCAGTTTGGCAGTTTCATGAATTTGTTTTTGCTGGGGAGCAGCCACTATAGTTCAGTGTCAGGTAGGGGCTAAGTGTAGGCAAGGGTGATGTCCATGTCTTGCTTGGGTTTTCTTGGTGGGTGGTGACTTTTTTTTTTTTTTTTTTTTTTTTAACAAATACAGAGGTTCTCCTGGCTGTATAATGTGTTCTTGGTTCTGTGTTTATCAAGTTCTTTGTGCTCAGATTGGACATGAGGAGTAAGTTCTTCACCATGAGAGTGGTGAAGCCCTGGAATGGGTTGTCCAGGGAGGTGGCTGGGGCCCTGTCCCTGGAGGTGTTTAAGACCAGGCTGGATGAGGCTCTGGCCAGCCTGCTCTAGTGTGGGGTGTCCCTGCCCATGGCAGGGGTTGGAACTAGGTGATCCTTGTGGTCCCTTCCAACCCTGACTGATACTATGATACTATGATACTATGATAGATTCTACTAATTTATGGATTATCATGCTCTTGCATTGATTATGATTCCTCTTTCCTCCGGGCAAGTAATAGCCTGCAGTGCCTGAGAAATATGTGTCAAGAACACAGTGTATGTTGCTTGTGTTCAGTGAAAAATGTTAGTATGTTTGAAATATAACTGATTTTATGTCTTTTCTTCAGCGGCACTCACAGCAATTTCTCTATTCTTCTCTTGCTGTTCCTGTAGTAGAAGGAATGCTTGTGGGAGGGGTATTCACTCTAGTGTACGTAATACATTCTTTTTCCCCCTGGTATCTGCCTAAGTATTCTGCATTTTTGTGTTCTTTCATATTTACAAATGCATATATAATTATGGATCTTATCTATATGGACTTTTGTACAGCCTTCAACATGATCTCCTACAGCATTCTTCTCACCAAATTCGAGAGTGATGATTTGAGGGGTGGACTGACCCAAAACATTCTAAGATTCTGTATGGATTATTGATGTTTTTTTTTTTTTTTTTTTTTTTTCTATGAGCTTTCCAGTGCTGTAAATAATACTGTTGGCTTTACATCTGTGAAATACCAAAAGACAAAATTTTTAAAGTAAAACCTTCAAGCTCAGGTGAGCTCAGCTACAAATGTGCAGAAATAAGATTATTTTACCTTGGTTTTTTCCAATATAGGAGTTACTTTTGTAAAGAAGTCCTTCAGTGACTGTGTAGCTCAAAGTACCTATTTTTGTTCTAAATGTAAATATTCTCATTTAGGTGTCTTATATAATCACAAATATAAATATTTGCTTTTTGGTTTACTTTTAACTGCATTGCAGAATCACAGAATGGTAGGGTTTGGAAGGGACCTCCAGAGATCTAGTCCAACCCCCAGATAATGCAGGTATACCTAGATCGAGTTGCACAGGAACATGCCTAGGCAGATTTTGAATCTCTCCAGAGAAGGAGACTCCACAGCTTCTATGGGTAGCCTGTTCCAGCTCCATCACCCTCAAAATAAAGAAGTTTTTCCTTGAGTTCAAGTGAAACCTGCTATGTTCTAGTTTGTGCCTTCTGCCCCTTGTACACTGGGCACCACTGAAATGAGCCCACCCAGCCCCATCCAAGTGATCTCCACCCCTTATATATTTATAAGATCCCTTCTCTGTCTTTTCACTTCTGGGCTGAAACCCCCCAGGTTTCTCAGGCTCTCCTGGTATGAGAGATGCTCCAGACCCCTAATCATCTTTGTGGTTCTCTGTTGAACTCACTCCAAAAATTCTCTCTCTCTTGAACTGGGGAGCCCAGAACTGGACACAATACTACAGGTGTGCTCTCACCAAGGCGGAATAGAGAGGGAGGGGAGCATCCCTCAACCTGTTGGTCATGCTCTTAATGTATCCCAGAATACCACTGGCTTTCTTGGCCATAAGGGCACATTGCTGGCTCAGGGGCAGTGTCCACCACTCCTAGGTCCTTCTCAACAGAGCTGCTTTCCGGCAGGTCAGCCCCTAACCCATACTGGTTCATGGGGGTTATTCCTCCCCAGGTGCAGGACTCTACAGTTGCCCTTACTAAACTTTGAGATTCACCTCTGCCCAACCTTCAGCCTGTCCAGGTGTCACTATATCATATACATCATCTTACTGCGTAGGAAGTACACTTACTGCTGTTACTGACATTATCATGCAGTGCTGTTTCGAATTTAAGTCATGCAAATCCAGGTCTTTGTGATGTTCTTCCTATTTGTGCACTTCTGATCGTAACTGTATATTCAGTGCAACAGAAGGACAAAAGTCCTTTAAAAACATCTTAATAACATTAAAACTTGTTACTGATGCTGGTTGTAACAGCTGCAGGACACATCTATCAAATCATACCAATATACATTTCCAGTGTACTTCCTTTTCCTACCTCCCTGGTACAATTGTGGTTTGTGTGTGACTACAAAAGCAACTGTTGTCTCTAATCAGAGTAAGGAAATGAAGCATTCATAGTTTCAGTATGCCGTGAATAATGAACAGTACATTTCCTGTGGTTCTATACTTAGTTTGTAATAAAGTACCAATGTAGCTATGATGTTGTCTCCAGCTTAAAAAAAAACACCCAACAGTTGTATCAGGGCTTTTATTTACCAGAATCACACTGAGTAAAAGTTTAACTATCATGTCAAGGCTATCTTCTCAACAGCACAACAGGTGAACTTAAGTGAATTAGAGAACAAAGTACGAATGTGTTTGTAACCAGCATTTCCATAAAATAATTCATATTGCACCATGTGCTTATGAAATGCTACTTTGACACTTGGTTGATGTATACATGCCAAATAGATAATGGTGGAGTGTGTGTTATATTGTAACATACTTCCCTTCAGTGTGCTATTGAATCTTCTGTCCAAACCCAACTTAGTTCTGACACTTTTAAGTTTAATTGCCTCTGTTCAAATAGTGCATACCATAAAGTATTGTTAGAGTTCCTCTTATGAGTGAACTGCCTAGTGCATTGGCCATTACCAAGACAGTCAATCTGGCTATCTCACTGAAGTCCCCTCTGGTAAAGTTATGTGGTAAAGAGATGTGGTGGATTGAAGTTTTCCCCCAACATAAACTTTGCCAGACCAACTCAGTTAGAAGCAAATGAAGCTGTATTTACAAGCAAAATCTACACTCTCCAATGGAATGCAATGAGTATATACAAAATATACAGTATTATACAGATATTTGCATTAGCAAACCACACAAAAAACGCTGTGGTCAAGAGACCAGGGAAAGCTCCCTGCTTCTCCCTCCCTGCCTCCTCTACCCTCCTGTACAAAAGGACAAGAGAGAGGAGCAGAGAAGTTAGACTTAGCCAAAGGCAGCCGATAAGCATGTTATCTCTCCCGAGCGAAGCAAAGCAGCCAGAGATCAGAAGAAAAGAGAAAAAGGGAAAAAATTGTTATGGTACAGCTCCTCTTATTCCAGATATTTACCCAATGAATTTGTTTAGAATAATCTTTTGCTTTCCTTTTTACACCCAATAGTGATTTGTTTATATTTTTCTACTTTTCTGCTCAGAATCTGTAACTAAATTTTAAAGGCATAGCATAAAACCATCACAAGAGACTTTAAAGAAACAAAACCTCGCCCGTTGAAGTCAGTAATGGTTTTGCTGTTTATTTTGACTTCAGAATTTGTAAGAATTGTTTCAATATATCCTAAGATCTGCTTTTGCAGAGCGTTATGTGCAGATGGGTCTCTTCTTCAGTAGCACTATGGCCTGCTGGAGTGGGATGAGGAGGCTTGCTTAGCTCATTGAAAACTTTCTTCCTGGACCACAGAAATGGATAGGCATTTCTCAGGGTACAAATAGGAAGATGCATCATGTTATCTGGTGGATGTTGCTTCTGACTAAGAATTTATCCTTAAATATGTCAATTCTTTTAAGTGACATGTCACCACATTGGATTAGTACAGTCACATTTCATTATCTTGTATGATTCTGTGGAACATAATCCTTTAAAATCTTGTAAGATGACCTAGGTGCTTCTTTTTTAGTTGCTGGTGTTATGTTAAATGTCAGAACATTCACAGAAGAATTCTAATTTTATTAGGGAAATATATTTGTAAAAAGATTGAAGCTTTGTTTTTGATCGCTGAAGTGGTATTAATACAAGTTGCGAATGTGTTTGTACTTAATTCTCAGAGGACTCGGTGTCAGATGAAATGTCACTCTGTATTCTCCTTTTTAGGAAGGTGGCCTCTACCAGATGTAAGTTCAGAAATGCCAACTGTCTTTCACGTAAATGACTAGCAGGTTTATCATGCCAGTCTCTGGGGCCGACTTGCATTTTGGCAAGAGGCAATGAGCAGGCCCATAAGAAAATAGTAGTCCTCATGGGAACAGTAAAAATATGTTGGTATTGTTTAATTCCTTCATAACATACTAAATTAATTTATTTGTTTTTGAGCCTTCTAAAGTGTAATGCCATCAGAGAATGTGTTTTTCATACAGTTCTTTTACAAATACATTAAAGTTTTAGGGAGAGCAGTCTTTGAGTAAACAGCACTGGTCATCCATATTGAATGATCTGGAGGCAGAAGGCTTGATTTCTGTTTTCCTGCTTTGCATTCTGTATAGCTGTTGGCATCAGTGCAAAGTGATGTTATCTGTATATGTTGCAACCATTCTGCACAGATGTAGACAACTGCAGAACATGAAGTATTCACAAATTCTTGTGAAGCACCTTATCATAATACTCTTGGGTAGATGCTTTTGACAACTTTCCATGTTTGGCTAGTAATGCGTAATTCAGCTCTGCTTCTTCCAAGCCACTCAGAAAACTGCGTGATGTGCTCTGCACTAGGCCATTAATTTTGAGAGTTGAATGAAATTTTTCAGTGAACTCATTGTTCAATTGGATTGTCTGAATAGAAGAACCCTATTATTTAAATAAATAGATGTAAATTTAAGTAAATTGAGGGGAAATGTTCTTTATTTAATATACAATGGGTAAAAAAAAGAAACAAATTTTTGCTCCCCATTGGTCATTTACAAGGTAATAGCTTCAAAATGCCAACATGGCAAGAAAAACTAGCTTTATGGCTTTTTGGAGAGATACCAACACCAGAAACAAGTACACTATTATAGCTTTTCTTTTATATGGAGCACATTTTGATCTCTGAAGCTGTAGATGTTGGGCAGGGGGGAACCCCAGATGATTCACCATCTTTGCCCAATACTGTAAGAAGCTTTCATTCTCTTCCTGACAGGTATTTTGAAGAGAGAAAAAGAACAGAAGCAAATAAAAGTTTCTGAAGCTGTCAGGTTTCTTCAGATACTACAGGTTGTTCACTTACTGTAATACATTTCTGTGCCTTATATGTATCTAGACATAAAGGCAGGATATCAACAATTTATGAAGACTGCAAAGATCAGAGTTAACCTACGGGGCAGAAGCACTGGATTTATTTGGAAACATAGAAATAAGTTGATGCTTGGATGCAGCTTGGCAGGTTTCCCTTAGAATCAGTGGAGCTCTGCCAGTTTATGCCATGCTTCTCATTTGTGAAATCCCCCTTACTGAGGCCACTGACTATTCTTTTCAGCAAACTTAATATTTTTGATTTTTCTCTTGACACTGTCATGAAATGGAAGTAGTAATGGTGAGGAATAATTGAAATCATATGCTTTACAATAAAGGCAAGAGAGTCTTAAAAACAAACAGAGTGAAATGAGAAGGATTTATTTCTTATGCAATGCTGCATTTAACTTACAACTTTTTAATTTTTGTTTTGCAGGCAATAACGTACCTACTTTCCTCTGCCAGTGCTGCTAACAAACATGATAGTCTACATCTAACAATTTCTGAGTGGTATTAACCAGCAGCACAAATGCACTGTGGCCAGACTTGATTTTTTTCAACTTCTCACCCAAATTTTTGCCAATATCTTCCTTGCTTGATCACCATCTTGCTTCCTATACAGACCTTTAACCTGGAAAGCCGGCTTCTGTTGACGTGATAGACAAGAATGTCACTGAGCACTTGTATTATGTGGGCTACATTCAGCACAAAGGTTTTTGGTCATACAGTAAAAAAAGTATAAAAAGACTGTGCATGCACACTAACAAAATCTCTAACAATCAAGTTGTAGCTTCTGTGATATGCATCTATCAGAAATTATAGAACATCTGAGAAAGATTGTAGTTGGACTACTCACAGCTGCAGCAGTGGCTGCTGGAGAAATCCTGCAAAAACAGGTAACTAAATATTAAAAATTAAAGAAAAAGTGTGATTAGATTAGATAAACATTAGCATGATTGGGGAGTACGAGTACTCAGCTGATGAATAGTGTGTGCCATAAAGAGAATAAAAGTAAGCTACAAGATCAGTCCATGCTTCATTGAACCTAGATATTAAAACTTCATGTTTTCTTATTCCTTTCTGCAGAACAAAACTTTAAGACTTTGTAACAGGAATGTTACCTGCAGATGAACTTTGTGTTTTTATAAATAATAGATGCTTCCATGCCCAGGTTTAGTGGTTTTGCACCACCCAGGCAAATGCTCACCTGGTTATTAAACCTCCTAGTATTAAGTGAAAACTGACTCGGGAGACTGAAATGCAAAGGTAGTTTCACAAGAAAGGTGGAGGGGAGATACTGGAAACAGAAGGGATAACCAAAGAATACTGATATGAATTAAAAAAACCCAGAAAATATAAGATAGAAAGGCTGTGAAATTGAGAGGTTGGTCTTACAACACAATACAATACACCAGGTTGAAAGAGACCTTCAAGATCATCGCATCCAACCTATGAACCAATCCAACCCACCAAAACAACTAAACCATGGCACCAAGCACCCCATCAAGTCTCCTCCTGAACACTTCTAATGAAGGTGACTCCACCACCTCCACGGTGGTGCCCATTCCAGTGGGCAATCACTCTCTCTGTATAGAACTTCTTCCTAACATCCAGCCTAAACCTACCCTGGTGCAGCCTGAGACTGGGTCCTCTTGTTCTGGTACTGGCTGCCTGGGAGAAGAGACCAACCTCTGCCTGACTACAACCTCCCTTCAGGTAGTTGTAGAGAGCAATAAGGTCACCCCTCAGTCTCCTCTTCTCCAGGCTAAGCAACCCCAGCTCCCTCAGCCTTTCCTCATAGGGCTTGTGTTCCAAACCCCTCCCCAGCTTTGTTGCCCTTCTCTGGACACGTTCCAGCAAGTCAACATCCTTCCTAAACTGAGGGGCCCAGAACTGGACACAGGACTCAAGGTGTGGCCTAACCAGTGCAGTGTACAGGGGCAGAATGACCTCCCTGCTCCTGCTGGCCACACTGTTCCTGATGCAGGCCAGGATGCCATTGGCCCTCCTGGCCACCTGGGCACATTGCAGGCTCATGTTCAGCCTCCCATCAACCAGTACCCCCAGGTCCCTCTCTGCCTGGCCGCTCTCCAGCCACTCTGACCCCAGCCTGTAGCACTATATGGGGTTGTTGTGGCCAATGTGCAGAACCCGGCACTTGGATGTGTTAAATCTCATGCTGTTGGATTCTGCCCATCACAGCCTGTCACAGTCCCTCTGCAAAGCCTCTCTAGCCTCCAGGAGATCAACTCCTGCCCCCAGCTTGGTGTTGTCCGCAAATTTACTGATGATGGACTCAATGCCCTCATCTAGATCATCAATAAAGATGTTGAAGAGCATGGGGCCTGGCACTGATCCTTGGGGCACACCACTAGTGACTGGCTGCCAGCTGGATGTGGCACCATTCACCACCACTCTGGGCTTGGCCCTCCAGCCAGTTCCTAACCCAACGCTGATAGCTTAGCCAGGAGTTTGCTGTGGGGGACAGTGTCAAATGCCTTGCAGAGGTCCAGGTAGACTACATCCACAGGCCTCCCCACATCCACCAGGCGGGTAACCTGATCACAGGAGATCAGGTTGGTGAGGCAGGACCTACCCTTCCTAAATCCATGCTGGCTGGGCCTGATCTCTTGGCCATCCTGCAAGTGCTGTGTGATTGCACTCAAGATGACCTTCTTCTGAATAGAGGGAGCAAAACTGAAACCTGATTACAGTGGGCTAGATGTTACAGGTGGAACTGGATGACGATGGGAGAGAGAAATGGGACAAGTGTAGTTCTTATGTTTATCTTCTGATAGGTCTACAGATTTTCAATGCTGTGATAATGAAGTTATGTTTTGGATAAGCTGCTGCAAATCACCTCCATTCACTTTTAGTGAATCTTCAGTTTTAGATGTCAACATGCAGTCCCAAAATGTATAGTCAAGTTCTCAAAAAGCAGGACATGTAACAACTTGCTTACCTTTTCAGGGACACAAATTTTAAATTCACTGTCTAATTTCCTGTGGTCAGGAAAACCAATTCATTTTTCTGAACTGTGGAACAAAGAGTATATGATTAAAGAGTATACTATTAGATTGCTTATATTAAAGAAACTTTAAAAATACAATATAATAGAAGAAAACCCCACCCTTTTCTTATGATTGGAGCATCTCTTCTATGAAGACAAGCTGAGACAGTTGGGGCTATTCAGCCTGGAGAAGAGAAGGCTCTAGGGAGACCTCTTAGCAGCTTTCCAGAACCTAAAATGGGCCTGCAATCAAGCTGGAGAGGACCTGAGCAGCCCTTAACAATACAGAGGGAAACTAACACCCTTGCTGGTTATCAGTTTGTGATATAGTAAACATCAGTTGGATTAACCTGCACGACTTCTGTACTGCAAAGTGTGAAAATGTACTTTAAACTGGAGAGAGTCAAATAGTTAGGGAATAAACTCTAAAATGTAAAATGCTTCATTAGCATTATAAAAACTTAGTTAGTAGAAACCAGCAACAACTGAGATTTTACCTTGTGGTATGTTACTTCTGAGAACAGTAAAGACTCTGTTAGTCTGAATCACAGGCAAGCCACAGTGTGGCATGGAATCATTGTCCCTAAACTGGTCCTTGGGAATAATGGATGTCTTGGAAGTCTTTTGTCCAAAGAGTCTGCAGGCAATGAGCCTAGGTAGGTGCCATGACTGAAGCATATATATCTCTAAATGCTTATTTTCTAGGTCTGTCTCTCCTCTTACCTGTCTTGGGTCCCCTGGGATGATCACGAAAAAGAAGGAAGTAGTCCCTGTAACCTTGGAGATGTTGGCTGTGTAATGCTAGCAGTTCTAGCAGTGTGCAAGAAGAAATATGACAGAGGGGAACATCATGCTCTCACCTCCCTTTCCTTGCCAAAACCTACCACCAAACCCAAGAAATACTGTACAAAGGCCAGGGACAACCTCACTGTTTATTTCAAGCTTCTGTTAAGAATCTGTTATTTATTTAAAACTTCATGCAAAGTTACAAAATCATAAGCATAAAAATCAGTAAAGAATGTGCTCTTTCCCCCCACCATCATATAAACCACAGTGTGAAAATTTAGCAGGGGCCTGCAGCAATTGGAAAAACCCAAGCCTTTGCTCTTTATCCACAGAGATTTTAAGAATGAAACTCAAATATCGAAACTACCCAGAACAGTACATGAAGGAGCTCCTAATGTCACTGTTAGAACTGGGCTTTCCCTTGACCACCCTCATAGTAAAGCTATTTAAGTTGGGTCCAAAGAAGGCTTATGCATGCAGAAATGTCTTGGTTTCACTCCGTACCAGCCAATAGTGGACAAAATATTACTAATGATAACTTGCACATTCTCCTTTATTGTAGCTCTCATGTATTACTAGCCTGAAAGGAGGGAGGAGCCACTTTTTTTTTTTTTTTTTCCCCTCAGGCTGTCTTGTGTGTTTATATGCATTTTCAGTAGAATTCCTTCTTGGCAATGATGCAGCAGCAGTAATATGGGGAAAACAAGACTGTATATGGGAGCAGACATGTCTGGAAAGGTGTGTGGTCATTTAATCTACATATTATAGACAAATCTCTGCAAACAATATGGCAGACAAGGCCCCCATCTGGATTATGTGTTGACATGGATGCCCAAAAAGAGTCTGTCACTTGGCATGTCCAAGAAGCCAGCCTTGCAGTGCCTCCGATTTCAGTGTGGCAGCCCACAAAATATTCGTAGAGTTGTGGACATTTCCTTTATTTCACAGTCCATATCACCACAAGGTGCTGGCATCCTCCTAAGAAGGACATTGTATTTGTCTTCTCTGTTCTTTTGTGGGGTCTCTATGACATAGGGCTAAACACTTGAATCCTGCTTGTCCCAGGTCTTACAGCACTGGGAACACATGAATGTTCATTACGTTGCTACTGGGCAGAACATTCCCTGCCCAAAGGCTGAGTTTGACCACTAGCTTTAGCTCCTCCATACCAGGCACAGCCACTGTCTTAGCTTGTGGGCTAGAAAAATTGGTGAAGAAGCCAAGGTCCTGCAGAACTTGGGTATCAGGTTGGGAAAACAGTTGAAATCTCCCGCTTGCTTCAGCGGTCCTGCAGGGTAAAGCCTTTAGACTTTTGTGATGAAGGGAAAATGTCACTTGGTTTGAATAAGCAGTTTCTCTGCATGCCCTTTGGTGTTAGTTTCCCTTGTTTAGTGTGTGGGTATCATGCATGACAATGGGAGAGGGAGAAGTACTTTAGAAAAACAAACAAACAACTCCTCCCTCTCAAAAAATCGGGGTGGGGTGGGGGCTGGAAAGGGCGGGTGGTGGTAGGAAAGAAAAAAAGAAATGAGATTCTGGTTGTAAAACCACAAAAAACTGGCAATGAAGCTCCAAGGCAAGTGTAAGCCTTGAAATATCTTTTAGCTCTTAAAAAAAGAGTAGTCCAAACCAAAAAAAAAAAAAAAAAAAAAAAGGCCAAAGCACAACAACTGTCTTTCCATGGATTCCAGCTAAATGATGCTTCCCCTAATTTTATTTTTTTTAGGAAGATTTGAAAACTTTTTTAAGCTTCAGCATAAGCCTTTTATCCTGCTTTATGTTCCATAAAGAATACTGTATGATTTTTTCCCAGTTTGATTTTTACTTAGAAATTTAAGAAATTCCATATCTGCTGTGTTACAGTTTCCCCAGTGATTTCCTGGATATCTTGGAGGATAGGTATTGATTTCTTTCTCAACAGAGCAGCAGGAGCGAAAATGTTGATTCTTTAACAGAGAAAATATAAATTAAAGCCTGTGTTAGTTGCTGAAAATAAATACCAATTAAAAAAAAAAAAGATGTTAGAATAGTTTCACTTTGCAGTTTCCCCCCCCAGTTGTTTAGTTTTCATTCATAGAGTCATTGACAGCATACTTTCTAATACAAAAGGAAAAACTTAGGGGAAAGAATATACAATGAGGGCTAATATTAGAAAGAGGCAGTTCTTTCTGCTTACAGCTCAGCATGTAACATGCCCTGCGACCCCTTTGTACTTCAGTTCCTCCTTAGGTAGAGACAGACCATTATACACTTGATCAAAGTGTACTGAGATACATGTAAGTAAAGTTGTTCACAGTTTAATCTTCCTCTGTGTTGGAGAAGTGGTGTTTGATTCTGGTTGCGTGTAAGTGTGGCACAGCCCTGCTAACTTTTGTTAAAGGACAGAGAGTAAACTATATTAATGGGGAGAAGCAATTTGACAATTTGGAATGGGGCCCATTAGGTAATATGATTTGATTTTAGTGATACAAATTAAAAAAAAATCTACATACCAGCATCTCCTTTTCACAGGTTACCAAAGGGGTGGAAAATAAAAAAAAAAAGCATTTTCAGTTGCATCTCTGAGGAAGCAGCTGTCAATGATCAGCTTTGGAAATTTTGGCTGACAATTGGTTGCGGATGAGATTGGGCATGCTAGGAGGAGTAATGCAGGGCAAAGTGCATTTTTAACTGTCTGATGAGGCTGGTTTTAAAGCATAAGCTGATGAGAATCTGTAAACACTGAACAGGGCAACAGTCACCACTGGAGGCCAAATGACAAAAACATCCCTCATAAAAAGTGGAGATTCAAATGCATGGATACACTCTAATGGCACGGGTCTGTAGTGCATGTATCTCAAAGACCCTGATGTGTCAAACTATTATTAAACTAATTCCAGTAGAACTACCATGTAATGAGCGCCTCAGGCAGCACAAAAATCACTTTATTATGGCTGAGACCAAAGTTTAATTGTAAGTATTGTAGGCATTAAAGTATTGTAGACATTAAGTAAATTCTGCTATATACTTTCATGATCTTTGTTTAGATTGGACAACTGACCTGTGTTTTGTCTACACATTCCCTGAAACCTTGAGTGTTGTCTTTTGTGCTTGCACCTTAATATGGACAAGGCAAAGCAGCTCAATATCAAATCACATATTGACCTGAGAGGGATCTAGGAATACAGCATTCCAAGGTTTCTGTCTTCACATATCAGCATAGAAAAAGAAAATAGATCAGTTCTGTATGTAAGAACACGTTCACATGCTGAGAGATTCAATCATTTGACAGAGCAATGGAATGTCAGCTGATGATTTATTTCTGAAAAGCACTGCAAGGGGATTCCATACAGCCTGATGGTTGAGGTAGCTGAGCAGCAATAGCGTGAAAGGTTCAGTCCCCTCTGTTTAATGGAATGACATCTTCCACTGACTGAGTTATTCATAATCTCTAGTCTGTAAACTAGTCTTGGTTTGTGTGACAGAACATTCTTCATTTTACTCCATGAAGGCTTGCTGCTGTATAGGCAGAAGCAGAGCATGCATATGAGGTAAAAGGACTTCTTGGAAACTCAGATTGCACAAAGAGACCTGTGTTTCTTCTCTCTGCTCCAAGGGTGTATTGCGCATTTTGGATGACATTGCTGCTTGATGTAGTACAGGAAAAGTCCGAGTAGAAGGGGAAAAAGGGATGTCTTACTTCCAAGTAAGCTATGTACTGATCTTGTGCTTCAGCTTTTGGTGTCTGTTCTAGGCCCAGAACTTCTTGACTGTGCTTGAGGCATTGAGCATGCTTGTAAATAAGAAGCTTTCTTTGGAGATATGACTTTGAGCTCCCTTGAGCTATGGGAAGGAAAAAAGATCCTCTAAGTGTCTGGGCAGCCACTGCTTTTCCAAGCTTTTCTGAATAGAAAACTGTGAATAATGTTGTTTTGTTTGTGTGTTTGTGGTGGTTGTTTTGGCATTATTATTTAAGTGACAGATATGGAACAGAAATAGAGACTTCTGGGCTCCAGGTACCAAATAAATCAAACTACCTCTCTGAATTAGCAGGATATAAGGCATACTCTCCTTAACGTTTGCCTGTGACCAGTTACAGATAGTTGCTTCTTGAATATGTTGCTATCATGTGCTTGCATGTTGTGTTGGCTTATTTGGATTACACTGAGACATTAACTTATCCTGTGAATTTAGTAGAGAGCCTGGCACTCCATTCCCTTGTTGAACTCTCCTGTGGGATCTGAGATACTGAAAGAAAGTTGTTATGCTGCCTTGCACTGGAGCATCTAAATCTTGTACTGGATCTTATATAGTTCAGAGACAACACAAATTAAAATATTTGTGAAGTGTGCCTGATCTTTATGCACACGTTAAAAAATAAAAAGGTCTTCATAATCAATATGGTAACAAGAGGTTCATTCTGTGTAAGATTCCTAAAGGATTCCTCTGCAGAAGAAGCAAGAGAACCCTATTAAACTGTCAAAATGTTCATATTATGAAGTATCACCATGCAAAAATATGAAAGCAAAAAAACCTCAAAAAGCAGAATCAACTGTTACTGACATGCTTCCTGGGATATTTGTTTTTCTTTTTGCCTCCCTCATAAAAACAATTATGAAAGAAGGACAAGCAGCTTATCAGATTCACCGGTGTGCTCTGGGAAATCTATATGGTGAGTGTTTGAGTCTTAAGAGTATGCAAGTGAATCCTCTTTATATATACTTGCATGCTACATGAATTGCTAACTGGAGGTCTGTCTTCTCTTCACTTGCACCTTGTATTTCCCTTCCTACCACTAGAAAAAGCATGTAAATACTGGAATATTAGAAATTTATGTACCAATGTAAATGGCTGCACAGAAGGAGCTGGGTAATTTTGCAGTTGTGATACCCCTAGTGGAAATAATTATCTTCAGTGTAAACCCTATAAATCAATTTAAAGAAGTGCATGTTAAAGTAGACTTGCCTGTTGAGCAGCAGGTCTGCTTTCTCTCAGGAGTCAGTGTCTGACTAGTTGGTTATCCTGCTACTGCTTTTCTTCATTGGTCCCGTATTACTTCGTTCCAGCTCGCCTCCTGCTGAAATAATTGTGGTGCTAATAACAATGTGTGGGGAAATGACCAGATGTGCTAGTTTTCTTAGGCAATTATACCATTTTTTCCAATTTTTCAGACTTTTTTTCATTTCTTTATTAACTCACTGGTGCCAGGAATTGCATTTTTCCAGTACATGAGTCCTAATTAGTAAGCCAGAGGATTCAGTACTCCATTTTACCCCTGATGTGTCATTTCCCCTCTGTTCTTCCTTAACTGCATTTTGAGAAACCAGCCCTTGTGTTTTTAAGGGTAAAAAGGAAATACAGGAGTGTTTTGTGACAGAAATGGAAATCTTGTAAAGGGATGACAAATGAGAAGACAGTGTAATTAGGATCAGGGCCATCTGGTAGTTCTGAGATGACAGGGTGTGGAGGCCTGGCAGAGTGGCTGAGCTGCTTGAGGCTGAGCTACCTTTTCCTGACACCATTTGTAAGTGAAACTCATCATGCCATTCCCATATTGCTCTCTGCTTGTCATGGGCACAAGGTGAGTTTATTAAACAATACTGGCCCTGAGGAGCATCTACAGAGGTTCTGTAGAGTAAAGGCAGTATGTGGAGTGCTGCTGATCTGAGTTGCTCTTAAGAGTCTTGCCTTGCAGCCTTGGTTTCTCCTTATCAAGGACCAGAAACAGAAAGGAAGAGGTGAAGGAGGCAGAAGCTTTTCACAAGTGAGGGTATCCTCAGATTTTGAGTTTAAGGACTCTTTCAGCCTTAGTATGTGCTTAGGGATGCCCTGAGCTTGTGGGAGCATTGGTGGAGGATTGGCAGGCAGAAGGAGTGGTTGAGTCCCAGGGAGGATAAAGCACTACATTGTGTGTGAGAGATGTGAAAGTGAGTGGGCTAACTGTGGCAGGGGAAAGGAATTGGACAAAAAATTTCTGTATAGACAGGATTATAGCAAAGCGAGGAGGTTCATGAGGTTCCAAGATTCACCTGGGTGGCAGAAGGAAGTCAGTCAGTTTGAATGAAGTAAAAAAGGTTGTGGGGTTTTCTCTGCATTGGTATATTGAGATCTGGGGACAAGGTGTCAAAAGATGAGATGACAAAGTAGATGTTCTTGCCACCTTGTACTGCAAAAGGTGAGAGTGGCTAGAAGGTTGTGCCCTTCTTAATCTTCTGTTAGGTTACTATAGGCGACATAGGTGAGGAAGTCTGATACATGCAGGCCCTCAGCTTGGGTGCTTGTGGGGGCTAGTTGGTAGGAAGTGAAATAAATAGCTGACTTTCTGTCAGCTGGGAAGGGGTAACTCAGTTCAGATCTTACCCTGTCTCCATAAAGGCCTGTCCAAAACTTGAATCTTTTGAGGTTCAGAAAAGGATGATTAATTCGTTTTTCATTTTTTGTGCTAATGCATTAATTGGTTCCAGGCAGGCTGGGAGCAGCAGAGCCAAGATATTGCAAGGAAGGCTGCAGTCCAGGTAATTTGAGGTCTGTCAGGGGGCTGAGAAACACCAGAGAATTAACGATAAACTAGAGTATTTAATTTTCCAAAATATTTCATAGGTCCAGGAGGTTTGAACAGTACCATGTTTTGGGGTGCTCAGAAAGAAAGACAGACAAGAAAGGAAATGTCAGAGTACTTTTGGAGTTATTCCAGGAGTACTACACTGCCTTTAAAGAGAACCTCAGGAATTTGTCTCTCAGCCCTGGGGACCGAATTTCTAGCTCCAGAGGTCATCCTCCCAGCCGGGCAAGAGCAGTCCTTAGCACTGCACGCTCCTGTTCCTTCCACATACGCAATATCTTTCCTTGTGACCCTGTTGAGTGCTCTCTTCATGAGCGAAGCTTGAGCCTGTTATCTCTTTACTACCCACTTGGGTTGTTGCTGGTTTAAAACATATCCTTGCAGAATCTGTGCCTGTGATGTGCTCTCCTCCATTAGCTGTCTAGTGTGTTCTCCCAGTATAAATACTGGGAGAAAAAGGGGAAAACAACTGTCTTCAGGGAGTGGCATCGCCAAATACTGTCCTGACAGTCAGCAACAACACAGTATCACCAAACCACAAGAGCTTTTATATGAGGCTTTAAATAAAAGGAAGTAAAAATATGCTGGCTTTAGTCATTAATCTCTCCTTTTTATTAGCTTTTAGGGAATGAGCAACATCTCAGTGAGTTGTGTTTGTAACAAATACAGGTTATGAAATAAGTGTATTTTATTATTTGCTCATTTTGCTGTGAAAAGCTCTCCAAATCTGCCTCCTAAATGTTTTAACTCAACACTAGAATTGATGCTGCCAAATACCGACTGATTCAATAAATGACGAGTTTTAAATTCCTCTTTTACGTGGGGAATGTGATATAGAACAATGACCTCAATTTTCATCTGTGTCCTCAGATTCACCTCTTTTTTTTCACTGTGTCTTTTTCACTTTCAGTATCTTATCACAAATTTTCAAGTTGTGAGGGTCTTATAAGGGCACTAGTGTTTAATAATTAGACAGTATAACTCTGATGGGTCTTCTGGTGACATCTTTTCCAACTATCGATATTTAATAGAATGTAATTGGAAGCTCTGATCTTTAGATCTTGACCCGTCTATGCCCTGTATACAACCAAGCGGCTAGACAGCCCTTAACTCTCATTAGGAGTTATCTGCACCCCACTTGACAAAGCTATGTGAGGAAACTGTTCAGATTTAGCCTCAGGCCACCTGCTTTGTAATCTGTTGCTGTGGTGCACTGGGTTGATCCTGCTGTCCTTATAGTAACTGGAAAGCTACCAATGGTTTCATTTTAAAGCAAATATTCTGACTTGGGAAGCATAGAATGGAAAACTGGTTGCTATATTTGTCAGCATGTGACCTTCATCAAGCATGTGATTTGGAAAGATTACTTTAATGCTATGGAGAAACTCATCACATCATTGTAAAACAGAAGAAAAGCATCTAAAGAAAGCTAGGGAAATCAGCTAAATGTATTTTGATACAGTATATTCAGCTGAAATACATTTGATAGTGCTCTTTTTGAAGATAATATGTTTGTCTTGTTATTTCTGAAAGCCCCTTGTCTTTAAAGTAAATGAATACTTTCTACTATTGGTTGTTTTTAAAAAAAAAAAAAAAGTTAAATGAAAAATTGAGATACACATTTCTGCAGAATAGCCTATTGGGTATGCCACTAAGAACTGCAGGCAGCAGGTTTCTTAATTAATTTTTCAATTTATATGTTCCTATAATTTCAAATATCATTAAATATCCTTTTGCCTAGTCCACAGGCCTGTTCCCTCTCTTTCCTACTTTTTCTAGCTTTAGTTTCATCCTAGTGGGATAGAGTAGTTTTGTCTGGGTTTTTAACTAGGATTTTGGACTCTAATACCATACTGCGTGTCTAGGTTTTTTTTTAAGATAGATGTGGCAAATCATGTAACAAAGGAAAGGAAAATCAAACTATTAAGATTTCTTTGATAATTTTTCAGTGGCTGAGGAAAAAGTGTCCAAATAATATATTTGATCTAAGTCCTTTCTGGAAACTGTTACATGGCACCATGTGCATCCATATATGTGAGATAAGAGTCCAACTGAACTTGTTAATGCTAATGCACCACTTCAATTATTTGTCTTTTGAAAAGTGGTTTGGTTTGAGATGTTAGCTGCAAAGAGGGGAAATGAAGTGCTGTTGTAGTAAGGAATAATTTACTATGTCTGGAGAGTTCTTAAGCAAAACATCTGGATCAATTTGTTTACGAGCCCCTGTAGATAAAATCTCTCCAAGGAATCAGTTTCTGCCATTTCTGAAGAATCATTTAAAAAAAGGCAAAAAGTAGGTGGCTGTCATCATACATGAAAGGGTCCTGGGAATTTATTTATTATGGAATCCAAAGAAAGTTTGAAATCCTGTTTTGTAGATCAGCCAAAAAATATAGCATGATTTTGTGATCTTAATTTAGCCTGACCTGCCCTGTTTATCTGCTTCATCCACATCCCTTATCTTAAAAAGTAATATGTTTTAGAAGCTGAGAGTAAACACATAGCATGTTAGAGATGTGCCAGAGCTGGATATAGAATGGAGATAAACCCCCTGGTTTCACATGTACATGAACATCCTATGGTAATTGAAGCATTTCATAATGTAGAGAAATAAATGTTTCATTCCATTCTGAAGGTCCAGCTCTTGGTGCTATTGAATTCTGTTGGAGGTGCCCCCAGCTCAGAGAAAGACATACAGAGGTTGAGCCTATGCTTGAAATCATCTTCAGCAAAAGAGCAAAATGAACTGTTTTGTATTCAGGTGCCACAATCCGCAGGAGCATAGAACTCTGTTTGCTGATATTGCACCTGCTCTTGAAAGGTATTTTGTGTTCCTCTTTTAACAAGTGCAGCCGCAGACATCAGTATCATCACAGCGAAGTTTACCATGGCAGCAGTTTATCTATGTTAGCAGTTATGGCCATAGTTCCTGAACATATTTTCAAGTGCTGATTTATGCACTGCCCTGTTTTGTGATATTTATTTATTTTTTTTGAGATGTTTTCTGCATTTACAGCACTCCATCTTGAAGTGAGTCCGAGCCATGATAGATAAAGAGTTAATGGCTATTTTGTTTTAAAAGGACACTTTTACAGATCTTGCGGGTTTTTTTGCCCCTAAGTTTGCCTTTTATGTAGAATGCTTAAAAAATAATACTAACATTGAAATGTAATTTTATGGTTAGACATTAAATATTCTTAGAAAACTCTGCTGCTTCCATGAAAAGGCCAGAAACATGGGCTGGTGTTGTCTACATAGTGATCTTTTTTCAGCCCCAAGGGGTATGTCCCTCCCAGTAGTACATTTTTTTCTGTTTTGAGAGAAGTAAAATCCCCATCCCTCTTTGGAACACCATCCTTGGAGCTTCAAGTGAATTAAACAGCCTTGTAGAAGAAGAATGGTTCTGGGACGGAACATTGGTCTATTTCCATGCTAAGTTTGGTCTTGAATCTGAGGGTTGAGGTTCAGACAAACTTCAGAGCTTTATGAATTCAATTGCAGCTCAGCATCGGCATCCACAAAGCCCAGCTGAGTCCCGTTGTTGAGTCCCGTTGTTGTTGACAGTATACTGAGCTCAGAAAGAATCCGGGCTCAACACAAACAAACAGGATCATTATGTAAATCAAAAGAAGATGAAAGTAGAATCCACATCTTTCAGTTTGAATACTAAAAGTCTGCCAGGAGGAATAAAAGATACTTCCTGTAAGGGTGATGAGTTGCATTTTCCTTTTGAGTTCTCCTGTTTTACATAGTAGAGAGAAGGGGAGAATGTCTTGATTAAACCATATAGGTATGGATTCCTTCTCATTCCAACGTGTAGGTTTATTTAAAATTAACATGCAGTTCTTACTATATTTAGTTCTTTCTATGGCCAGTGCACCAGCCTTGTGAAATGATACTGGTCGTATCCTTCCTGGAGTTCTGAAAGGAGGAAAAGGGGTATTTTTCTCTAGAAAACATAACAAAGTCATTATACTTGCCTGGATTAGATGTCCCGCTGCTTCTAGTTCATGCAGTATTTATTTAATCCTGTGTTCTCTTGCAGAGGAAGTATGTTTTCATCCAGATGCTGAGTAATGTCCCAGTAGTGTAGAGGACATTGCAAAGATTTTGAGTTTTGTGCAGCGTTTCTGTGTCTTGGTGTAGAGAAGAGACATGTGTGCATAATAACTGGTTAATAAGGTGTATTTATAAATGTGTTGCTAACAGATCTTATGATCTGCAGTAGTAGGATGTCACTATCACTATGTATATATCACTATGTATATATTTTATTATAAAGTAGTTTAATCACATGACCCCATGGTTTAGGTTTACTTTGCAGATGTATTTTCTTTCATAGTTCATTTAAAACCAGAAGAGCAATTGAATAGTTTTTACCTTTTTTTTTTTATTAGTGAAATAATCACATGGTCTTTTGGTAATTGCTGGAGAAATTAATGGAGCTCTTGGAAAAAGCTCTATGATGAAAAAGAATTTAGAGCAAGATCCAAAAAAGCACTTAGTAGCCTAAAGAAAGACTTAGGCAGAATCTAAGTACCTAAATCCAAGGGAGTGATTCAAACACCCTGTGCAGAGATGTAGAGACTCTTCACTGCTGAGTCTGCTTAGGTTGCTGAGAACCCGATGTTCTGCTAATGCACATGCTCCACAGTGCTGTTGTCTTGTAGAGCTGAACACAACTATGTTTTCCCTAAGATAATGTGGTAACCCTAAACTAATTGTCCTGCTATCTACATCGCTTTTTGGACTTTAAATCTAGTTACTACACATTATCTTGTCACGGTAGTATGGAATTCACAGAACAGAATTTCGATTTTCATTTTCATTTAAAATGGAGGCCTTTCATTTGTTGCTGTAATACAATAGGATTTACAACTTAATTTATTATTCATTAGAGATATGCATTGAATCTTTATAACAATAACAACCACATTGTCTATCCATACCAGCATTGAATAATGTGAGCAATTAAAAGCAGTTGTAATTATTTTTTTTTTAGCATGCTGAATTTCTCTCTTGATCTTGCTGAATATATTCAGGTGTGGTTGAATGACTCTTTATTAATGTTAACTTCAGTAATATCAGACTGGAATTGGTCTTGCTCAGTAGAAGATCCCACCAGATTTGCTGATTTCAGCACTGGCAAAAAAACTCTACAAATCTATTAATTCTTATTTCCATTTCTATTTTCTGTTATTCTGGTTTAACTTTAAAGTCTTTGCAAAAAAGGCTCTTCTTTTTATATGGCTTCTTTCTGCTGTAGGCATGAGATGGTTGAAGAGATGTCTATTTTTAATTTAATATTTTATTCCACCAAGAAGATGAAGGAACAAATTAATTCCCTGAGCAAGGCTTGAGGAATCTTCTAT
Source organism: Picus viridis (assembly GCA_033816785.1). Lineage (NCBI taxonomy): Eukaryota > Metazoa > Chordata > Aves > Piciformes > Picidae > Picus > Picus viridis. The sequence goes on along the minus strand of CM066585.1, from coordinate 24,401,361 downwards.
CAATACACTTATATTAAGGATTATAGTTACCTTGCAGTATTAAGAAAAGGCAGTGCAACCCTGTTCTTTGGCCACATCTTCTGATTTTTTGATCTTTTACAATGGAATGAAATGGTCCTTTATGCTCCCAATCCATTCTTGGGAGCATGATGATATGAAGGAATTTCTATGACCACTTCCTTGAATATGCATTATTTTGCAGAGATGGATCAAGTAGTTCTGTTGTACATCAAGTCTTGCTAGAATAAACTGGGAGATACAGACTGCCATAGACTTCAACTAATTTTTAGAACCAGAACTTTAATGTGTCTCAGAGGCCAAAGTGCCTACTGCTCTGCAGTGTTATGGGCAGTCTCAGTTATTGTATTTTTGCTGTTGCAAATGTGCATATTTTATAGAAATGGAGCCTATTTTCAGTTCTTTAGGGGAGAAGCTGAATCAAGAATTAAATACTTCATAAAAATATCTGCTCTGGTGGCTGCTTTTCTCTCACAGACAGTAGACAGGAAAGTGGACAGATACCACAAAGTTTTAAAGGTAACATCTTGAAATTTCAAGCCAATATAATTTTTGATGTACATTGGAAATAATTTTTTTTGCTAGCATTATTTATGCAATCTGAGTAGTCAAGAAGGTGGCAGGAAAGTACTGAAATGGCACTGGTAGTGCTAAATTTTAACGAGTAGTACTAGGAAGGTAAGAACAGTGCTTGAATGCAATAAAATAATAGGATCTTTCTTCAACATATTCTGAGAACACAATATCAGGCAGGCTGCTGCTGACACTAGCATACAGTGTCCACCAGACATAGCGATCTAAAAATGGCTATGACAGCAGACAACAAGGACTTAATCCACTGCAACCCCTGATGGAGTCCTCTGCAATCCAGGTGCATTCTTGATAATCAGATTAGTTATGACAACTGTCTGTAGCCATGAAGAAGTGAAAAGAGCTGCTGTATGGCAAAGAAATTGTGTTTGGCCTTTTGGTGCAGAGGTAAGATGTGTAAGTGAATGTCCAGAGTTGTTCTCTTCACACCTCATGGTGCTGCTTGTTGGAAAGAGAAAGTCACAATACAGTTTGAATGTCTATGGTATTCAACCACACAGAATGGATTTCCATTGATGGGGGTGAATGAATGACAATGGGTTAGGCCATGTTCTACATGACATTCTGATTTAAAAAAAGATTAGCACTATGCAAAGTCAGTGTAGCCCACATTGTGTGAATTGAATGAAAAACTGGTTAGGTGATAGGTGATAAAAAGAAATGATGGAATTCTTTTCTCATGAGAGTATTTGTAGTGCTGCCTGGCTTTCAGTTTCTTTATCAAGGCTTTTGAATAAATAGTGTTACAACTGGTAGAAATTGTAGATGGAATAAAAAAGGGCAAAGAAGGAAATATAATTTATAATTGCAGTCTTCTTAGATTTTAGTCCAGAATGTGCCTTTAAAATGCTCTCTGAACCATTGCAGAGGTCTGTGGAGCATAGATCTGATCACATTATGCTGCCATTGGTATGAGGTAACTGTGGAGATAGTTCGTCTATATGCCCAACCCTACGGCTTGATAAATGCATCCTTCTGAACTATATACACCAATTTAGGTAAATTTTGGGTCACATCTAAATACAATACATACTGCAGTGCTTTGAAGGTAGAACTCTGTATGAAATAATCTTGATTAATATTAATCATAAAAAGTATGCAACTGGTTGGACATGAGCTTCCCTTGTAGTGGCATGCTGAAAGTGCTATAAATGATGCTTAGATAAGTGTAAAGGGGTCTATCAAATAGAATGAAAAGATTATTCTACCTTTGGATGTGGCATTAGGGAGACCACTCATGAAACAGTGTCGAATTCTATAATCATTATTTTCACAGTGAAGTTGGAAGGGACTGAACATACACAAAGTGACCACACTTTTGCACCTTTCCCAGCTGACCTTGGAGTAGAGTTCAGTGGAACTGAGCAGCTAATGTAGATGACAGGCCAGTTAGGTATAGAAGAGGGCTTTAATATACAGCCTAACAGCATTTGAACAATCAGTCCTAGGGATTTTATCACAGGAAATTATTTCAGAATGGCTCCTCCTTATGGGTTGTCCCAGATTAATTTCCTGCACAGATTCTCTGGTAAAACTGCAGGACAAAGTTATCTAACTGATAGCAAATAGCTTCGTGATAGCAAATCAGAAAGATTTAAATTTAAATTCATACCCAGACTTCTCTATATTGATGACCCTTCATATCTTTCAAGACCCATGAATTTCCTTTTCTACTTTCCCTTCCCTCAACATCCTGCATGCCCCTGGCCCAAACATTAAAATAGGCATTAGTAAGCATAGTTATTCCCTTGCCCCACCCAAGGTAGTTGGAAAATGTCACCAGAGAAGGCAATTTCTGTTTTTAATATGTGTTATGTGGTATCCAAGGTTTTGATTAAAGTACACTGAATGGTAAATTAACTGGCACTAGAAGCTGGTGGCATCATTGTAATGAACTATTACTAGACCATTTACAGTCAGAAGCAACCTTATAGCAGTAACATGTATGCTGGTCATGTACTGACATGGAAATTGCTCTGACCCACATGACCTCTGTTAGCTTGGGAATTTCTATACTGAAGCCAGTTGCCACACTTTCCAGATGCCAAACACTAACCTACTATAATCCTATAATCCCATTTCATAATACATACTTCTATGAAGTTTGGAGCGCAAAACCAGCTCAGTTACAATATTTAGCTTGGTCTTCATTCTGGTGGCTTCACTGCATTCCAGCTGCAGGAGACAGGAATTTGAAGATAGTTTACTTGAGCCAAATTTTACATTTTTTAATTGAGCAAAATATTCAGAGAGCAATATAGTTCACTATATTCTCTCCTTACCACTGAATTTGAAGTGCAGGGATAGGCAGAACTCTTCCTCTATGTCGTTTTTACCTGGGGAATATCATAAAGCTCTTGCTGTGTATCTGTGTTACCATAAATTCCCTTTCCAGATCTCCAAAGCATGTATTCTTCCATGGGAATTACATGACAGCCTTTATATGCAAGAGAAGGTTTAAGATTTGTCATGCTGATTTTGTTCTGGAACACTACTGTGGGTCTGTGTATTTCAAAGGAACACTTGAGGACAGTAGCACATACTCATAGATTTCTCCCACTTCCCCTCCCACTCCTTGACAAGTACCTAAATCTGTCATACTCAGTAAGTTCTGCTTCTCATCTGTAAAATCTTTCAGGCAGCTTTTACCAAATCCTAAAGACTGGTTGAGGTTTTGGGCTCATTTGATATTCCTTGAAAAAAAAAAAGCCAATACAGAAAAAAGAAAACATTCATTAAACTATCTGTGTTAATCATGGTTGATACTTCAGGAATGAGACGAGGATGCATGATGGTGCTTCTTACAATATATTGTTTTAAGAATGCAGTTCTTGGGAATTTCACTGAATTTAAAATCTGGTTCACAGTTGTTTTTGTTTAAATTTCTCCACACCTGCCTCCCATCTCATTCTATTTTATTTTGACAAGCAGTAAGGTGTCTCTATTTTGGAAGTAATTGGTTTATTGATATAAAAATTATATACTCTTACATCAGTCCAGCTTGTCCCTTACCACTGAGGAACTCAAACCAATTTACAACCCATATTGCATTTATAGCAAGTGCTTTTGCTTCCTACTGAGAAATATCCACTTCTGAGGCAAAAGCAGCAGCACATGGAAATAAATTTTAGGGGTTTGCTCTAAGGCCCAAGGGGAACTTCATTTGGTAAGAAGGGCAGAATTTCATATGCAACTGAATTTCAGCATGAACTTGAGGATACAGGAGAGACAGTCTCATAACCAGCCACCTTCTGTCACATACAATGTAGATTTTCATTGATAATATGCCATTTCATATGTAGATGAAGTTAGATATGATGAGTATTTAATGGAGAAGTTGGAAAGCGTCAGGTATTGTGGTTTTTGATCATGAAAGTCTTCTTAAGAACTAACCTAGGAACCTTCCTCTACTTTCACTAGAGGTGTAGGTACAGGGTAGAATAGTGTTAAACATCACAGTTTAGCCAGTTTGTGCTCATCAGCAAGACCATGGGAACAGCACATGCACACTACCTCATTTGCTGGTTAAACTATTTCAGATTAAATCACCTACATCAGAACGTGCATACCACTACTGAATGAGCTGTTAAGCGTGTACAGCACATCAAAATGATAAGCAGCATTCTCTGGGATTCAGGTAGCATTGTGTCAACACAACAGTGCACTGGACTGAGTAGTCCGCCTGAAAGGTTTGATGTTAAACCAATAATGTATAATGAGGTATGATGTGGTGTGATGACATCTACAGGAAAACCTGAGTTTCTCTCCACCATGGGCAGGGGTCTGTGTGCCTTGCTGGTGCAGAACAGAAAGCTCCGTGACTAATTGCAAGGCCTTAGATTCTGTGAATGGGAGGACTGAAAATTCCCAGGAAGGAATTTGTTTGTATTCAGAAAAAGTACACATGCTAAGCATGGTTTCTTTTCTATTGATTATGTAACAGCAGGTTGTACCATCTGTTTGGCAGTGGTATATCATCCTGCTTGCTTCTGTTGTATATTTCTTTTGCTAAACTTGCCATTAGGTTTCAGTTTAGATTTGGGGTAATGAGTGTTCAAGAGAAAAATGAGCCATGATCTTCTCCTGATTTTGCCTATATTTTCGTTAAGTGACTTATTTCTGTGTGATGGGTGGACAGCAGCATTTTTAACAGATGTTTTTCACAGGCTATTGCATAATTATTTTTCAAGTGGCTTCTAAAGGCAGATGTTTCCATGTCTTTGTTCTTTCCCCTCCTGACACTTTAACACAAACAGCAGATTCCACTGCTGCTGTCCTTTAGATCTACTGAAGAAAATACCACAGCAGTGATGTTGCCATTTTTTTTGTTGTTGTCTATTTGGCAACAATAAATATGTACAGGCACAATTCTCCTCCTTTTCTCCCTTGTCACTAGCACTGCTTACAGATACTATCTCAAGCTTTCTCTTTTAGAAATTATGTTTTTCTCCATGACCTTTGTTCAAAGTTTAGTATTTGATCTTTATTCCAAGGACTTTTTTTCCTAGTAGTGTCCTGACTGAGTAACTCTGAATCTCTTACTCATTGGGATTTCAATGTATAGTGTTTTATCTCCTACCAGGGTAGATCACAACTGTCACTTGTGGTATCTTCATCACTGTGAACAACCCCCCTGGGTATTTGTAATAAAATATATATTTTTATATATTTTATAATTCATATTTCGTGGTAGTGGTATCTTCAAACACCACCATAACTTATTTACAAAATGCATTCACAGGGTTGGTTATTCAGTTGTGGGTTTTACACTGCACATATAAGGACAGTTAAATGATTTAAGCACAGATATTACATTTCCAATACAGCAATTCAAATTGGAAACACAGGTGATGTGATTTGTGGTTTTCCCACAAATGGGATTCCGTGGCAGACTGGCCAGGTACTCACAACTTGTTCCTCTGTCTGGTGTCTTCCCAGATGCTCTGGCTATGATTTGACCAGTCCTTGGCTCAGGGAGGGCTGAGGGCCTCTCTCTTCTTGTGCCCAGTCGCAGTCTGGAGCTTGCCCTTGCCTTGGAGAGGGCTAGGGAGTCTCTCACTTGTGTGCCCTGTTGCTGGGCTGTAGTCTCTTCTGGGATTCAGTTCCCCTGGAGCTTTCCCCTTTCTGCCTTGGTCCAGGTACAAGGCCTGCGTGAAGTTGTTGGTCTGCTAGAGCAGGTTCTTCAGCTGCTACTCGGGCAGCATTTGGCTCTAGTTGCTTGCTGGGTGAGAACAAGGCAAGTTGCCTGACTTCTTAGATGATTTAAATACTGTCCCAAGACAATCCCCTTTGGTAACACAGAACCCTGATAACTGGACCTATGTGATAGGGCATATCCAAACATGGCCAGGGGCACACACAGTTTACAGATGTGTTACAAAGATGTGGTACCTGTTTATCTGGACCCCAGGAAGTGTCCAAGTTTTCACATTCACAGGTGCTTACGATGTTAATCACATGTGCTATACATTTACCTTGACCATCTGGATCCCAGGAACTGTCCAGGTAGGCACATTGCTTAGTCCATTGTCTGGGCTAGGGCATGTTTGGAGGTTTGACCCTTCAGGGCAGCGTGGTTTTGCATTTTTTTAAATGTTGGTTTTGGTCAAATAACCCTGTTTTCTTTGCCTCTTTCATGAATAGATAATCAACAACTAGACTTTCCCATTGTTTTCAGAAATAATCCTGCTTTCTTACAAACCATTTTTTAAGAAGTCTTCCTAATTTGACTACATGTTCCTCAAAGACCAAGGGAATGCAGCTAAGAATGAAGTAAAGGACAAGCCTAGACAAGTTTCACCCAGCCATAATTTATCATTACAAAAGATGAATTTCAGATGTTTGTCTAAAATGATGATAAATGCTTGGAACAAGAAAACAAAAGCTTTCTAGTAAATCTCTTATGTGGAACATCATCTAATACTATACCACTACAGCTACATGACAGACTTTTGTCCTGTTCTTATACTTGGTTATTTACTAATCAGTGTGGCTGTCCTAACAAGGCTTCTGCTTTGTTCATATTAATTTTTACTGGATTTGGAGGAAAGCAAAATGGTTTTTAAAGATGTATGGAAATTTAAGTTTGAGAACTTTACATGGAACATAGAATCAGAGAAACGCTGAAGTTAAAATGGACCTCTGCACATCATGCAGTTCAGGCTCCTTGTTCAAAACAGAGACAAGCACAGCAGCTTGTCTGGGGCAGTGTCCAGTTGTGTTTTGAACAGATGCAAAGCCGGAGACTTGTAATCCTCTCTAGACAACCCGTTACAGTGGTCTATTCCTATCACAGTAAGAAGCGTTTTTCTTGTATTTAAATTGCTGTCATGTGTTTGTGTTTGTGTTTGTTACTGCTTGCACTTGCATTGGACACCAGGACAAAGAGTCTAGCTCTTCTTTCAAGCTCCCAGAAGGTATTTATACACATGAGTAAGATTCCCTGAGATTTCTCCTTGGTGGACTAAATTGTCCCAGCTCATTCCTTAGTCACCTTTGTGGCACTTTTCTGGAAGTGGTCCAGTCTATTTTCTTATTGTCCTGGGGAACCGGAATTCCATATGTGTCTCATCAGCGCTGAGTAGAGGGGAAATATCACCTACTGATAACACATGCCAAATGTAGCCCCCAAAGTTGTTGTTTTTTGCCACAGGGGCACACTAGTGGCTCATGATCAACTTCTTTTTCTCCAAGACCCCATTACTCTTCTTTGCAAAATTGCTTTTCACCCATTCAGCCCCCAATCTGTACTGTTGCATGGGCTTATTCCTTCCCAGGTGCAGGACTTGTACATTCTCTTTTTTGAACCTCATGTTGCTGTTTTCTTGGTTGAGATCCCTGCAAAGGCAGCACAATCAACTTCTCCCAGTTTTCTGTGCTGAGGATGCACCTTGTCTTATCATTCAGGTAATGAACCAAGATGATAAACATTATCGGACTCTGGAGTACGTTTTTGGTGATTGGCCTCCTCTGTTTGGACTTCCTGCTACTAATTGCAACTCTTTAGGCCATTCAGCCATCTGTCACTTCACCTCCCTGTCCATTTATTTAGCTCATATGCATCAGTTTTTCTGTGAGAATGTTACGGGAGATGGTGTGAAAAGCTCTTCTGAAGTCAAGATAAATACTATCCACTGGTGTCTGGAGACTGGGATTCCTGAAGGTAAGCATCCTTCCTAGTAAAGACTGTAATAAAGAAGGCATTGAGTATAACTGAGCCTATGTTATAAAACACCTTGAAAGAACATATAGTTCAACCTTTTGTGGAAAAGAGAGGCTAGAGGACATTAACACCTTGTTCAGATGTGGCTTGAAAACCTCCAGTGGTGAAGACTCTTTATCATGTCCCTTAGGAGGTCATTCTGGTGATCGATTGTTCTCACTGTGAAAATTTTATTTTTTATATCGCAATGAGTATATTGGCTTTTTCCATGTACCTTATTCCATTCAGCAGCTTGATCACATTTTCCCTAGTTTTTCTTTTGCTGCTGATGTACAGGTTATTCTTGTTGGCCTTCCCAGGTTCAACTACTGTTGGGAGCGGTGAAAGCCATTCCCCAACAAACTACCTGTGAACTTTGGCTTTCCTAACTCCGTGCATGCTGCATGCGTAGTGTCTCTGTATTTTTCCTGGGTCCACCTAACCTCATGTACAACCACCTGAAGGGAGGTTGTAGCCAGGTGGGGCTTGGGCTGCACCAGAACAAGAGGACACAATCTCAAGCTGCACCAGGGGAGGTTTAGGCTGGATATTAGGAAGAAATTCTTCACAGAAAGAGTGATTTGCCATTGGAATGGGCTGCCCAGGGAGGTGGTGGAGTCACCATCACCGGAAGTATTTAAAAAGAGACTGGATGAGGCACTTGGTGCCATGGTTTAGTTGATTAGATGGTGTTGGGTGATAGGTTGGACTCGATCTCAAAGGCCTTTTCCAACCTGTTTAATTCTGTATTCTGTATACTTTCCTGAACAGGCCAAAGGCTGCTCTCCAGAAGTCTAGTGTTGTGGCTCTGTTTTTTGCCTTATTCCCTCCCATCAAGATCCTGAACTTCAGCATCTCATGGTTAATGCAAACAAAGCTTTCCCCAGCTTTCAGATCTCTGACGAGTTCTTCCTTGTTTGCAGATGTTAGGTCCACCTGAGGACATACTCTCACTGGCTCCTCAGACACCTAGGTCAGGAATTTATTATCAATACACTTCAGAACCCAACTGGACTGCTTGTGTCCTGCTGTTTTTTTTATCCAGCAGATATTGGGGTGGTTCAAGATCCCAAAGAGTACCAAAGCCATGTTGTCTGCTGTCTGGAGAAGGCCAGATCTATGTCTTCCTGATGATGCGGGCAGTAGCAGTTACTGATACTGCCCATGTTGATCAGCCCTGTCACTTTACCTGTTCGCTCATAGCTACTATGCTAGCTATTCCTATGTCAAAAAAACATCTTTGAAAGGAGACCATAGAAACGTGATCCTTTGAGAACTTAAAAAATATATTCATGTCACAGGAGAAAAAAGACATACACTGAAAAGGAAAGGGGCTGTATGATACCTTTTGTTCATCCACTTTCTTGTTGTCTTTCCTATTTCAACAGCGATGTTCATCATTGCTGCTATTTCTGGTTATGACACCAGGCACCAAGGATGACAGCTTGGGTGGCTGAAGAAACCTGAGTGATAGCAGAATTTGAGGCTTCTTATTTTTTTCCTTTCACAATTAAATCTTTGAAGCTTCATGAAACCTAATTTTCTATTTGTGCTTCTTTTCTGTGTTCAGTCTTAGTGATTATCTTGGTGGTTCAGTTTTCTGGCAATCTGCAGCACTCACTTCTCCTCCAACAGAAACAATTTTTTATCAGTTTTATTATGACACAAAAGTTTGATGAAAAATGAGTTTGCATTTGACTTTTCGTGTCATTTTCTTTCTTGCTGAACCATTTCTCCTGTATCTGGTTGTTTTTCTGCTGTGTAAGGATTGGATATGACAGAAACATGTAGCAGATGAAGATGCTTTTTGTTCCAATTTTTCTGTTGTCCAGGTATCTATTGAGTTATCTAGTCATCTGTGTATTCATTAAGATGTCTCATTTTATCTTGTCTCTCTCGGTTTTCTTAGGCTTAATTTTTGTTAAAGTGCTGTTAGGCATTCTTAAGCCAAAAAAAGGACATGTTTACTGCAGCAAGTAAAGATATAAATGTACCCTTGAAGGGAAACTCAGTGGTCGCTCCTCTATAACCATGGGAAACTTTCTTACAGATTACAGAAAATGAAGGAAGAAAGTTTGCTAATTGTAGTGCGTTTGGTTTGTTAACTATGTGAAACAATCTATGTGCAATCCCAACAACAACAACAACAACAACAACAGATAGAAAAACAGAGGGGGAAAAAAGGGTTAGTGACTGCACTGTAATGTTTCCTTCTTTTCCAAAGCATAATCCAACTTTTTCTTGAATTAATGCACTCAAGTCACTTTAACTGCTGGCTGCATAACTTTTGGCAGTTTGTTTGATATTCCAACCAATCTTTGTATAAAGAACTGTCTAAATTGTTTATAGGTTTGTCCTCCTGCCCAGAGTTTATTCCATGATCTCTTATTTTGAAAACAACTGTACTTATGGGGATGCTATCAAGTAGTTTGGGCCTTGCATTGAAAAGTTGCAGTTAGTGGTCAGAAGATTCACAGAACTTTGAATCAGTAGACATGTTTATCAGTAGTTAAAAAATAATAAAGCAAATGAGGCAATTTACACCTAAATTTTCCCATTCAGTGTTGTAACTATGCAGTATGACAATAATTTATGTTGTCACAACAAGCACTGGTTTTAGTTATTAAAATTCTTGGAAATGTAAAGAAATAAGGAGTGACCTTTCAAATTGCTATCATAGGCAAGTACCTGGTGTAACGTTTCATAATGTTTAGCTCTGGGCCCTCAACACAAGAAGGACACAGATCTGATGGTGAGGTTCCAGATGAGTGCCACAAAAATCATCAGAGGGCTGGAGCACCTCTCCTACCAAGACAGGATGAGAGAGTTAGGGTTGTTCAGCCTGGAGAAGAGAAGGCTCCTGGGTGACATTAGGAAGAAGTTCTTTACCATGAGGGTGGTGGACACTGAAATAGGTTGATAAGGGAGGTAGTGGAGGCCCCATCCCTGGAGACATTTCAAGACCAGGCTTGATGGGGCTCTGAGGAACCTCATCTGGTTAGCTATGTCCCTGTTTACTGCAGGGGGTTGGACTAGGTGACCTTTAAAGGTCCTTTTCAACCCAGTGTATTTTTTGATTCTAAAACAAGGATCAGGATGACTGTGACTATTCTTACTAATTCTTTTTCCAGTTTCAATGTAGAGGTTAACAAGGTAAGTAGAAAATTTTTAACTCTTAGAATTGCATAGTTACACAATACAACATTAATCTGGTATCAAGGCTGCATACAAGTGCCTAAGCAACATTTCTCTGTCTTCAAGAATATACTTAGAAGAGCTTTAGCTTTGTATTGTCTTATCCTAATGAGGAAGATCAGTAAGTAGGAGGAATTGCTAGTTTTGCATCTGCTCTGGTTCTGGCTGAAATCAAGGATGCAACACTGTGCAGAAAAACCTGAACTCTCTTTGAAGAACTTTATTCCCCATTTGAAAGCATTGATACTTATGACAATGTCCAGGATAACTGTCTCTGTAGAATAATAGTTTGATTAGTTTGGATGCAACATTTCACTGAAGCATCTACACTGCTACCACAATTTATCAGGTATTTCTCCATAGTTCTGTATTGTTTGGAAAGTGAAGATGTGACCTAGTCCCTTTTTAGTCATTAAAGAATCCAGAGAAGACATTTATTCCTCACAGCCATAAGACTAAATTCTCCCCCGTTGTTTAAAGTTGAGAAAAGGTTATACTGAAGGGGCAATTAACACTGCTATGTAAAACACCAAAATAACTCTGGAAATTGCAACATGAGCCTTCATGATTACCTGTGTGCTTTTGTTAAGGTACAAATTTTAATTGCATGGTATTTAACTAAGTTTATTGTTTCAGACTGTCTGAAATTTATGCACCACCTTTAGTGATACTGATATTAGCAGAATAATTGGTAATTGATAACTCATTGAAGATAGGTGAGGAAAGAGAAAAAAATACTGACTGCCTTTAAAAAGGAGGAAAAAGAATAGTTGGAAAGAAAAGGCTGATAAAAATTCTGAGCCCCCAAAATTCTGAAACAAATGACAGACAACCTATTTTTAAATGCATAGAAGATAAAGTGTTGAATAACATCCAAGATGTGAATTAGTCAGAAACAGTCACTGTCAGTCATCAAGCTAATTTACAAGAGAGCATTAGGCACTGGGTACAGAAGAAATGGCAAATCTATCCTGATTTTGATAAGATCATTGCTATTGCTTTTAATGACATTCTAATAAGAAAACAAGAGAAATAGTCTCAATTAAACTTCCAAAGAGTGGGTGCAAAATGGGCTTGCTAACTGTATATCAATAGTGCTTTGCAATAGTTCTTTGATGTATTGAATAGGTGTTGAGGCCTTCCAAGAAGGCTGGGGAGGGACTTCTCAGGATCTCAGGTAGTGATAGGACTAGGGGGAATGGAATGAAACTGGAGGTGGGGAGATTCAGGCTGGACGTGAGGAGGAAGTTCTTCACCATGAGAGTGGTGAAGCCCTGGAATGGGTTGTCCAGGGAGGTGGTTGAGGCCCCATCCCTGGAGGTGTTTAAGCCCAGGCTGGATGAGGCTTTGGCCAGCCTGATCTAGTGTGGGGTGTCCCTGCCCATGGCAGGGGGTTGGAACTAGACGATCCTTGTGGTCCCTTCCAACCCTGACTGATACTATGATTTCCAGTAGTGTCCTTTACTACTGCATTGAACAGGCTTATAAAATTTGCAGTAGACATTAACTCTGTATACACAAAGTAATTCAAAATTGTACTTAGAAATGAATTTAAAGGGCTGTTTAATGAACAAGTGTAAGTTATTGCACTTAAAGGAATAATCAGCCTTGTTGTCAAGTGTTAGAGCTGGGCTGGCCACTAAAATGAATGACCGATGCTCTCTCTTAATCTTTCTCCCTTCCTAAAGAAGGAGAGAAAGAGCATGAGAGAGAGAGACTTATTAATTGGAAACTGAAATTAATTTAATGAAAATAATAAAAATAAAATGAAATCTATAAAAACCCCAATATAGAATGCAGCCCCTTGATGGCAATTACATCACTCTCACCACCCATACTGGATACAGGATCTGGATTCAGGAACTCATAGATTGAGATTGAAGGCATAATGGACAGAGTCCTCCTTGGATGCCAGCCATTGAAGAAGCAAGCTTCATCTATGTGATCCCTCAGCTTTATACTGAATATGATGTATATGGAATGGAATACTTTGTTGCTTGGTTTAGGGTCCCCTGAACTGTCAACCCCTCTATGCAGGTGCAGCCTTTTACTCTTGTGTACACAAGCAGTACACAAGATTTAGCAGTGACCTTGGCCTGCATACCAATCCTTGGTACTAACTTTAAATATTGGATGTTATCACTGCCAGAAGCAGGTACTTTCTCCAAAAATGTGCCATTGACTTCAGAAAGTGCAGTTACTTAGTGACTGAGCTGAAAAGTAAAATCATAGAACAGAACTGGTTCTGTTCTGACTCAAACCAAGACACTTGTAAACACAGGAGGATGGGCAACCTACATGAGAATACCTTAGAAAAAAGCACCAAGTGGATCTCAAAGAATGTTAGTGGAGGAGGTGATTTAAAAGGAGAGATTTGAATGTTTGTGTTGATTAGTCTGAAGAAGATGTGACTGAAGAGAGGCTGTGGTAGGAGAAGAGTTAGCATAAACTGTAGCAAAAAAGATTCTGATTAGAAGTAAGGAAAACAGTTCTAATGGTAAGGGAGGTGAAATGTCTGAAGTGATTGCCTAATGATAGCTCGGAGCATCCATCAACAGATGAGACAAACATCTGTTAGGAATGACATGGTTATAACTGAGCCTCCCATCATGTGGGAGGAGGGGAAATGGGTAACCTTTAGAGTGATTCTGTTACTGTTTATGACATTTTCCTGCCGAACTCTTGTTAAAAACAAGAGTTGCAAGTGGAGCACTAGTGAGTGATTTGTGCCTCTGCACATAAAGTAGTTTTACTGCAGTGCATGTAATCTGCATGAGATTACATCACACAAACCAATGACAGTTGTTCATTGTTTAACAGATAAGGTTTTTACTTCACCTAATAATTTGTTTTGTGCAGTATGGGTTTGACTCAAAGTCAAGCAGGCAGCATGGCTTAATAAACAGGGCACTTGGTACAGTCAGGCAACCAGTCTTCCTTGCTTTGCCACTGACTGTTTTTGTAACCCATTTTAAATCCCTTAGGGTCCCTTTGGATTCTGTCCCATGTTTTGTTTGCCATATTTTTTTTACCCTACATGGTTCAAGGTTTAGCTTGGTGCAAGGTTTGGTAAGAGGAGATTATGACACTGTGGGTATTTGTATAGAACCTGGTATTACAGTGCTTGAATTTAACTGAATCTTCAGTGTGCTACTGTAACAAAAGTAGTGAGCCACAATAACAGACACCGAAGACCACAAGTCTTCCTGTTGACTCCAGTGGAAGTAATTGAATCAAGCCTTGAATGAATGAAGGGATCTTAAAAACATATTCTTGGTCAGTAGTCTCTCTGAATGTGTTCATGTCCTTGTGCCATCTTATTCTCCCATTCTCATTTGCTTGTGTGAGCTGTCATCTTACTCTGAATTGGTGTATCCCTGCTGTAGCCTTTCGAAATACAGAATGCATGAAATATGCCTTTTGTGTGAGCATGCATTCTAGTTTTGCTCAGACATGTCTGTGGTCAAAATTTGATATTCTCTGTCTAGTCAGGGTTCAGCGGCCACTTTTAGAAATTATTTAGTAAAGCAGATTTTCCTAGAGAACTGGCTTGTACATGAAGTATATAGAGAATGGAACATTTTAAAAATTATGTGAAACTCATACACAAATGCTGGGCTAGGAGCAGAAGTCAAAGCATGTTACCTCTAGAATATATATATAAAAAACTGTAATTGAAAAGCAGTGTTTCTTTAAGTTTTACGTAATATTTTTTCTTTGGGGAAAAAAACCCAGCCTAGCTAATGGTGAGACAGCTTAAAAATAATTGTAACTAGGAACTGGGCCATGATTAAAATTGTTCAGCTGTTCATTTTATTGTTTGTTCCCAAAACCTTAAATGCACTCTCTGAGAACAATAACAACAGTTAGCATGTAACTCCATATGGGCCAGTTCATGCAGACCTCTCAGTCTTCTCTTACTGCAGAAAACCTCCTGTTCAGGAGACTTTGTAAGGAGTTCACAGTTTTGGAGCTATGTGTTCTAACTATTTTGTAATAATAACACAGAAGCTACCATGGAGAAAAAGCAGGAAGAAAGGAGAAAAAAACTAATGTCAATCCTCACAGCATATTTTGATTTGGGGAGGGGCATAGAACAAAACCAATTATGGTGTCCCCTTTGGATAATGTCTGTATCTTGGTTAGCCCCAATGAAATACATGGAATATTTGCTATTGGGTTTGCTGTGAGAGGGATGAAACTTTGCAGAGTTTGTATAGTGCTAGAAACCAAAAATCAGAGGAAAAGAAACTGAAAAATATGATGGTCATTTGATAGAATAGAATAGAATAGAATAGAATAGAATAGAATAGAATAGAATAGAATAGAATAGAATAGAATAGACCAGGTTGGAAAAGACCTTTCAGATCATCAAGTCCAACCTATCACCCAACACCATCCAATCAACTAAACCATGGCACCAAGTGCCCCATCCACTCTCTTCCTAAACACCTCCAGTGATGGTTACTCCACCACCTCCCTGGGCTGCCCATTCCAATGGCCAATCACTCTGTGAAGAACTTCTTCCTAACATCCAGCCTAAACCTCCCCTGATGCAGCTTGAGACTGGGTCCTCTTGTTCTGTCACATGTTGCCTGGGAGAAGAGACCAACCCCCACCTGTCTACAACCTCCCTTCAGGTAGTTGTAGACAGCAATAAGGTGTCCTCTGAGACTCCTCTTCTCCAGGCTAAGCAATCCCAGCTCCCTCAGCCTCTCCTCATAGCGCTTGTGCTCCAAACCCCTCCTCAACTTTGTTGCCCTTCTCTGGACACGTTCCAGCAAGTCAACATCTTTCCCAAACTGAGTGGCCCAGAAATGGACACAGTGCTCAAGGTGTGGCCTAACCAATGCTGAGGAGGTCTCTTCCAACCTTGGTGATTCTGTGAGTACAGGGGCAGAATGACTTCCCTGCTCCTGCTGGCCACATTATTCCTGATACAGGCCAGGATGCCTGAGCACACTGCTGGCTCATTTTCAGCCTACTATCAACCAGTACCCCCAGGTCCCTTTCTGCCTGGCCATTCTCCAGCCACTCTGACCCCAGCCTGGAGCACTACATGGGGTTGTTGTGGCCAATGTGTAGAACCCGGCACTCAGATATGTTAAATCTCATGCCGTTGGACTCTGCCCATCTGTCCAGCCTGTCAAGGTCCCTCTGCAGAGCTCTCCTATCCCCTAACAGAT
This sequence comes from Picus viridis, assembly GCA_033816785.1. Lineage (NCBI taxonomy): Eukaryota > Metazoa > Chordata > Aves > Piciformes > Picidae > Picus > Picus viridis. Next base: position 24,385,170 of record CM066585.1, on the reverse strand, counting down.
CAACACCTGCCCCCAGCTTGGTGTCATCTGCAAATTTACTGATGATGGTCTCAATCCCCTTGTCCAGATCATCAGTAAAGATATTGAACAGGATGGAACCCATCACTGATCCCTGGGGGACACGACTAGTGACTGGCTGCCAGCTGGATGTGGCACCATTCACCACCACTCTCTGGGCTCGGCCCTCCAGCCAGTTCCTAACCCAGCGCAGAGTGCTGCTGTCCAAGCCACAGGCTGACAGCTTGACCAGGAGTTTGCTGTGGGGGACGGTATCTAAGGCCTTGCTGAAGTCCAGGTAGACTACATCCACAGCCTTCCCCACATCCACCAGAACAAACTGGTTTCATCAGTAAGAAATCATATTTGCTATTACTTGACCTTAGGTGATTCATGGAGTGTGTCAGCTTCCTGGAAGAGTGGCTGGATGACCTGGTTACTGAGACCTCCAGACTGGTTTGACCTCTTTGAACCTAGGGCTGGTAGTGAAATGTGGGGAATTGGAGAGTTGTGCAGAGAGTTTAGCAAAGGGAAGTATAGAGTCTTGCACCTGGGGAGGATTAACCCCTTGCACTGGTACAGGTTAGGGTTTGACCTGCTGGAAAGCAGCTCTACAGTACAGGTTAAGGTTTGACCCGCTGGAAAGCAGCTCTACAGAGGGTGCCCTGGGGGTCCTGGTGGACAGCAAGTTTGAGTCAGCAGTGTGCCCTTCTGGCCAAGAAGGCTAACAGTATTATGGGCTACATTAAGAAGAGTGTGGCCAGCAGGCTGAGGGAAGTTTTCCTTCCCCTCTACTCTGCTCTGGTAAGGGCACAGTTGGAGTATTGTGTCCAGTTCTGGGTGCCACTGTTCAAGAGAGACAGGGAATGACTGGAGAGAGCCCAATGGAAGGCCATAAAGATGATTAGGGGATGGGAGCATCTCTCTTGTGAAGGGAGGCTGAGAGGCCTGGGGCTCTTTGACCTGGAAAAGAGAAGACTGAGAGGGGATCTTATAAATGTTTGTAAATATCTAAAGGGTGGAGGTCAGGAGGATAGAGCTGGGCTCTTTTCAATGGTGCCCAGTGATAGGACAAGGATTAGCAGGCACAAACTAGAACACAGGAAGTTTAACTTAAGGAGAAACTTTACTTTGAGAGTGATAGAGCACTGAAAGGCTACCTAGAGAATTTATGGAGTCTCCTTTGGAGAGATTAAAAATTAACCAAGACATGTCCCTGTGCAACCTGATCTAGGTAAACCTACTTTAGCAGAGGTTTGGACTAAATGTAAATGATCTGTGGAGGTCCCTTCCAGCTCCTACCTCGTGGCTGAGTTCAGAAGTGATGAGCTGTATCTGGGGTGGAATTTTCAAAACTCCATTGCCTTTCAACAATTACTGTAAGATAAAGTCTTGCAGGCTTTGTGAAAGTCACACCCAAAAAGCCTCTTTATATCTGGCTCCAGTGCATAAAAGAAGACTATATAGTTCACAGTGTCTCTCCACTATAAAACCTCTTAACACATCCTTAATATTCTGATTTCACTGAGTTTCAGTTGTGTTACCAAGTGTGTGTGGAATGCACAGTTGGGCCCTTTTATTATTTAATTTAGGAAGAGCTACTGTAAGCATAATTTGAACCTTTTCTCTTGGGAGAAGTATTGAAACCTCATACATGTTTTAGGATGAGTAAGGATGTGGTGTCACTCACAGTAGGAACCTCATTTAGAGCCCACTGATGTCAATGGAAACACTTCCCTTTGCTTCAGTGGGCTGTGGACCAGGAGTAAGCAAGGGTAACTGAACTAAGGATTCTGCTGACTGTATCATATAGTATAAGCTGTACAGTTTTACAAAAATAAACACATTTACTTAGCCAAAATGCTTAACATTGAATTTAAAAAAACATAATATGAAAAGAATGGTTTTTGCTTTACTGATGTTTTAAGCTTTAATTTAGTGTAGCATAGTGAAAAGGATACCAAATATTCTAGCTTTATATCATTAGAACCAGATGGTCCATGAAAGACTTCTGGCTAAACTAGAGTTGGGAAAGCTTGTAAACCCTGACTAGTCTGAAAATGTGCTCAAAATTGCTATATCAGATGATATGCCCAGTTTTAAAATGCGAAATTCTTTGGCTGTTTTCCCGACATCCCAGTAAGGTGTTATACAGTTTAGGCAGTTATGAGAAACTTTTTTGGATGCTGCTGTCATTATTATTCTGCTTTGAAACTGGAAAAAACAACATTGCCCAAATGTAGTAAAGTGGAATATTGTGGAAAACATCACAGTGAAGAACTGATAAGGAAAAGAATTATTATTACTTATTATTGACTTCTGTTTACATGAAGTGCTTCTATGCAAATGCACGCAGCTTGGGCAACAAACAGGATGAGTTAAGGGCCACCGTGATGCTGGGACGCCATGACATAGTGGGCATCACCGAAACTTGGTGGGACGACTCCCACGACTGGAACGTAGGGATAGATGGGTATAAGCTTTTTAGGAAGGATAGGCAGGGAAGGAGAGGAGGAGGTGTTGCCCTCTATGTCAACAACCAGCTGGAATCAGCAGAACTCCACCTGGGGAGGCTTGATGAGTCGGTTGAAAGTTTATGGGTTAGAATTAAAGGCAAGACAGGGGAAGGAGATATTACTGTGGGGGTCTCCTACAGGCCACCTGACCAGCAGAACCAAGCAGATGAGGCTCTGCACAGGCAAATAGAAGCGGCTTCCAGGTCACAAGCCCTGGTCCTCATGGGGGATTTCAACCACCCTGACATCTGTTGGAGGGACAACACAGCAAAGCATCAGCAATCCAGGATGTTCCTGGACTGCATAGAAGACAACTTCCTCCTCCAAATGGTAGAGGAACCAACAAGAAAAGGTGCTACGCTGGACCTTGTTCTCACCAACAGGGAAGGGCTGGTAACCAATGTGAGGCTCAGAGACGGCCTTGGCTGCAGTGACCATGAAGCAGTTGAATTTAATATCCTCAGGGCAATCAGGAGGACATATTCTAAGCTCACGACCCTAGACTTTAGGCGTGCAGACTTCGATCGCTGCAGGGATCTGCTAGCCAAAGTGTCGTGGGATGAAGCCCTGGAGGGAAGAGGGACCCAGGACAGCTGGTCAGTATTCAAGGACCACCTCCTCTGTGTCCAGGAGCTATGTATACCTATAAGGAGAAAAGCAGGAAGGAATGCTAGGAGGCCTGCCTGGATGAACAAGGAGCTGCTGGACACACTATCACGTAAAAAGAAACTCTACAGGAAGTGGAAGGAAGGACAGATAGAACAGGGGGTATATAAGGAAGCTGCCCGAGCAGCAAGAGGCCTGGTTAGGAAAGCCAAAGCAGAGTTTGAACTGAATCTAGCCAGGGGGTTAAAGGGAACACTAAGAATTTCTATAGGTATATTAATGGCAAGAAGAAGACTAGGGAAGGTGTGGGCCCCCTCAGAAAGGAAAGTGGTGAATTGGTCACAAGTGATGTGGAAAAGGCTGAGGTACTCAATCACTTCTTTACCTCAGTCTTCACTGCAAGGGCCTCCAGCCACACTCCTGGTGTCATGGCAGACGATGCCAGGGACGGGGAGGAAGAACTGCCCATCATAAGTGAAGCTCAGGTTCGTGATCACCTGAAGAACCTGAAAGTGTTCAAGTCCATGGGACCCGACGGGATACACCCACGGGTGCTGAGAGAACTGGCAGATGAGGTTGCCAAGCCCCTCTCTATTATATTCCAGAAGTCATGGCAGACTGGGGAAGTCCCCACAGACTGGAAAAGGGGAAACATTACTCCCATTTTCAAAAAGGGCAAGAAGGAGGAACCGGGGAACTACAGGCCAGTCAGTCTCACCTCTGTGCCCGGAAAGATCATGGAGCAGATCCTCCTGGAGGCACTAATGACTCAGAAGAATAGTGAAGAGGTGATTGGGAATAGTCAGCATGGCTTTGCCAAGGGCAAATCCTGCCTGACAAACCTGGTGGCCTTCTATGATCAGGTGACAGCATTAATAGATGAGGGGCGAGCAACTGATGTCGTTTACCTGGATTTGAGCAAAGCCTTCGACACTGTCCCACACCACCTCCTGGTCTCCAAGCTGGCGACACATGGGTTTGATGGATGGACCACTAGATGGATAAAGAATTGGCTTGATGGCCGCACCCAAAGAGTGGCTGTCAACGGGTCCATGTCCCAGTGGAGGCCAGTGACAAGCGGAGTCCCTCAGGGATCAGTCCTGGGACCTGTCTTGTTCAACATCTTTGTGGGTGACATGGACAGTGGCATCGAGTGCACCCTCAGCAAGTTTGCTGATGACACCAAGCTGTGTGGTGCAGTGGACACCCTGGAGGGAAGGGGTGCCATCCAGAGGGACCTGGACAGGCTGGAGAGGTGGGCACAAGCCAACCTCATGAGCTTCAACAAGACCAAGTGCAGGGTCCTGCATCTGGGTCGAGGCAATCCCAGGCACAAATACAGGCTGGGCAGTGACTGGCTGGAGAGCAGCCCCGAGGAGAGAGACTTGGGGGTGCTGGTGGACGAGAAGCTCGACATGAGCTCTCAATGTGCGCTTGCAGCCCGGAAAGCCAATCAGATCCTGGGCTGCATCAGGAGAAGTGTGACCAGCAGGTCAAGGGAGGTGCTTCTCCCCCTCTACTCAGCTCTGGTGAGACCCCACCTGGAGTACTGCGTCCAGTTCTGGAGCCCATATTACAGGAGAGATGTGGACGTGCTGGACCGTGTCCAGAGAAGGGCCACGAGGATGATCAGAGGGCTGGAGCACCTCTCCTATGAGGACAGACTGAAGGAGTTGGGGCTGTTCAGTCTGGAGAAGAGAAGGCTCCGAGGTGACCTCATTGTGGCTTTCCAGTATCTGAAGGGGGCCTACAGGAAGGCTGGGGAGGGACTTCTCAGGATCTCAGGTAGTGATAGGACTAGGGGGAATGGAATGAAGCTGGAAATGGGGAGATTCAGGCTGGATGTGAGGAAGAAGTTCTTTACCATGAGAGTGGTGAAGCCCTGGAATGGGTTGTCCAGGGAGGTGGTTGAGGCCCAGTCCCTGGAGGTGTTTAAGACCAGGCTGGACGAGGCTCTGGCCAGCGTGATCTAGTGTAGGGTGTCCCTGCCCATGGCAGGGGGGTTGGAACTAGATGATCCTTGTGGTCCCTTCCAACCCTGACTGATTCTATGATTCTATGATTCTATGATGGGTCACAGAATCACCGAATCACCAAGGTTGGAAGAGACCTCAAAGATCATCAAGTCCAACCTGTCACCACAGACCTCATGACTAAACCATGGCACCAAGTGCCATGTCCAATCCCCTCTTAAACACCTCCAGGGATGGTGACTCCACCACCTCCCTGGGCAGCCCATTCCAATGGCGAACGACTCTCTCAGTGAAGAACTTTCTCCTCACCTCGAGCCTAAACTTCTCCTGGTACAAAAAATTAAAATGATAAAACCCCAAACCAACTCAAAACCTGATGACCTTCATCCTGGAAGAATATGTGTTTTCCCTATACAATAACAGCAATGCTGTAATTGAACATCCCAGTGACCAGACAAAATACTAACTGATCAACTCTGGAGTACTATATTAAAGTAATAATGTCCATCAAGAATGATACACATTACTGTTAAAATTTACTTCAATATGAAGTCTGTGACTGCAGTCCTGTGGCAGAAGTGTTTCTCAATCTTGGAATGTGTCTTACCTACTACTTACACTATTTAGTTGTGTGGTCTGAAGAGCAGGAAAAAATAGTTTTGATGATGTAGACAGGAAGGTATTGACACAAGCTGCTCAAGAGAAATAGAGGTGGTCTAGTGGTTAGGATTCAGTGCTCTCACTACTGTGGCCCAGCTTCAATTCCTGATCAGGTTTTTTTTTTTTTTTTTTGGGGGGGGGGTGGAGAGTAGGGGGTTGAGGGGGAGAGGTGGGGAAGGCTTGTAGCAATAGGATGAGGGGCAATGGTTTTAAGCTGGAGCAGGGGGGACTTAGGTTGGACATAAGGAGGAAGTTCTTTACAATGAGAGTGGTAAAATACTGAAACAGGTTTCCCAGGAACATGGTTGAGGCCTTGTCCCTAGATACAGTCAAGATTAGACTTGATGTGGCCCTGGGCAGCCTGATCTAGTTGGAAGTGTCCCTGCTTACTGCAGTGAGGTTGGACAAGATGACCTTTGAGGGTCTATTCCAACCCAATGCAATCTCTGAATCTGTGAAAATATTTCCTGTTGTTAGTAGAAATTGTGAGAAAAACAACTGCCCATAATACTTAAGTAGACTTATCTGTGTTTAAGATCAGAGATAACTTTTATGGCCTTCTTTCTGGACTTATATAACAGACTGTCAATTACACCTACTAATCTGCAGCTGAATTAGAGAATATTAAGTGTCTTTGGTTGCTACTCTTAGTAGTCTTGATGACATTATACAATAGTCTCATACCTTGGGCATTAAGAATGGATTTTCTAAACTTCTTTTCCTGTGGTTTCCTACTAATCTTTTTCAGGTGAGAACTTCTTGCCTCTGCTGTTATTAGTGGTTTCATTGTTCCTACCTAAGCTGTCTGCATGCAGGAGGCAAGCAGGATCAGGCTCTCTGTGAAAGTATGTCTTAATTTCAGTGCTGAAACATGTTCTTGCTCTGCTTTGCAAATATAGATCAGGCTGATTTCAGTGGGGCTACTCACTGAATAAAGACTGGAATGGAAAGTCCGTCCAGGAAGTTAAACTACCTTTTAAAGAAAACCACATTTAAAAACACGGTAATAAGAGGGCTACAGTAGGCAACACAAGTGCTCAATTCAGCAGCATTGTACCTCTGAACAAGCCAAGGTGCAGTTATAACTAGTATGTGGCACTTAGTTTCTTTCTGACTGCATACCCAAGTCCCTGGTAGCACTGCTAGTCTGATTTTTTAATATTTTTTCCCTGTAGATGCATATGTAGGTATATGTGTAAACACTTATTTTCATGCATGTGTCTGCTAGGGATTGTGAATTTATATCGGTGATTTACACCACAAAGTCAGGTGGCCCTGCAAATATTGACAAGATATGTCCTTTGACTTTCTGTAGTTTCACAGAAGGGTCTTGGTTTAGGATTTTCTTTGCTTTTAATATTTCTGCACTTGGAACATTCCTTTTGCTTTGAACATTAAGATCTAGTGAAGCAGGCTCCCAAGATTTCATCCATGACAAGTGCCGATTTTCATTTGTTAGGGAGTTTAAATTTCTATTGCCTCTACATGCTCAACCAGAACCTTTCAGAGTTAAATATAATTAAAATCACTGTAATGTCATGACTTCCACAATGTATACATATTCATATATTGTTCTGGCTTTGTCCTATTAGTCATTAGAGTTTATTTGGAAGATCTTCGTGTCTTAGCAAAAATTTTGAAAAACTTAGACTGTGTTTTGATTTTGTAAGGGAACTTGAAGCAAGAAAAACTTAATGTGACTTTGGGTTAACATTTCTCAACAATATCCATGTCATAAAACCCAAGGCATTCATTTGTATAATTTGGCCTTAGGGTGCAGGGAGTAGTGGGGAATAGGCAGTGGAAAATATAATGGAGGAGTTGTAGAGATTTAGATCAGAGAGACTATGGCAGAAGCTTGTGAATTTGCAGAAAGCCATGTGTCATTTAAAAAAAACTAATGTGGAAAAAAACTTGACTTGAATAGCTATAAACCGTTTCTTAGTCTGTGACCTACAAACTGTCCTTTAAGAAAATACCAACTCTTCAAGTCTCATATTGTAAAATTGCTCTGGAAATCAGCACTCAGGGAAAGAGTTAATTTTGGAACTAACAATGAGTTTATAAAACACCTGGTTCTTGACCCACCATCTGAATAATGTACCCAGAGAAGTCCTGAAAAAATGAAATGCTTCACTTTAGAGGTAACATGTCTTTACTTTGTGCCCCAAATACTTAGAACCATAGAATCATAGAATCAGTCAGGGTTGGAAGGGACCACATGGATCATCTAGTTCCAACCCCCCTGCCATGGGCAGGAACACCTCACACTAGATCAGGCTGGCCCAGCCTGATGCCATTGGTACCAGAACAGTGACCTAGTGGTGATCCTGAGACTTGTACTTTCCTCCCTGGCTTCTGATCTTGCTGTAGGGATGAATGAGGTATGTTCTGGTCAAACAGTATCTTTTCCCAGCATGTCAGCTCAAGTGTTGTAGGTCTTCATGGTTCCAATGTAAATATGACATTTGTGCAACCCACTCTAAGCTACCTGTGTGAGTCTAAATGGTGTTCCCCTTGCCCAAGTCCTATAAGTAGCCCATGCACGCAAAGTGGCTGTTGGAAACATGTCAGCCATTACCTCCTCTGAGGTCATGACTTGTACAAGGCAAGTGAGATGCTATGGAGTTCCAAACATATAAACACAAATGACCTTTTTGAAAATATCATAAAAGACGTCTTGTAAAGTAGGTAGAGATTACTTTCCTTTCTTGTTAATTCTATAGCTCCCCTATGTGAAGAGAATTAGAATTGTTGCTGTGGCAAGCTTGACAATTTTAAGAAGGAACAGTTCCTATGAGAGCAAATAACATAATGATTTACTTGTGGCCTCTGTTTTGCAAATTAACATTTTGCCCTTACATCAGGAAATATTTAAATGCTGGTGCTATGCAAACCTGTGCTTTGGTCCTAGACCTAGCAGATAAAACACACAGCAAATACTGAAACACCAAACAAAAGAAGCTTTTTTGAAATTGGAGTCTAGGAAGTAAGGAAAGGAGAAAAGGGAAGCGACAGAGTTTCTTCATGTTTCCTTTAAAGTTACTTTGCACACTGACTCAGTGGGATTCTGCTGCTCTGCATATGAAGAAACAGTTTGTCATAATGACAAATCAAATTAGAGAAATATCCATCAGTCCCCCAAGTTCTTTGAATCCATTTAATACCAAGGGGTAAAAAAGCCACCCAAATCCATGGTAGTTTCAGGCTGGCTGACCTAGTTAAAGGCTGACTGTTATGTGCCTGAAGCCCTACATGAAGCAGTAAAGTTAAAACCCAGCATGGCCACACTAGCCAGGAATTTTCAGGATATGCAGAAAGTTCTCTTTCTGCTGTGTATTAGGTGACAAGGTGACAATATGCAGTGAGTGCTAAGTCAGGTATTGCCTCTGCCTTGGGGGAAGCTGTTGGACAAAAGCACAGAGAGGAATTTTTTTGCTAGGCATTTGTTTGGCATCGGAAGGCTTAGCTCATGAGTTTAAGTCATAACTTTTAAGGACAGAAGGGACCACAGTGAGTGCTCCCTGGCAAAGCACAAACTTTTGAGGAATCTTTACTGCTCCTGACATCTGTTATATGATCCTGCAATAGCTCCTTTTCCAATGTATATCCACAGACAGCACAATTTTAACATGCATCAAGTCAGCCATCCATCCAGATGTTTAGAGTTACATAATATAATTATTGATATGAAAATCAAAACAAGGTACCATATAGAGGCACCCACTGTCAGATCATTATGGATGAGACCATCAGCCTCGTTGCTGTAACAAACCCTGTATTCATTATTGTAGCTCAGGGCATTTTTTTTTTTTTTGCCAGAATTGGCTGATCCTTTAATGAATACTGCAAATCATAACCCAAATTATATGCTTTAAGCTGTCTTAATTTTTAATTTGCAGTGAAGAGTTCAGGCATTTGATTTGTGTCATGGCAAAGAATTCTCTGATGGAGGAAAGGGAAAGAAACATGCCATGAAGGGGCTGCATAATTCTCTGTGAACAAGTAGTGTTTCAGAACTCTGGTACAGAGTAAGCTCCATGCTGTGTTTGGACTTCACCCTGGTCTCTGTCTCTTGTGAGCTTGCTCACGGGAGGTAGTGCTGACTTTAACAGTGTTTATCTTGATGAAGACCTGAAGTGTTTCACCAGATTTAAGCTTTACTTCTAGTGCTATATGCCAGATCTCTTACTGTCATAACTGGAAGGTTTGGGGAGAAGTTGTGAAAACATACTGAAATTTTTCTCCTAATGTGATTTAAAAATGGGACTTTATTTTGCTTCCCATCTCATTGCCAGAAATGGCTTTTCCTTTAAAAAACAACTGTGGACTAGCTTTTGATTAAAAGACAAAGCAAACCAGAAGCAGAATCACAAGAGAACTGTCAAAACCAAATGCCCATTAAGAGCTACTGAGAAACACTGGGATTTTTTTTCAGTTGAGAGATTTCTATTTTTCAGTGCAATTATAAGTTTTATGCATGTTTGACCTTTTTACAAAAAAGCCATGAAGTTTTATTGACTACCACCAGTTGCAATAAAAGTAAAATTCTAGCAGAACAGTTCTGAAGGGGAGCGTTTGAAAACAAATTAGTTATCAGAGTCCAATTTCGTCTGCACCATGATGTGCAGCAAGCTTGTAAGTCCAGTGGCAACTGGGAGTAGTATGTGGACACCTGTTAACATCTGTTTTCTGTATATCATTTACTGTCCAAACATGACAACTTTACTGTCACATTGACCTTAAACTAAAGTCACTCATGAAATAAGAGTAATGAGTCACAGTAATTACTTGGATCAAGCAAAGGACCAAGAACTCCTGGAGATGTTCACCTTCAGGGCATGCTTTATAGCCCAGCTTGAACAGATATTTAAGATCTGGGAAGGGTTGGTCTCTATGAGACGAGGATATGTTGTGCAATGGGATGTTCTTGCTGGCTGGTTCTTTCATGTGGGTGGGGTTTTGTTGTTCTTATTTTTATTGTTACGGATTGTTAGATTGGGAATTGTTTTTCCATTAGAAAAGGCAAAACAACTGCTTTCAGTGTCGAATGACCTTTTAGATTATGTGCATGAACCACAAACAAAAAGAACACAATTAATTGCTCCATGGGCAAGCATAGTGAGCTTGACTCACTACCGTGTTACTCCAGTACTGCACCAGATCATGTCAACTGAACAAAGACAGGGCTTTACTACTCCTGCTATCTGAGGGAAAGAGGGCTTGTCCTACCTCTCACCAGATTCTGGATTTGCAGGGAATGAGTACTTCCGGTTCACTGTGGAGAGAGAATTATTGTCCATGGAGATCTGTTTTATGGCTGTAGTGGCTGAATGTCATGAAAAATCAAGACTGTGAAGAAAAGTTTGGCCTGGAGTACTGAGATGGAGGATACATATCACATGGTATGTGTATCACATGCACAACATGATATATCCTGACATGATATAACATGTTTCATGAATAATGTGTTGAAAAATCGGACTAGACAAAAAGATCTGTGGAAGCTGCATTTCCTAGTTCACAATGACCTCTATGATATCAGAAAAGGTGTGAGCACTTTGACTGTTTTGCAGAAAATTCTTGCATCTATGTCAGTTCTAGGAAATAGACCTTCTAACGGGTAGTGGCTGACATAACACATGTCACACTTATCCTTGTTAGGATGTTTTGAGGCTTTCCTTTGAGTAGCTCCCTACCACAGAAATAAATCATCTCCTCATAGAGAGCAGATGAACAACAACATGTGAAAAGCAGATTTATGGCTGTGGCTGCTTTCCCAAGTGCCGTAGCTGTCCTGGACTGCGATTCGATAGCGCCTCCTAGAGGCACAGGCTGTAGGTAGGAGGGCAAGAAGCTGCAGTGGATCAGGTACATCGAGGCTGTGAGCCAATGCCAGCCACGTATATACCCGTGTGTTGGCTGATTTCCTTTGCAGTTGTTGTGACTTGTGAATGTTGGATTCATTTAATGCAACAGGAATGCTCTGTACTTAGCCTCTGAACCGGCACAGACTATTAATAGGAGATAGTGTTTTATAGTTTCTGGCTTGCCTTTATTCCTCCATTGTGGATGTTACACTAATTGCTATGCCTTTCAGGTGAAAAAAACAAGAAGAATCCTTGCTTTCCAGGAGCTGGTGAAACTAGGTGAGAATTATGCAATTCTGTGAATATGAATCACAGAGGAGAATGTTGATTGTCAAACTTGACTATGTTGTAAAGACTTTTCATCTTCAGTCAAGATAACAGCTTGCAAAACCCAGACTAATTTGTTTGTGATCACTGATTCCAGTAGGCTCTTTTCCTGAAGGCAAAGTGAATTGTACACTGACTGTGCAAGCTGTAGCTATTATTTCAGTTTCTAGACAGATGGTTGTTCCAAACCTTTTTACCTGTGTTGGTACTGAGTGGACTTCCATTTGGCTAGAGGGTAGTGTAGAAAAGAATGTAACTTGCCTCATTCAAAGTGGATGGGACTGATAGGTGACCTGCAATAGCCCTAGAAAGTCCAGTGTTTTGTACAGACCATCAGACATTTTTGAAACGAGTTAAATCATTTCAGCATGCTGCAAGGCTTTCAAATACTTTCGGAGAATGACCCATTTCTGAACAGAAAAAGCTTTCTTTTGGACACATTCCTTCTGTTTAGAGCTTCTTCCATCAATTTCTTCCCATCTGTGGTCCTGTTATCCATTTGCAGTCACATTGTTTCCTTGTTCAATGGTGAATGCAGGATAGAACTACTAGGGAAGCAAATATTTAATGTCTTCCATCAGCCTTTACTGTGACAAGTGTTTTGTTCTTTCTGAACAGAAGCTAGTCATTCTGGATAATGCTACAATTAATGTGGTCTACATCTATGCTCATCATGCTCTTACTACTCAGGCCTTTCTGATCCCTGCTTCCGCTGTGTCTTGGTTCCTTGCTCCTGTTGACTCCAGGCTCTTTTTCCTGTCAGCTCCTGGCTCTTTTCCAGTTGTTGATTAGGGTCCTGGTATTAGGTGAAGATACGGTTTTCTTTTCTGTCCAGAATCAGAAGAGGCATCTGGGCCTTTTCTGACAATGAAGCAAGAGCAAAGCAGAAGCTTGTTGCCCAGTTTAATTTAGGAAAAAAACAATTGCTGAAATTATTTTACTAAACCCGAAAGTGCTGGAATTTCCTTCTTGCAGGAAACTTTGCTATGCCATGTTTCAACTCCTGTTTAAAATGAAGACTTGTCTGGAAATGTGAGAATGTCCTCCCAAAGAACAGAATGACCAAGTTTTTGTCAGTTGTTGCAGAGCTGTTGCTTTCTCTGGCAATGGAATATTATGCCAGGTGAGTACCTTAAGGGCAAGAGAAAGACATTAATGAGTTACTCAGGCAGACCATATCACAGCTTCTTCTGTAGGCTTGGTCTTCTTTGATGAGTGATTACATTTTAAAAATTTCATTTTATTCCCCTTTCCTATCTTTCTGTGGTATCTCGAGTGGAAACAAGGTGGCTAAAATACCTGCAAGTAGTTAGGTGAAGACCCTAGTAGTGTGTTGACCTCCTCAAAAGTACTTCTAAGTGTTCAGCGATAGATTAATTAATGTTAAGAATGTATTCTATAGAAGAAGTGTGCTGCTTATTGCCAGTTAAGACGATTTTAAGAATGATTTGTGCCACTCCCCTTAAGCTTAGAGAAGGCTTGAGCCCTTGATCTGAATGGTTTTAGCATTCCAAAATCTTGTATTTTTATTCTCTGAAATTGGACTAAAGGATGGCATTTGAATGTGATTTTTTTGCTTGGTGAAGTGTGTCTGAGGTTGACAGTGGCAAGTGTAAGCTAACACCTGTTAGACACCTGTAGCAGCAGCTAAAAAACAGGTGAAACACATTCTTTTACTGAGTCTAAACTGAGGCACTTATGCTATGGTGGTACTGCAAGTGACATGCTTACTCTTCCTAGTTCTCCAATCACAGAGTTTGCCATTGTTTCTCCACACTTCACAGTTCTGATTTTGAAGAATTGTCCATTCAACTATCTGCAACCACCTGACTGACTTTTCTTGTTTTTACCAGATCAGTTTCAACAGTCCTTATGAACAAATTCTATTTTCTAAATGTGAGGCTGTTGGCATTTTAAAAAAAGCTGCTGAGCTATAAAAGAACAAAATAGTCTCATACAAGATATTGCACATTTAGTTTATCTAAGGTTGCTGTCATGGTCCTCTAGAAAGAGTTATGGGTTTTATTAATCTGTGACTAAGTGATGAAATGTCTGTGATCTGCTGGTACAGACTTGTTATCAGAATTTAAGCAGGAAAAGCTCTGTGCTTCAACGGTAAAGTTTTGTGTTTATTGGTATTTTCTCTATGAACTGATCTTTCCCATAATGAAACAATTAGCTGAGAATACAGCTTTCCCTGAGTTAAACAAGATCATCTGTATCCAGGAAGACTTTCCCTTGAAGTTTTTCAGCACTGTAAGGATGGAGAGGTCCCTTGAAAGCTTTTGCTGCTGATACATAAAAGAAGCTGCTAAGAGTTCTTTGCTGTATGTTTTTGTAACTCCCATAATCTGTAAACCACACTTGTGTGGTCAAAGTATAGTTGACATGGAAGGGAGTGTTTGTGAGCTTGTGACTGGAATAGTTGCAGTTTCATAGAAGAAAACCAGCTTTATCTCTCTAATCCTTCTGCTGGCAGACAGGACATGAGAAATGAATGTAAGACACTGTACCTATTTATTGCTTAATTTTCCCCCTAAATTCTAACCTTGCGGTTAGAAAAACCAACAAAAATCCAGTAATTCTCAAATGTAAACAAGAGAAAAAAATAACACTTCAGAGCGCAGGAGCCTGTAAGTATCCAAAACCTAAATATATTAACACAGCTGCACATCATATGACCCACCACAATTCCGACACAAACATACGTGAAATGTTTGAAAATGTCCAGAAAATCGCAACTTTTCGGATGGTCCCCTAATTGCACAAGAGCCATGCAACGGTTAAAAATCTAAGTGGAATGAATGAAGAGTTGTGCTGAAATTATATAAAAGCCCTTTCGCTTAGCTAATATTTAAAAGCTCCAACTGAAGCCCTCTGATGGTAGTGCTGTGCAAGCTAGAGATCTTGCAGTGCTTGCTGAACATATTGCTCTGCCTTTGAGTGACACAGCTGCATTTTAAGGCATTCTCATCCTCTCTTTAGGTTTTTCAAGAGGGCAATGCGCCACAGTTCAATGAGGGACAATATAATTTTGAGATGGTGCTAAGCAAGGTAGTGTAGAACAAGATTGTACCGGTATGGTATTGTAACTAATGTAATTGTTGTTGCTGGTTACCCTAATAGCTTGCCTGACTTTATCCGGTAAATTGTGAATGTAGATCGTTGAGTGAAGCTGTTTGTAGCTGTTGGGCAACAGCTGAAGTTCTGCACACTTCTGATCTTGTATTGGCTGCTGCAAATTATGCCCTCAGCCGTTACTGGGTTCTGTGGTACATAAAAGCTGCATATGCAATATTTGGAAGTTAAAATTCATCCTCAGTCGGGAAGATAACCTCTAAACCCTGAATGCCTAAAGCAAAATGAAAAGTGCGTTGAAAGTCACAAAAACATGGCAGAAAGCAACAACAATTACTTAGAGAAGTATTAATGGAATTTACCCAGTCATAAATGTTATCTGCATGCCAGGTCTTCCTCCAAAGCCAGCTGTATTTTCCATTTAGTTATTTTTTAGTAATGAACCTAATAAGCTTCTGCAAATAGTTACTTGACCCAGAGCAATAGATCATAGTAGTATCATAGTATCAGTCAGGGTTGGAAGGGACCACAAGGATCATCTAGTTCCAACCCCCCTGCCATGGGCAGGGACACCCTACACTAGATCAGGCTGGCCAGAGCCTCATCCAGCCTGGGCTTAAACACCTCCAGGGACGGGGCCTCAACCACCTCCCTGGACAACCCATTCCAGGGCTTCACCACTCTCATGGTGAAGAACTTCTTCCTCACATCTAGCCTGAATCTCCCCACCTCCAGTTTCATTCCATTCCCCCTAGTCCTATCACTACCTGATAGCCTGAGAAGTCCCTCCCCAGCCTTCCAGTAGGCCCCCTTCAGATACTGGAAGGCCACAATGAGGTCACCTCTCAGCCTTCTCTTCTCCAGACTGAACAGCCCCAACTCCTTCAGTCTGTCCTCATAGGAGAGGTGCTCCAGCCCTCTGATCATCCTCATGGCCCTTCTCTGGACACCTTCCAGCACGTCCATATCCCTCTTGTAATAGGGGCTTCAGAACTGGACGCAGTACTCCAGGTGGGGTCTCACCAGAGCCGAGGGGGAGCATCACCTCCCTTGACCTGCTGGCCACACTTCTCTTGATGCAGCCCAGGATCTGATTGGCTAGTCTTCAACTATGATGATAACTGCAGCAGATTATCTGTTAAGCCTACACACACACACACACAAAAAAGAACCAAAACAAAACATAAAAAGGGCAAACAACAACAACAAAAGAACAAAGAAAATTAAAGTGTTTTCAGTAACATTTAAAAAGTAATTTTAATTCCACACAATTCAAAAAGCAGTCTTTCCATGTAGTAATTATTTCAAACAGAAAATAACACCACTTTCACTTTTTAAAAAAAAAATATTTTTCTGTATTTTTCTTTCTCATCTCTAGTACTTGAGTAAAAACATAATTTCTTGGTTTAGTCCAGCTTCTGATTTTTAATAGCATATTTTGTGAGGAAAAGATTTCTGCTTTGCAAAATTTCTATCTGTTGTACTTTCAGCCTGCAGTGCTGAAAGTAGGCTGTTACTGCTCATTATTTGTTACACTAAACGAGAATTTTGCCAAAATGCATGACTGTTGCTACTTGCTTTTAACTGGATCTTCTACTAAAATTTGCAAACATTCTAAAACTATGACCAGAATCTCAATCAACTGATTATTTTTCAAATTTATTTTCCTTAATTAGAAAGAAGAAAGATAGGAATAAGACAGACTAAGGTGGTTTGCATATGATCAATTTTCCTCTGTCTCATCCTGGATTCAGAACAGCATATTTGGAACGAAAATTTGAATGAGCTCAGGTATTATACATTTTTTTCTTTGTCTTCTGGGGCAAGGATTGCTTTGATTCATCCAGTTATTTGCTAAATGTGAGTGACTAGTTACTTGAAAAATCACAGAATCAGACAGAAAACATCTGGTTGGAAGAGACCTTAAAGATCACCCAGTCCAATCCTTAACCTAGCACTGAAGGGTTAACACTAAACCATGTCCTTAAGTGCCAGAACCACACACGGCTTAAACACCTCCAGGGACAATGACTCCACCACTGCTCTTGACAGACCATTCCAATGTTTGATAAACCCTCTCTATGAAGAAATTTCCTGTTGTCCAGCCTACACCTCCCCTAGTGCAACTTGAAACCATTTCCTCTAGTACTGTTGCTTGCCACCCAGGAGAAGAGACTGCCCACTTCCTTGCTCCAACCTTCCTTCAGGTAGCTCAGTCTGTTCTCATAGGAGAGGGTCTCCAGCCCTCTAATCATCCTTGTGGCCCTTCTATGAACACATTCCAGCACGTGCAGATCCTTCCTGTAATAGGAAGGGGTCTCTTATAGTGAGGGCCCCAGAACTGAACACAGTACTTGAGCTGTACTGAATACAGGGGGATGATCACCTCCCTGTTCCTGATGACCACTGTGTTTCTAGTACGAAAATGTTCAACATTGTCATATGAAAAATAACTTTCCTACTAAGATCTATTCCTACAATATTTTCTTACTAATCTCACTGGCATTAGGACATTTCCATAGATATGTAATGCTCGACAAACAGAAGGGCCATTCTTTCACCAATCTTCATTAGTTTCAGACATTTGAAACTGCCTTTTGCCTTGTCCAGCAGCTCCCTTGTGTAAATAGTGTCAAGATGCAGAACTGCATGGATTGTAGTGTGAAAGGTGTGAAGGCTGCCATTTCCAGGATTTTCTCCAGGACTCTTCTATTAATTGAGCAGCTGATCTTCTGAGCGGTGGTGCTTTGAAGCTTCAGGTATATAAGCATTTTCAAATATGTATACTGCTATAAGTATATGTGCAATTGACTTTGTTCATAAATCTCATAATTTTGATCTAGAAGAGCTTGGTATTATAATTTACCAGAGTTTTTGCTTTCCTGCTGGCAAGATATTCTTGCTTGAAGAACTGTTCTGTCTCAAAAGTGTGTGTACCTGATCTAGGACTATATGAGACAAAATTGTACTGTTAATAAAAGGTAATCTCTGGCATTGATCAAAATATTTGGGGTAATTTGATCCTTATCTGCCATAAAATTTAATCTAAGAACAATACTGGTGACGATGGGAAGGAGGCAGACCTCACCAGGGGTTTGTTTCTCTTCTACCTCCTCTTAGGACAGGATTTGTGCAATTCGCAGGAGTGAGGTCTACAACTATGTGTTCTCAGTTGTTCCTCTTTACACTCTTCGCTTCAGAGAAGCTGATGCCTGTGGTACTGTGGTACTGATGCCCTGTCTGCTAGGGAATTATGCTAATCACCTTCACTGTCACATCTTAAGATGTTCAGTCTTGACAATGGACACTTAAGCACTTCATGCAAAGTGAACCACTTCCAACCAAGGGGTGAGAGCCTATGTATCTCACAATCCTCTTGTATCTCATCACACAAGCAAAGTCAGACTAGAGTTCAAATTCATGTTCTGTCAGATCAAGACAGAAGTTTGAATTTGGATCCCTAGTTCCTTACGTGAGTATCCTAGCAATTACTCTTTGGATCATTCCAAAAAGGAAATGGTTCAATAAGTCACTTCATGCAAACTATTTCAGTAATAGTTGAAAGTCAGTGAGCAATGGAGTAAGAATGACTCCCCAACCTGATGTTAAAGGTACTCACTTTGAAAGCAAAATTTTTCTTTGGGGCAAGCCTTGTCATAGTCAACACAGTGGGAAAGAAATTCCTTCAGTTATCGCAAAGGAGTGAATTGTGATGTAAAAAGTCAGAACAATTCTTTTGCCACAGTTTTGTATATCTTGTCTTGCATTCCCTTGCCTTTTATGTTTGCATTTGCCACATATTTACCTTTTCCAAAAATGTTTCATCCTGAGACAGATGGAACATTTCAGGTTAAATGAAGTAGAGTGGGCTGGGTGGGGAGGGTAGTGGTTTTGGTGTGGAAACCTGGAAAAACTGTGAATTTGGTTCAGTTTGAACCAGCATTCTTTTTCAACTGTTTGGCTTGGCAGCTGAACTGAAAAGCCAGTTATTTGCAGGCTCTAAGCCCTCCTTTGCAGTTGGACCCCTGCGTTTTACTAGGAAAATTGTAGCATAGTCCCTGGAGCTGTTCATCCATGGTGCAGAGGCATGAAATGAAAATTCCATTGAAATTTAGGGTTATCTGAAGTTTTTGGAAATGAGGGAACTCTAAAATGTGATTAAATGATGGCATCCACAGTATGGGTATTTCTGAACTCTCCAGAGACAAACTGCTGTTTTCAGATTCCTTCTGTCATTTACTTGTCAAAAAGGAACTTCTAATGAACATCCTTATGGGAAATATTAGGAAGAGGAGAGCCCTTGACTCGTGTGCATTGTTAGCTGGGAACAGACATTCCTCTTTCTAACTTTTTCATTCCATGATGTAATGAGAACGTTTTAAACCGGGACAAGCAAATTGAAAGTGCCAAGCTTTTCCCTACATGCTGCTTATGATCAAGCACACCATCCGTGCTTTTAAATACCTCATAATTAAACTTGCAAAAATGGAGACTTAATTTGAACATGTAAATTAATCACATGTTGTAACAATTGGAATTCATAACTGAACATCCATTAGCAGACAACGCTGTTCCTCATTCTTTTGTTTGCATGTTTATAGTAATCACGCAATAGGATTTATGGTGCATGTCACCCTTTGAAAACTAATTCTGCATCAACTTAGGAGATGTGTTCCCATTTCTATTGTATACTTTGCTCTATAAATGCAAATAATTGCAAATTAAGTCCCAGATGTCTAAGGAGCAGCAGGAGTGACCATTATTTGATGCCTGATGCACATCATGTCATTTCTCTAGGGATTAAATGAGTTTCATGTTTTAGACATCTTAGGAAAATAACAAACAATGTAGCTCATCCACAAAACATCTGCTGATTTTTTTAATATTTTTTTTTTTTTGTTAAGTAGAAGAGAAAGACTTTTAAAATGTTTTTGATAGCTTGTTACAAAAAGAAGTTTACATAAACCTTTTTTTAATCCTGAAAAATTGTGAATTTATCTTCTGTGGACATTTAAAAAAAGCCAACATGCATGCACATTACCTTAAAGGTGTTTGCCCAATGGATGTCTGAATTGCCTGTGTATTTCAGTGCATGTATGTTATGGGGTGTGAAGCTTTCCCTAGTAGCATTTGTGAAGGAAATGTGTTTTACATTTGTATTTCCAATGAACACCAGCAGCACTTTTATTGATAGGAGTAGAATTTGCTTGCCTCTGCTGGGGTCAGAATTCACAGAAGGGCTTGGCTTTTCATCATGTAATGTGGAGCCTAGTCAGTAAAGCCTCTTTGTTAACTTGAATCAAGCATTGCTTACTTAGTTGAAAATACTGCCTTAAGTTTTCTTGCACATGCAGAAGAAGTTCTTTGCAACTGAACCTCTTCTCTGGAGAAGAGAAGGCTGAGAGGTGACCTCATTGTGGCCTTCCAGTATCTGAAGGGGGCCTACAGGAAGGCTGGGGAGGGACTTCTCAGGGTATCAGGTAGTGATAGGACTAGGGGGAATGGAATGAGGCTGGAGGTGGGGAGATTCAGGCTGGACGTGAGGAGGAAGTTCTTCACCATGAGAGTGGTGAAGCCCTGGAATGGGTTGTCCCTCAGGGAGGTGGTTGAGGCCCCATCCCTGGCGGTGTTTAAGCCCAGGCTGGATGAGGCTCTGGCCAGCCTGATCTAGTGTAGGGTGTCCCTGCCCATGGCAGGGGGTTGGAACTAGATGATCCTTGTGGTCCCTTCCAACCCTGACTGATACTATGATACTATGATCCAGCTTGATTCTCACTGCCCTTCTTCTTAATGTGCTCCACAGCTGTCTTGAGCTCCTGGTTTCATGCCATCTTCATGTTACACCTCCCAATAGGTAAGCCACTTCCACATTGTTGTTTTGTTACTCTCTCTTAAATAGCCCTTTTTTTTACAGAAAATACCTCTCCGATAATGCCTCTGAATCACTTGCAGCCTAAAATGTTGCTATATGCATCTTAAACTTTCAGAACCCTATCTTTCCCTATTCTGTGTAGTAGCATCACATCTGTAGACACTGCAATCACAGGATCACAGGATGTTAGGGGCTAGAAGGCACGTCCAAAGGTCAATGAGTCCAACCCCCTGCCAGAGCAGCACCATAGAATCTAGCACAGGTCTCACAGGAACACATCCAGATGGGTCTTGAAAGTCTTCAGGGAAGGAGACTTGACAACCTCCCTGGGGAGCCTGTTCCAGTGTTCTGTGAGCCTCACAGTGAAGGCATTCCTTCTTATGTTGAGCTGGAACTTCCTGTGCTGTAGTTTATATCCATTACCCCATGTCCTATCACAGGGTACAATGGAGAAGAGCCTGTCCCCTCCCTCCTGACACCCAGCCCTCAGATATTTATCAAATGCCCCCTTCAGTCTTCTCTTCTCCAGACTAACAGCCCCAGGTCTCTCAGCCTCTCCTCACAGGGCACATGCTGCAGGCCCTTAATCATCCTGGTAGCTTTCCATCGGACTCTATCCAGCAGATCCATGTCCCTCTTGAACAGGGGAGCCCAAAACTGGATATAATAGTCCAGGTGAGGTCTCACCAAGGCAGAGTAAAGGGGAGGATAAACTCCCTCAATCTGCTGGATGCACTCCTCTTAATGCATCCCAGGATACCGGTGGCCCTCTTGGCCACAAGGGCACATTGCTGACCTACAGGTAACTTCTTAACCACCAGGACTCCCATGTCCTTCTCCACAGGAGTGCTCTTCATCAAATCACCTCCTAACCTGTACTGGTGCAGTTAATTATTCCTTCCTGGATGCAGGACTCTGCACTTATCCTTGTTGAACCTAGTTAGGTTCCTCTTTGCTCAGCTCAAGGAATTGTGATGAAATTAAGGATGACTTTTTTTTTTTTTTTTTTTTTTTTTTTTTTAAAGAAAACCCTGTCTCTTTGTGCATGTGAAGTACTTAACTCTGGGAAGCATTTGAAAATACATCCAAACTTGGAATGATCAGTTGTCAATCTGAGGCTGAGATAATGAGGGGAACTACAGGGACAAAGCACACTAAGTGTGGAGATAGGAAAGTATTTATGAAAATGTAGCAAAATAGGTTTGTGATAATTAGCGAAAAGGAGGTCACCGCCCATCTTTTTGTCTTACAGAAGCTTCTTATTTATTATTGTGGCATGACAGCATAAAGCTCTGGGGTTTTAGTGGACTAGTACCATTTCTCAGTTGTTTTTGCTTTCTCTTTTCTTGCAGTAAGATGTGACTTAAATTCCTAAATTCAACCCCCCCAAAAGTTCAACCCACAAGCCCCAGTGGTATTTGGAGTTTATGTATTCTTTAACCAAAGGCTTTTACATAACCAGATACTGGTACATTCTTTAGTGAAATTCTTGAAGCTTTGGGTTTAACCGCTGCTTCTTGCAGGGATGTGCTTGAAAGAATGTCAACTATGTAGCTGTACTGGAGGGCTGTGCAGCTGAGATATGTCCTGTTTATGAAAGTGACAAACTGTTGTCAGGGTCTACATTGAGGCAGGGTCCTAACCACAGCTCAAACAGTCCTGTGGTGACGTCAGGATTTTGGCATCTGTATTTGAACATTTTTGTTATTGTCATTATTGCAGAGAAAAGTTGAAGATTTGACATGAATTAATCCACTACAGAGATATCTGCTGGAGTAACCAGAGAACTTTCAAAGCTTTGTGAGCAGGGAATTGCCTCATTCATTATTCATAGGTTTTTAGTTCTGAAACCTTTGTGCTGCTTGGGCGTGTACAGGAGAAATTTTCCAAACTGTAGGCAAAGCGACTTCATTTCTGAGAGAACAAAAAGGAGCAATATAGCAAAATCCATGATGGAAGAAGAGATATAGAAGTGCTTATTGAGGCTTGAGAGAGAAATACATGAGAGAGAAACACAAAGGGCTTGCAAGGCTGGAGTTAAACAAAACTAAGTAGGACTTAGAAATGTACTTAGAAACACTAATCCTAAAAAGGAAGAGAACAGTCTCCTTTTCCACCCAAAATCAAAAAGGAACACTACTAAAATGTTCTTAAAGTATTTTGTTTCTTTTAAGAGCACAAATGATACACTGGGCAGTCCAGCATGATTCTGTGTGTATTGGCAAAGCATATTAGCCTTTTTGATACATAATCTCCATCTAACTGTGTTTCAGACCTGTGTGTGATAAACCTCATTAACTAAATGTGAGTGGTCAATCTACTCTATGCTAAAGCAGCTGTGTTTCAGGTAGTAAGCAAAAATGATACAGAGGTGTTAGACTTCTTACTTTTAGCTGACTCGTGCTTTTTGCTCTGAAGTGAGCTGTTAATGAGAAATCTCATTGTTAGGACCCTTTAACTGAAAATTCTGAACATTTGCGATTGCTTTTATTCTGAATCCTCTCTGTAATCTACATTGCCATTCAGTTTATGATGAAAACGACTGGGAGCACCCAGAACTAACATCCAATATCGGGTCTTTCTTTCCTATATCTTTGACAATATTCTTGTTCATATATCCTGAGTGGGAACATCATCAAGAAGCATAGGGCTCAATAGCCAGAGTCTAGAGGAAACTAATCTGGCACGGCTATTCTGGGGAGTGGATCCTTTGTGGTCTTAGACAGGCAGAGCACAGGCTCTTTCAATATCAGTTTCCCTTTCTGTAGTATAGAGGAATGAAAATAATTTAATTCCTATTTGATACAACATTTTATTTGCTAGAGACAGATGAAATATGCCTTAATGAAGATTTTTCAGAATCAAAGCATATCCATCATTCATAATTAGTTTCAGTTTAATTAATTAATTAAAATGAAGGAACACAGTTCATAGTTGGAGAGACCAAAATATTTAAATGTTGGATTCATGTTCTGGAGAGTATTCTGAATTTCAAGAAAACTACCCCCCTACTCTTTTATTATGAGAAATATTCCAAAGACTTTCCAAAAGTTTTGTCTTTATGCAGAACCACAGTCTGTTAATTTTTTAAAGCCAAAGATGAGGTTTGGCACAGGATTGTCCCATAACCTTGCCAAAAGCTTTCCTAAGAGCACACTCGGTTAGTTTATATTACTACTTTTGAAAAAGGAAACATTAAAGAAACCATATTTTTAATACAGTATAAAGGTCCTCTGAAGGCTGAAAATGCCTCCCTCTGGCCCCACCTCGCTGCAAAATGCTAGGGGAAGTGAGGAGAAAAAGAAGTCCTACAGTCAAAGAGCTGCCTCTGTGTGAGGCCTGGAAGCTAGGACCGCTTTGCTCTAACCCTCATTTCCCCTCAGGGTCTGTTTTCAAAAATTGTTTCTAAGTCTGGTTGCCGAAGTTGAGAAAACCATGGCTTCATTTTCAGCAAGGCTGGGCACTTTTAACACCTGTTGATTTTGCTGTGACTGCTCAAGGGAGGAAAGACCTAGGCTTCCTCCTGTCCTCCTGCAAGTGCACAGAGTACCCAGTGCTTTGTTTGTCCGTCTTCCTCTGTGACCCTATGAATGCTAGTGCATTGCCTCTGCAGCTCCTACGAAAGGTCACAAACCAGAGAGAAGCCATGCTTCGTGTATGTCCAACTTGCATTTTTTTGATCTTAAAGTACAGCCTCTAGCTAGTGTCTGGAATCCTGGGTCTTTCCCTGATTCCTAGAATGACATACCAGGAATATTCTCTTTTAACTTAAATATGTCACTGTCCTACATATCAGGGAAAGTGGGACTTGAGAGGTCTGCCTACCTATGCCACAGGGAGACTGATGTGGATGAAACTGTTTCATTTAAATGCAGAAGCATGATTTTCTTTCTTTACAATTCTACAAAGTCTTCAAGTCTGAGATAATATATAGCTAAAATACAAGAGGCTATTGTCATAGAAATGCCTGATCCTGTAGCTAAATTATGCACAGTGACAAAGCATTTCAGGTGATTGTAAAAAGACTTGTCTATTGTAAAAGAAAAACATGTATGTGTGTATTCATGTATCCATCAGAACTCAGATTGTACTTTTAGAAACTGAAGCCAGATGTTAAAGCATTTCCCTCCTCCTGAAGCTGTGAAGTCAACCCATTCATTGTTTACAGGCTGCATGGGTAAGTCATAGCTATCAGAGAGCATGAAAGACAATTTTTCCCACTTCAGGTCCTTACACTGAAATGGCAGCCAAAATGTCTGCATTTAATTTTT
>CM066585.1:22427500-22555000 GCA_033816785.1 Picus viridis | reverse complement strand
CACATCCACCAGGTGGGTCACCTGATCATAGAAGGAGATCAGGTTGGTCAGGCAGGATCTGCCCTTTCTAAATCCATGCTGGCTGGGCCTGATCCCTTGGCCATCATGTAAGTGCTGTGTTGTTCAGGTGGCATCCTGGGTAAAATAGTACAGGAAGCATCACAAAATGTAATTTATTTTATATAAATTATATTTTAAAAAATACATGAATTCAGAGAATATGCTAAGTAAAGTACAACAATAAAGAAAAAGAGTTTTATAGACATATGGGTCCACTTATGGACTAATGAGAAAATCCTGCCCTATACGTTTCCATCTGGGAAATTGCAGACTCTGTTGTCACACATCATGATGGCCCACCCTGTGTAGCTGCTGTAGAAATTCCTGCACCTCCCCACTTTTGCATCTGACACATCTAAATCCTAATAATCCGGGCTCTTAGCTGAATATTAGTCCCAAAGAGATTTAAGATGAGGTAAAGCAAGGGTTTTGAGTCCATAACTATGCAAATTCCAGATTCACTGGGGAAATGTCACAAGGACTCCTAGAGCTTGTGAGATGGAACAGAGTTCAGAGCTTCCGGTTTTGAGGCAGATCATCAGGCTGAAATGCAAATTGCTGTATTTGGTTTTCCTTTTTTAGTTATTACTCTTTTTGGTGTCTGATCTGGAGGGAAACTTGCAGCTAATAGTAGTAAAACATTCATGTTGACATGTACAGACACGGACACTCAGACAATACTGCAAGTAATTTCCATAAAAAGAATTAGGGAGTGAAGTTGCTTTGCCTGGGAAGTGTTACACTGGGTGAATTTCCACTGACGCCACCAGATGAAATATGTTCGACCACTACAGTCTCTCAAAACTAAATGCAATGGGAGGGTGTCTGACTCAAATTCTTGTAAAGTGTTTCAAAACACCAATTTATGGTGCTTTACTATGTCTTTTTTTTTTTTCTCTCTCTGAAGACCAGCAAAAAGTTGGTGTATCCTTACAGACAGAATGGCAGAGGGAAAGAAAAACAAAGATAACATTTTGATTTATATTTGTGGTGGCGACTCACATACCATGGCAATGACTAGCCTTATAAAATTCTAGATAGTCATAACGGATCACAAAGGAGTCACAAAGTCATTATAGTCAGTGTATTAATAATGCTTATACTGTAATAAGGGGTGTCCAAATAGCCAATGACATCAAAGACCTTTATAGCTCCAGAGGAACTATTAGATTTTATCTTCTCAAGAATCCTTAAATTAAAGAGTCCTCAACGAGACCCTGACACAATAAAACATAACGATTTCAAAAGAGTTGCTGTGTTCTATTGTGTCAATAATTTGCATACTAAGGAGCCCCTGTGGTACCATAGTCTTTGACATTATAGAACATGGACTGAGGGGCATTTACATTACCAGACAGTCCATACACAGGAATTATTGAATGCTATATCTGAAAAAGGAAATGAGCTTCACTCATATGTTAAGAAAATTAACACATAATGTCCTCTGTTTTTTCTTAAGCCCATAAAGCCATGAAATATGAGGCGAAACTAACTTCTCAGATAATCTTGAAGGCTGAATTCTCAACTAGTTGCATGAGAATAATTCTTCTAACCTCATTTGTGAGGATACTATCCTGTACTAATCTTTGTACTCACTCGCAGCATCACAAATGTCTTGGTGTTATATGTTAGCTTATGTAACCCACAGACCAATATGTTTTCTCGCAAAAGCATGAATTAAGAAACAAGCAGGTGCTTTAACACTGAATATCTTTATTTTATGTCTGGGTAAGTGACATCTTTAACCTGACTTTAACAGTGTGCATGTGAATATTTCTGTATAGGTGAAGAGTTCCCTCTATGTGAATGGTTTCATGTGTGCTGTAGAAGAATTAATGTTTCTATATAAGAGAAAGAGAATCAACCATGACTGTTGGAGGGAGCTTCACTCTAGATAGTGGGAAGATTTTTTCACTCGGCTCAGCACAAGTCCTGCTGTTAATAATTGAAGGTTTCTTTGTGGAGAAAGGTCTGCCCATATATATCATACTGAAGATGAAATTTTTCAAGTTCTTTCGGTTTTATGCCATATCAAATAATCCTATAGCACAAAATTCACAAGTTGCATGACCAGTTCCAAGTTTCTGGCCTTTGAAAAGTTTGCTATTTTGACTTAAGTATTGAGATACTTCCTTTCTATTGCAAAGAAGATGCACCTTCTGAGGATTCAAAGAAGCAAAAAAGAACATCCTTATTCTCCTTGACAGAATGCTTGCTGTGTTCTCCATGTTGAAGACTGGCAAATATGAGCAGACAGGTTTACCCTTTTATCCCTTTTTGATACCCAATGTGGCTTTTAGGTCTTTCTCCAAATGAAGCACTCTGCAAGACATCCAAAGATAAAGAAGGAGAATGAACTCACTTACACAGAGCTTATGAAGGCTTTAACATTTTGATTCATAATGTTTCTGTACCTGTGGCATGTACTTTAAAACCCTTCTACAACTGTGAGTGAAAATAATTTTACTCATAGTGTGTGAACGTGTGTATTTGAAATCTGCAGAACAGAACAAGATTTTTAACTTACAGAATAGGCACATTCTGTTATTGATTGTTGTTATGCAAGACTTGTAAGACTTCTGTGATGGAATGGTGGTAGCAAGAAGCCTTAAAAGCTAGCTATGTGGTCCTTGCATGAGTTTTGCCTAAATTTATCAGTTTGCTGGGGTTTTTTGTTGTTGTTTTTTTTTTTTCTTTCCCCTTGCTATTCCAAGAAAGAAATTAGCACCTTGTCAGCATGGCAGAGGAGAGAAAGATAGTAAGACTTTGTAGATCATTGACAACTACTGATCTCTTGTGCACTGTAGGCAGATTGCTCTAAACAGGAGACCTAAATTTATCTCTAGCTAATAGATAGGCAACGAAAATCAAAGCCTTGATAGGCACTTACTGTAGAGTGGAGAGTTTCTTCTTCCCTAATCCCATGCAATCTTCCTTCTGAATGAATAATCTTCTATGCACACTTTTTTATAAAAAGTTATTTTTAATACAAACAAATTTTATTCATTCACAAAATGGGTCATAGAGTTTACTACTCTCCAAAGTATTTAGCAGTGAGAGGGAAGATGTGTGCAACTGAAATCTGAAGAAAAGTATCTGTGGTCAGTGATTCTTTGCAAGGCTAGAAGAAGTTGTGCAACATAAACATATCTGCAGAGACTGAGTGGATCCACTTGTTTCATCGTTTGCACTGGGCTGTTCCAAGAATGGCTTCATCTCTTTCCCTTTGCAAAGCACTGACTTCATTATTACTGTTGTTATTGCTGTGCTAATGCTATCATACTCTGATTACTTTCACTGTGTATATGTGTTTGTTACTTCCTGTGCAGTGTATGACTGGGTTTTTTTTTGCAGGCAAAATCTGGAGCAGCAGTCCCCTTTTAATACAAACCCCATTAAAAGCTGCCATTCTTAAATTAGCTCAGCAAAAAAAGTTCATTTAATAGTCAAGCAAGCAGTAATTGGACACTGTGGCTATGAGTGGCCCTTGTGGTGTTTGGAACAAGTCCAAATGTACCTTCTGTCTGTCTCTGACACAGGCAGACAATAGTAGTATTATTTACTGTGCTGGCTCTGTGTAATTCGACGGGCCAGCTGCAAGAACAAAGAACCACTAACATTTTGCCCAGCCCTATTCCCAACTGAAGGCCTATCTATATTTCATAAATAATTTCCTAAAATACTGGATCCTTTTTTCCTTTCTATAGCCTTTACTGTGCTAATTTAGAGAATGGAAGTTGGCCTTCAAACAGGATCCTCTTCCTGTGCTGTCATTCATGTATTTTCCATTTTTGGACACCATCCCAATATTGACCCCAGAGTCATTATTTTGTATAGATTGTCTTCTTAGCTGTGCCTAGGAGTAGGGAACTAGCTCTGTAACTGACTTTTCCATGATTCTAAAGTTAACTAAAGGGTTTGGGGATGGGTCATTTTACTCCATGTAAAAAGTCACCAGTCTCCTGTGATGCTATTAAAACACGAAAGTTTAAAAGGTATTCTGGAAGAACGCCCCTCCTACACATCTATAAGCAACACAGGAATGAACCCAAGAGGGACTATTAAGTAAAAGTGAATATCAGGGGGATTTGGATGAATCCTGGAACTAGTAAGTGGGTCACCTCACCATGGAAAGAGATCAGGTTTGTCAAGCAGGACCTGCCCTTCATGAACCCATGCTGACTGGGCCTGATCAGCTGGTTGCCCTGCACATGCTGTATAATGGCCCTCAAGATGATTTGCTCCATGACCTTCCCTGGCACTGAGGTTGGGTCCATAGTTCCCCAGGTCCTACATCCATTGTATCTGCATTTCCAACAAAAGAAAAGATGAGAAGAGCTGTTAGATGTGCCTTTTTGCATATATACACCAAGGCTTCCTGAAAGTTCAGACAACTAAACTGCACCTGTAAAATGGATATAATGTCACTTCATTAGGGACATACATTTCCTTCCATGAAAGGTTGTCTCCTGTGAGTGTTTTGTCTTGATCTGACATGAACATTTGGAGTACTAACTCTTTAAATGCAAAATATGTCCTTTCTTGCCATTAGTGTCTTATGTTTTTGCATTTGGTTCTGCTGGTAGCTTCTCACTATCTTTTGCTGACATTTCTCATAGGAGATGCTGTGTACATATGTGAGAACATCCACAGGTAAGCAGCAGGCAGTGGGAATGGATTGAGAGCCCAGTCCCCTGATAACTGTGCACTGGGCAGGCAGGTTGGTGGGAACTGGGTGGAGAAGGAAAATTAATTGCAATCAGTAAAGAACTAAAACAAATTATACCCTTAGGAGACAGAGAAGAGATAGAAATTCTCTGACTCACTGTTCCATCACTGTTCCTCCAGGGCTTCTCCTGGAGTGCTGCTGCTACATGCCAGCCCTTACACAAGGCTGAAACAAAAAGGCTCTTTCCTTCACAGAATGCAATATCCATGAGGCAAGGACATGCTGCACTTGTTCGCAGATGTATATGAATATAGCACACATGTCCATCATGTTCTGTAAATAACAATCATAATACTTACAGAGACATGTTGAATTCTGTCAGGTAAAGACTGAGAGATTCCCAGAGTTGTATTATTATGCCAAATTGTGTCTGGCCACATGAAACACATACAGTGACACTAGTCTTTGAATTTTTAAACGTGATCCTAGGAATCACTTAAATAATTTCTTATGTGCTTATCAGAAATCCCTTTGCCTACTATTTAGTTGAGATTTATAGACAATTATCTCCCTGAAAAAGAAATTCTATCCAAGTGTCACAGTGTACAGGTAAACACTGACCAGCACCCTCAGAAAACACTCTGTGAGATTAAACGATATAAACACAAAAGCATACTATGTGGCTGCTAATCAGCCAACTGGGGCATACTGGCAGCAAGGCTTGGTTTCTTTTAACTGCTCTGGCCCCTGGGAATACACTGCTGCCTGAAACCACTTTGACCGCCCTCAGTGTTGAGCACAGACGTTCAAAAAGATTGCTTCAGTGCTTACTGCTTCAGTTTGTTTTGATGGACTCATGGAGAGCCTTTATTTTTGTCAGAAATTCCCCAGAATGAGCCTCGGTGGTATCTGAAATAGATGAGATAATTTTCTCATAGGTAGAAATTCCCTTGATTTCTCCAAAATCTTGGCCTCCAGCACATTCACACAGAGAGAAAGTTAATTTGATAAATGAAACAACCCTAAGACAGGCTGACTATTTATTTATGTATTTATTTATTTTGCAATGTGTATTCACCTAAATATGAGTCAGTCAAATTTAAAAGCTCAATTTAAATTGAAATACCCATCAGCTACCACAGAATGACAAATTCCTGGAGAAAGCAGAATTGCAGGTGTTGAAGTTTAGACTCAATTGACTGTGAGAAAGCAAGCCCCTCTTCAGGAGGTGAAGGATCATCAAAAGGACTAGTCTGCTATTAAGATGAATCCCTGTTGGGAGGTACATGCTAAAGATGACTAGAAAACTGTAATACTAGATTGAAAAGATTTTGTTTTGTACCCTGTCAGAATGAAAATTTGAAGCATTTGTTGGATTTTTCAGAAATAGTAATTCCACCTTTGGTCTCTATCTATATTAGCAAAGAATCTCTACATGGGCACACACTCCACATGGAGTAGATCCTCAACAGAAGAATTCATATTTTGCTTGAATTGGAATTCTAAACCATATCCTGAATGCTTAAGGTCTAATTCCTACATTTTAGCAAGAGGGGTTTTACAGGTTTATTTTTGGTCCTGCAAAGCTTTTTTTTTTTTTTTTTTTTTTTTGGTAAAAGATGCACACTGCACTTGATAAATCATCGAGAAAACTCCACATTTTTGCAAACTGGTATTTTTCCAGTAAAAAGTATTTTGTCAAAAATAACAAAAACCACAGGCTGTAGGTTGTCTGCATATTTCTGTTTTTCTATTTCTAATCTATTCCTTTGCTGCAGAGAATTGATATTGTGCTAAGGAGTAATGGAGGTGGAGGATATTTTCATATTTTTCATAATTCATCCAAATTGTTCTTATTCCCAAACAAGGACAGTGTTATTTTCACAAATGCTGCTTCTATGTTATAAATTACTTCTTTAATAGCTAATTTAACTGTTATTTTTGAGGAAATCTCACCAGAAATTGCTTTTGAGTGTGTAAATACATTTTGGTTGGGGCTTCAGATGACTGATCTGACCACAAACCACAAAGATAAGGCTTCAGCCAGGGCTATCATAGAGTCCCTTTTAAAAACACCCACAAATGATAGGGTCTTCTGGCCACAGAATAATAGTCCTTAAACATGATTAACCTTTCTACATAACACTGACTAAATGTTGAGGCTATTAAAACTGTAATTACTTGGCTTGTCATATTGCTGCTTAGAAACACTTTCCTTTTTTTTTTTGACATTTTAAAAAATTTATTTTCTATTATTTATAAAGTATGAAACAGTTTTGTGCTTGTAGTAGGAGACAGTTCTCTGAGAGTTAGCCAGGGATGTTATCCTGTTAGTCAAGTGACTGTCCCTTGCTAAGGCACAAATAAAATGGCAGTATTGCAACTCACCTTCCTAAGCAAACAAGCAAAAGCACTAATTTAATTGTTACACATGGATTTCTTTTCGATAGGATGCATCTTACTTTTTTGTTTTTCTTTTTTTCTCTCAAATTATATATTATTCCTCCACAGTGTGAAAAATACATAACATATTAATAGAAATATCTTAAATGCCTTTTGATTCATTGGACAGGTATCAGACAAATCTGCAAGACGTTTTTCTTGTATCTTCCTATCATTTCTGGTTTGTTTTTTTCTTATCAGTGTAAAAGGCTCTGTTTTCACTTGGAGACAAAAAGGAACAGGCACTGTTTCATAAAATCTCACTGTGCATTTTTTTTTTTATTTTTAAAAAAGGATTCAACTCTTTTTATGTGTCTTAGCGTTTCTTTGCTTCTTTCAGCACTATTGTGTCATTCTTCAGCCTCATGATCTTTTAGTAATGTTTGCTGCGTGTCAAAAGCTGATACTTATTAGCAATGCCGTCTGCCTCACAAGCACCTTAAAATTTATCAGCACACTATTATACAATTTGATCTCATCTATAAAAGAGCACATTAAATGCTGTAAGAGGAAGTAAACCATCCTGGGAGAGTAAAATTATCAGTCAGTGTCTAGTCTTGTATTGCATGGGATGCTGACATGTTTGTAAACAGAAATATATACCCTTAATAACGTTTCTGTAACATCTTCCGATGCCCACCTGAATGATTGGAATGGTTCTATAGCTTACAGCGCATTACACCACGGCAAAGAGTGCCTATGGATATGCACCGAAGAGAATTAAATATGAATTTAATTAAAAGGAATTAATACTAAGGTATTTCACCTGATAAGAGACAGTATGAGTTAGGGACTTACTAAGGTATATTTTAAAGTCACTAGGGTTTTGGCTTATCTTGCTTCTTCCTGTTTTTCTCAAACACTGTGTGTGGGATACGGGCACTGAGGATTGCAGCAGCTAAAAGCTACAGGCAACATTCTGCTTTTTGTTATCCCAGAATAACCTTTTTGATTTCCAAGAGAGTGCAGCCAGGTAACTAAGAACAAAAATGCATACAGCTGCTGAATCCTATCCTAGATGTGGGGCAACTTTCTTGGTGATCAGAGTGATTTCTGCCCGTGCAAAACTTTTGAGATAGAAGAACTCCAGTTTGCAGGGCTCAGAATTCCATTCTCCATATGTACAAAGTGTAGCTGCAAGAAATGATGAGAGGTTTTCCAGCGCAGAATTAATCCCTTCATCTGCTCTATGTTAGAGTTATTATTTTTGTAAACATGTTGAAGCTGCCTCCATTGATAGGATGAAAGCTACTTCTTTCAGGATGCTCATACTGGACCCTAACTGTTGTGGTGACTAATGAGAATCCAAATCTTTCAAAGGACAGGCATAACTGGTACAGATGTTGCACTTCACCTAAACTTGTACATGTTCACAATGACATTGTCAGGCAATCACAGAAATGGTCTCAGATGCTCACTGTTTGCTAATGACAAAACAACTATCTAAATTGAATGTTTGATTCTATTTAAAGGTCAACATGAGTGACTAATTCTAAATTACATAATTATGCTAAGAAAGCAGAGTTAAGAAGCTGATAACCTACATTATACATAGCCAACTGTGAAAATCTAATGCTGTTGTTTTGAAAGAGTTCTGTTAAGTGAGCATCAAGTGACTGTTACCATTGTGGTAATGAGATGGTGTTATTAACAGGATGTGGCACAGATGAAACCTATAAGAAAGACCTTGCAATTTTGAGGAATGTTAAATAACAAAATGACTGTCTGAAAATTACTCCAGGTCACTCATTTTTAGGAGCATTCTTCTTCTCTGTCCAGAAGATAGAATTACACAAATACACAGCCTTCCTTTCCCTCTCCCTCTATTTGTCCTGGAAGACAATTTCCTCTTAACCTAGTGGCACTAGCTTCAGGAGCAGATGAATCACTTCCCAAGCAGTCAATGTAATATGTGACAGGCCCAAATAAGCAGAAAGCTATAATATTACAGGTATTTTCTTGGTATCTTTTTCCAGAATACAAGCTCATGATTCATTTGCATTGCAGCAGTTCCAAAAGGACTGATTAATGGATGAAAACTGTGTTGGTGTTAGGTGATGGAAAAAATGCAGTGCAGCTATATAGGCTTTGTTTCCTCTGGAAACAGCCCTGGGTCGAATTGCCATCTTCCTGGTATTTTGCTACCCTCTTTCCCTTGAGCTATATGATGTAAAACTAATGCTTCCCATTGTTCCTGACCTGGTGATACCAGTTCTACCAAACTTAAAGAATTCAGTGTCTTGAGAAAAGTCCAGTTCAGTTTGACTCTGTGCAAAGCCTTTTCCAAACAATTGTTCCTGCTGCTAGCACACTGAACAGCCTTGTGACAACCCTCTGTTTAAGAAGCTGACTTTTTGTGTGCCTCATTTATAAATTCTGTTGGTGGAAACATTTCTGTAACTGGACCCAGTAGGAATCTGACACTGTCATTTTGACTAGCTGTTTATTGTGCAAGCTGCTGACTAACTCACAGTAACTAAAATATAATTTTCAAAAATAGACACAGATGACAAACAGATAATCACTGCAGAAAGCCAATATAACTAAGGAGCACACTCAAGGCTCTTTTAGGTGTACTTCTCAGGATCATTATAATCAGCAAATGGATCTTAACTCAGGCTGTCACCGACTCAAAAGTGTTCCTTATTTTCAAGGCTGAGTCTCATAGTGCCACTTCAGATAAAATAAATGGGGGTCCAGTCATGTGCTTTGGTACCCTGTAGCTCTCAGGTGGCATCCAGACACTGTTCTTTTTCCACCCCAAAAATCCTTGAGATTCTATCTTGTTTTCCCATCTCCCACCCTCGGGACTGCTGGGGCTGAGGTTTCATGACCTGCCCCATATGCTCTTGTAACCATTATTTCCTAACAGAGATAGCAGGAAGACGGTCATACTGCAGACAGATTTGGACAAAAAGACCTAAGATGATAAAGATTAAAAAGTATTCAGCTGATAAACAAGCAAACAAAGAAAAGCAAACACCTTGACTTAACTGAGGGGGCACAGGGCAAAGATATCACCAAAGAATTCAGTTATCCTTAACCAGAATAAATAAGTAAATCCCTTGAGAATGGGACCCTGGACACTTAAGCAACAATAAAACAAATTAAAATTCTGAGTCTGATAATAAAATACAATGTAGCTTCAGTGTAAGATTTCTTGCTACCCTAAGGAGGCTGTTTCTACCGAGGCCTCTGGTGTTAATCTGTCTCATTAAATTAAACCTATAACAGAAAGAAACATCCACACATATCTTAAAAAAAAAAAAAAAGAGAGAGAAAAAAAAAGAAGAGTACTTTTGAAAAGTATCTAGGTTACTAGATGCTTTGAAAAATATCCAAGTGTAAGGTCCTGTACCTGAGTCAAGGCAATCCCTGGTATCAATTCAAGCTAAGGGATGAAGAAATTGAAAGCAATCCTACAGAAAAGGACTTGGAGATGCTGATGGATGAAAATCTGAACATGAGCCCACAATGTGCGTGCATAGCCCAGAAAGCCAACACCATCTTTGGTGCATCAAAAGAAGTATAGTCAGCTGGTCAAGGGAGGTGATTCTCCCCCTCTACTCAGATTTGATGAGACCTCACCAGGTGTACTGCAACCAACTCTGGAGTTCTCAGCACAGGGAAGACATGGACCTATTGTAGATCCAGATAAGAACCACAAAAATGATCAGAGAGACAGAAAACATCTTCTATGAAGAAAGGCTGAGAGAGTTCAGCACGGAGAAGGCTCTAAGATGGCCTTGTTGCAGCTTTTCAATACATAAAGGAGATGATAAGAAAGATGGGGATAGTCTTTTTAGCAGTCTGTTGCAACAGAACAAGGGTTAATTGTTTTGAATTTACAAAAAGATAGATTTAGACTAGCTATAAAGAATTATTTTTTTTTTTTTTTTTACAGTGAGGGTTTTGAAATACTGGAACAGATTGGCCAGAGAAGTGGCTGAAGCCTCATCCCTGGAAAAATTCAGGGTTAGCTGGGACAGGTCTCTGAGCAACCTGATCTAGTTAAAGATGTCATTGATTGTTGGGGGATGGTGGGGAGAGGTTCACTGGGCTAGATAACCTTTGAAGCTCTTTCCTAATACAAAGCATTCTGTGATGCTATGATTTTATGATAAATTGGAGATTTTTAGTTAGATTTAAGATTTGAGGGCCATTTTCCAGCCATGAGCAGATTTTTTTGTTAGACTTTGAAAAGATTCATTTTTGTCAGCCGCGGCCTGAAAATAAATCTTAATAAATCCTAATAGGGGACAAGAGATTATCTGTCTGTCAATCATCGTCTATCTATCTATCTATCTATCTATCCATCCAGAATACAGAATTAACCAGGTTGGAAAAGATCTTCGAGATCATCAAGTCCAACCTATCATCCAACAGTATCTAATCAACTAAACCATGACACCAAGTGCCTCATCCAGTCTCTTTTTACACACTTCCTGTGATGGTGACACCACCACATCCCTGAGCAGCCCATTGCAATGTCCAAGTACTCTTTCTGTGAAGAATTTCTTTCTGACATCCAGCCTAAACCTCCCCTGGCACAGCTGGAGACTGTGTCCTCTTGTTCGGTCACAGGCTTCCTGGGAGAAGAGACCAACCCCCACCTGGTTACAACTTCCCTTCAGGTAGCTGTAGGCAGCAATAAGGTCTCCTCTGAACCTCCTCTTCTCCAGGCTAAGCAACCCCAGCTCCCTCAGCCTCTCCTCATAGGGCTTGTGCTCCAAACCCCTCACCAGCCTTGTTGCTCTTCTCTGGACATGTTCCAGCAACTCAACAGCTTTCCTAAACTGAGGGGCCAGATCTGGACTCAGGACTCAAGGTGTGGCCTAACCAGTGCAGTGTACAGGGGTAGAATGACCTCCCCACTCCTGCTGGCCACACTGTTCCTGATATAGGCCAGGATGCCATTGGCCTTCTTGGCCACCTGGGCACACTGCTGGCTCATGTTCAGCCTACTGCCAACCATTACCCCCAGGTCCCTCTCTGCCTGGCCGCTCTCCAGCCACTCTGACCCCAGCCTGTAGCTCTGCATGGGGTTGCTGTGGCCAATGTGCAGCACCCGGCACTTGGACTTGTTGAATGTCATCCCATTGGACTCCGCCCATCTGTCCAGTCGGTCGAGGTCCCTCTGCAGAGCCCTTCTGCCCTCTAACTGATCAACATTTGCTCCCAACTTGGTGTCATCTGCAAATTTGCTGATGTCTGTCTCAATCCCCTCATCCAGATCATCAATGAAGATATTAAAGAGGATGGGGCCCAGCACTGATCCCTGGGGGACACCACTGGTGACTGGCCTCCAGCTGGATGTGGCACCATTCACCACCACTCTCTGGGTTCAGCCCTCCAGCCAGTGCCCAACCCAGCGTAGAGTGCTGCTGCCCAAGCCACGAGCTGACAGCTTAGCCAGCAGTTTGCTGTGGGGGACGGTGTCAAAGGCCTTGCTGAAGTCCAGGTAGACCACATCCACAGGCCTCCCCACATCCACCAGGCAGTCACCTGATCATAGAAGGAGATCAGGTTGGAGAGGCAGGACCTGCCCTTCCTGAATCCATGTTGGCTGGACCTGAGCCCTTGGCCGTCCTGCAGGTGCGCAGTTATTGCCGCCAGGATAATCTGTTCCATCACTTTCTCTGGCACTGAGGTCAGGCTGACCGGCCTGTAATTTCCGGGTTCCTCCATCCGTCCCTTCTTGTGGATGGGGATCACATTGGCCAGAATGTGGCACCTTTCACCACCACTCTCTGGGCTTGGCCCTCCAGCCAGTTCCTAACCCAGCACAGAGTGCTGCTGTCCAAGCCACGGGCTGACAGCTTGGCCTGGAGTTTGCTGTGGGGGATGGTGTCAAAGGCCTTGCTGAAGTCCAGGTAGAGCACATCCACAGGCCTCCCCACATCCACCAGGTGGGTCACCTGATC
Organism: Picus viridis; assembly: GCA_033816785.1. Classification (NCBI taxonomy): domain Eukaryota; kingdom Metazoa; phylum Chordata; class Aves; order Piciformes; family Picidae; genus Picus; species Picus viridis. Next base: position 22,541,905 of record CM066585.1, on the reverse strand, counting down.
ATAGAATGAGATCTATCTATCTATCTATCTATCTATCTATCTATCTATCTATCTATCTATCTATCATCTATCTATCTCTCTACTTACCTACCCACATACCCACACACCATCTTCCTCTCAGTAAATGGTCTATATATATATGTATAAACTGAAATGAAATTGTTTTTTTGTGAAAGCTGTGACAGCATATCTCATTCAAATCATAATACCAGTATTAATCATTTGAAAACAAAGGAATAACAAAAATCCTGGCAACAATGTTGTTTGTAGTTTTTCACATTTTGTGGAGGATTTTTTTAGCTTTAGTTTCATATAAAATTCAACCATCAACTGCTTTCCACAGGCAGTCTAAAAAAGTTTTGACATTCGAGATCTCAGTGGCAGCTGGAGGTGGTGTGAGATCACCCAGTATGGAGTGCATCAAGCTGTCTGCCCCAGTGCAAGAGGCCATGAGACACATCTTTTCAGATAGGCATCATATCTTTTTCTTTACAACATTTTCCTCTCAAATTAGGCTGACTTGTTAACTCATTCTCTGTGGCATTTTTCCATTAATACCTCTGCTCTGTCAACTATTTCTTGCACTCTGATCAGTCTGGCATTACATTTGGGATTGGACCATGTAAAGGAGAGACAAAGCTGAGGAGATATTCAGGTTCAGGAGATATTTAGATATTTTATGTTCATACATATTGTACACATTTTTTATTACTAAACATGAAATAAAGTGAAAAAGATGGAAGGAAGTAAGGAATCTAGAAGTAAGGAATATAGAAGTAAGGAAATTGGAAGAAAGGAAGTAATGTCAAGGATGCAAATAAAGAAGGAAAGAAAAGGAAAGAAAGAAAGGAAAGAAAGAAAGAAAGAAAGAAAGAAAGAAAGAAAGAAAGAAAGAAAGAAAGAAAGAAAGAAAGAAAGAAAGAAAGAAAGAAAGAAAAGAAAGAAAGAAAGAAAGAAAGAAAGAAAGAAAGAAAGAAAAAGAAAAAAGAAAGAAAAAAGAAAGAAAGAAAAAAAGAAAGGGAAAGAGAAACAAAGGAAGGAAGGAAGGAAGGAAGGAAGGAAGGAAGGAAGGAAGAAAGGGAAAGGAAGGAAGGAAGGAAGGAAGGAAGGAAGGAAGGAAGGAAGGAAGGAAGGAAGGAAGGAAGGAAGGAAGGAAGGAAGGAAGGAAGGAAATAGAGAAACCCCTTCCAATTCTTGTGTGAAATATGCTATTTCAGAGTGTAGTAGACAGTAAAAAATAATTTGAATGGACTGTGCTCCATAGAAGACAACAAAAATCTTCATTTCAATCTCTGTAAACAGAGACACTGCTACACACACAGGCCTTAGCAGACTTAAATTTAGCAATGAAACTGATAGATTTACATGATACATATGCAGCAAAGCTCTTCTTCTTCATGTCCTTGTACTCATTATAAAGGCATGGATGCAGAACATGGTTTATAGAGTAATGATAAAATATACCATGGCACCTGAGCTCCCTGCAGATCTCTGATGATGAGATACTTTAGAGGCACGACTTTCTCCTGTTGCTGCACGGGTGAACTTAAACCTAGACTTGAAAGGATCATTCATCTGGCAAGAAGAATAATTTAGTCTTTAGCCATTCCAGTCTTCCCATGCCTGTATTTTAGGAAAGGACATCCGTTTATACAACTGTGCTGAAATACGATTTTTTGGTGTGTGATTGAAAATATGTGCATTAGATGTCTAATAGTGGTTTGGGTTTTTTTGTTTGTTTATTTGTTTTCTTTCCTTTCCCTCTACAGAAGGCCTGCTGGCATTGAATAGAATGTTTGCTTTTCATTCTAAAGGTCATGGAAGAAGACCTTGAAGAAGGGTGTGTGTCTGAAGCCAGACTGTAAGCATGACACATTATAGTCTTAGTTTTATTTGTGAGAAAATCAGCAATATAGAATCCTTTATTTTTCTACTTACCATGAGGCACAAATGCATTTAAAATGGAAAATACTTCATCAAGCCTATTCTTTTGAAATAACTTTGTTAAAGTAATTGGCAATCATTCTTCTAATCATTCTTCTAATCATTCAGAAACTCAAATGACAGTCTTCTTTGAGTAGATGCCGAACTGATATGAAAAAAATCTTACCCTTTTTATTTTATGATGTGATTTTCTGAAGCTAACTGATGTTATAGAAGTGGAGATTTAACATCTACTAACTTTTACAAACAATTAATATGATGGTCTGAAAGACATTATCAGTATTAATGTTAAAGATACGAACACAATAAAATTTTGTTTAGTCAGAATTTTATCCTTATCTGGCAGGGGTTTCAGAACTACTTCAAGGTCCCTTTCAGTTAAAACTATTTTATGATCTGTTCTTGATATGACAAGGGAGGATTGTTTCAAATAAGGTGCAAAATTTCTTGCTGTATTCTCTGAGATACATATAACAAAATAAAAATCTGACCTTAGCAAGCTGTTTATTGAAAGAGATGACAGAACATATATCTTGCTACAGGGATCCACAGTATATCATACTTACTTACCATTGGGAAGAAGTATCAAACCTCCTTAAATTCAAGCATGACATTACTTGTGCAACCAGTGCAGCTTTAGTGAGACTTCTTAAGGAAGTAAAAAAAAAATGCTTTGGAACTTTTTGAGGTCACCCCCTCCCAAGTCTTGGGCCATAGAGGGATATATAATACAGCTGGGTCTAAATTAGCTCTCCTGAGATCTTCAGGGAGCATAAAGCAGGCAAGAATATATATATGCTTGTAACTTTAGGTTAAGAAGAAGAAAAACAAATGGAGAAATCTTTCTTCAGGGGCCTGCCAAGACACATACTATTTATAGTTCTAAAACTGGTTTCAGTTCTATTTTGAAATATTTCCAGAGGGATTTATTTCTAATTGCAAGACAAAAAAATCGTAGACATGGCTCCTGTGTGTTAATGAGCACCTGTAGCCTTTCTGGGTGTCTGGGAGTGCCATTCTCTGTCCTGTCTCATCACATTCCCTAGCACTACTGTACAGGAATATTTCTCCACTTGGCTAGTCTTCCTTATGTTGGTAGTACAGGGAATCTGGTCATTCTACTTGAACAACATTATGGGAGTCTGAGAGCCACTTCCTCACAGCTGGACTTCCATACCTATAAAACAGATTTCTTTGTGGTTGCTTGCATGTGAAAGAGAATGAAAGCAGAATAAGTCAGGGTTCTTTATACTGTATTGAGAGCCTGACATCTGGCAAGCATCTGGTTGGGGAGTCTTAGCAGGGAGGGTGGCGGTTAGCATGTTTTACAGGTATAGGACCTTTAATCTACAAGAGATTTAGGGTCAGACCTGATTAGGCATTAAGAAATGGCTTGTTTTTTACCAGAGGAAGTAGATGGCTTAACAAATAGAGGACAGGCAGAGGATCTGCAGTTTCTGCAGGAGCTCCTGTAACTCTACATTAGAATGTCCCAAGACCATGTTGTCAGTGATATGGCAGTCATAAGGACTCAACAAAACAGTGCAGCTCTGCAGCTTAGTGTAAAATTTCTGCTTTACTAAGACATTGAAAATGAGACCTGGTCATGATTTTGCCTTCTGGATTTCGAATCTGATAAGCTTCTTTATAGGTTATTTTGGCCACAGAATAGAGGCTTCCCTTAGTGAGGAAAATGGGAAGATTACATTTGAAGAGAGATGGTGGAGTGGAGGAAAACAGCCACATTGTGCACACGCTGGGCCTGGTGCAGCCTTTCAGCTGTTTTTGTTACTGTGAAACTAAAGAAAAGCAGAATTTCAGAGCAAATGAAAGATGCTTCTGCTTATCTAGTGATGGCAGTTTCAGAAAAGGAAAATGTATCATACTGTAGGATTACCATTAATTTTTAAGTAAAAAATATGTCCTGTACCTAATTACGTTTGTGGCAGGAGCAAAACTTAACATTCTGGATCATCTCAATGAATGGCGGTACCTGTTAAAAGCTTAAAGGATTGCAGGCCCCAAGTACAGGCAGGAGTGGGCATGAAAAGGATACTTAGTGATAGCAAAATAAATGCATATTATCTAAAAAATTAGGAACTGTTTCTGATAACTAGAATCTCACTCCCTTAGCCTCATTTTGAGTGGGAGAAGCCACTAGCAACATTGACCATGTCTTATTCCTTGCCCTTAAAATCTGCTACTTAGGAACTGCTTCCAATAATCATAGAATCATAGAATCAGTAAGGTTGGAAAAGACCTCAGAGATCATCAAGTCCAACCTCTCACCCAACACCTCATGACTACTAAACCATGGCTTCAAGTGCCACATCCAATCCCCTCTTGAACACCTCCAGGGACAGTGACTCCACCACCTCCCTGGGCAGCACATTCCAACGGCCAATCTCTCCTTCTGGGAATAATTTCTTCCTAATATGGAGCCCAAACCTCCCCTGGCACAGCTTGAGACTGTGTCCTCCTGCTTTCCACCAGGCTGCAACCTCCCTTCAGGTAGTTGTAGAGAGCAAGAAGGTCTTCCCTGAGCCTCCTCTTCTCCAGGCTAAGCAACTCCAGGTCCCCCAGCCTCCCCCCACAGGGCTGCGATCCAACTGCCTCATTTTGACTGAGAGGTACCACTAGCAACATTGACTATGTGTTATTCCCTGCCCTTAAAGTCTGCTACTTAGATTATGTTGCCTACAGAAAGGTAGGGAGATATTTCTGTCCCTTTTTGTTTTCTTCCCCATCAGGACCCATGCTTCACCAAACAGCATTTATTCTTAAATAATGAAATATCTCAGGGCTTAGAATGAGAAGAAAATACTTTGTCTGGAAGGGATGTCTAATCAGCCCAAAGGCTTTTTCTGAGGAGACCAGGTGTGTAGGTAACAAAACACATTAATCCCAAATTTTATTTTGACTCACAAAGGTGAATTTGCAGAGGACATAGCAGATTGTTGTTTGTTTTTTCCATTGTCTGACCTGGGGTCATCACTGCCTGGAAAAATCATTGAATGCATTACAAGGTGGACACACCTTTGGGGCTTTGTGTCTTAGCCAACCAGTGTTTGTAAGACTGTTATATCTTTGGTTCATGAGGACAGGAAATTAAATTTCAGTGGTAACAGTTCACCTACAAAGATATGGATAAGCATGAAGTTCCTGGACTACTGCAGTGCTCTTCTACTACTGCTAGGATGACATCTTGGAGTGGGGGAAATAAATTGGTGACTACATTTTTATGATAAACAGATAAAGGTAAAACTTCTTGTCGATCATCTATGCCCGTTTTGTAAGGAGTGGATCTGAACTGAATATAAAAGAGGATTTCTGTGGACAGCTTGTGGAGGAAGTGGCAATATTAAATTAAATTCATGTTTATAAGACGATAAATCTAAACCTCTAGTGTTTCACTGCATGATCTTAGTGGGGCTGACTGTCAGACAATTTTGTTAATTTGGGTACAGCTCAGATTTTGGACATGATTATCTCAGAGTTTTGAAAACATTCTAACTACAATGCTCACCCTTTAGATAATGTTATGTATTTTTGTGATGTTTAGACTAATTTGTTATTATTTTTTTTTCCATGTAAGAGAATGAATGATTGTGTAAAAATGGCCCTTAACCTTTTCTAAGACTGAGATTCTTGAACCATTCACTGTAAGATCTATTGGTTAATTCTTTTGCTATTGCTTCAGCTTTTCACTGAACCTCTTCAACTTTTCTAAAATGAACCTAATTAGTCATCTAGTTCAGTTGATGGCTATTTCAAGCAAGTATGTAAGATAACTAAATATAAGCCTATCAAACTTCAGGGCTTTGAGTGGTTATACATTTCTCCTATACTTTGTGTGATTTGTACAGATCTGAACTTCAAAAGAGTTGCCCAAGGGAAATATTTTCTGAAAATATGGTTGTAGAACTTGATTTTCTTTCCCCATCTAGATGTCCACAATGACAAATTATTTGTAAGAAACAGCACTTATTAATTTGGCTCTGTAATTTCCTCATAAGAACTACACCAGCAGCACAATCAAATCCAGGAAAAAGACAACTCCTAGGAATAACAGAGCCTTGGGGGTGCAAGTTTGAAAGCAGGTCTTGTCTTCACAGAGGCTCAAATGAAAACCTAAATAATAGGGTAAAAGGCAAATCCAATTTCTATCAATGTAGGAAAAAAGTTCAGATGCACTGCTGACAATACTGAAGACTGACTTTGTGAGCCACTGAACTACTGAAACCTGTTTTCTTATGAATTTGTGTCCTCTGCACTCTAAAAATGTCTCTAGTCCTAGTCGCAATAAGTGTAATTATTTATTGTTGTAACAATGGAATAAATGCAATAGTATGAACTTGCATGCCCTGATGGACTAGGTGGTTTTACCTATTCCATGGCTGTCTGACTGTTGCTCACAGAAGCTCTTAATAGATGAGTTCTGCCCATCTTTTCTTCTCACGAGTTTCCCCTAGATATACACCAGCTTTCACAAAAGTTGCAGAAATTAATTACCCTCCAAGTTTTACCTTTCAAATTCTCTATGGGTTAAAAAAGACTATTGTTCAGGAACTGACAGACAGGCTGGTCATACTGGTCACATCTCCTCCAGAAGGCAGGCCTAAAAGGAGAAATAAAGACAGAATAATGTGAAGAAACCTGAAACAAGTCCCTTTAGTTTGTCTCTTTCTCTCATTTGCCCTTTACATATTTTATTGAGTTTGAGGTTCACTTAGTTTTAAGAGAATTGCAAATTAAAGATGAAGATGAAAGGAAGATTTCCATATAAGTTCAATGGTGACTAGCACGTGATAAAATTTTCCTTATAAATCACATTATTTCTCTAGGCTGTTTACAAGAAAGAAACCTTAAAAGGGTCAAATTCTGCTACTTTCTGTTTCAGGTGTCAGTATTTCACTAGAGACCAGTACACACAGTTCATTAAAACCTAAATATTCTGTATTGTTAGATGTTGTATGGAACGGAACTTCCAAAATGTACTATCAAGGCATAATATCTAAGTACTGGAAAAGATTAAGGAAGACCTGTTACAAGTAAATTTGAGGAAAGCAAAACAAGATCACTTGACCACCAGTGCAGAGTTTTTGGAGCATTTTCTTTGCTGCATTCATGAAAATTGTCATGCTTTCAGCAAAGACCTAGCAAAACTGGATCTGATTACCATGTGGTTTAGAGCATGTTGTACTTACAGCTTTAAAAAATTAATGAAGAATTAAAATCATGATTGTGGGCAGATTCCTCCAAAATGTTGTAGCTACCCTTTGTTTCATCTCACTCCTCAGCTGCCTGAATCCGGACAGGAAGATCAAATACCCAGAGAGTGGCATAGAAAGAGCTATCACAGGGAGAAGACAACATCCAGTTAGACTGATGTAATCACCCAAATGCCTTCTCAGCTTAGCTTTAATTGAGGTTGTCATGACTTGGCAGACCGAAAGCAAATTTTGTTGATGAAATTTTCACTACTGTTAAGTGAGAGGATAAACGTTATGTAAGATCACCAAACTGGTAGCAGAAATAAATAGGTTATGCTCTTATGTAAGCATATTATCTTCCATCTATGGAAATTAAAACTTTGGTCTTGACTCACTTTCTAGAGACTTCTTTTACAGAGTTCTTTCAGGACTGCACAGGAAACTGCCTGGTCGAAGCAGATGTTCGGCTTCACTCACACAAAGGCAGCAGATCTTGCTCAGCCGCTCCTGTGCTTTCATCAGAGGAGGATGGGGACACACTGGGGAGTCCAAGAAACTCTACCCCTTACTGAGTAGCAAAGTTTCTGGTGTCATTTACTACATATATCAGCTGTAACTAGGGGATACTAGAAGACAGCTTTGCTTTGTAGAGATGAAGAGATTTTTCTTCTGTAGTGCTTTAGAAGCTGGATGGAAAAAGCTGAAACAGTCAGTGGGGGTGGGGGGTCCAAGTGCAGATCTGGATCTCTGACAATCTTGGGGTCTTGAACAGCTCCCTTTCTTGTTTGTGGGTTACTTTTTGTTTGGTTGTTTTTGGTTTTTTAGATTGTTTTCCCTCCTTTTCTTTTTGGTTTGAACCTACGTCTAAAAACCCAAAATCAATTCCTAATTAGAAACAATGGAATTCTAGACTTTTTTTCCTTCTCTTTTGCTGATGAAAATCCTGTTGAGCATGGCACTCTAGCATAAAACTTCACAGCAGCATTAGGGAATTATTTTCACTACTGGAGACTATGAGTTTGGTAAAAAGTCTCTTCCTTACCCTGAGGTCACTGATGTCTGTAGCTTAATTTAAGACATTAGGGAGAAACAATTAGTTTGCCTGTTGCCTAAACTGCTGCTGAATAAACAGCCACAGAAGCTGAATCTTTAAAAAAAGTCCTCACAGCTTTATTTGTCTGGACTCTCAGTTGCCATCCAGATGCAAGAAATTGCTTTAGTTCATTTTAATTCTTTCCACTTTCTCAGCACTGTGCTACTTTAAGAGGCAAATAAATGCAGTAGGAAGGTACCTATAGATGTGTTCAGCAGCTGGAGTGTTTATGATCCAACCTAAAATATGCAAGTTGGTTTTCTTGCAGTAATTAATACCAGCAACATTTCTACTAAAAGCTTCTGTGTGCCTCATAGAGCTCCTCACGTCTCAGCAGTGGGTTTGAAGCTCTGAGAGGCACAATTTCACACACCAGCCATGACTTTTGCTGAATGGTTTTGTAAACATCAGTGCATGCTCATAAAACTAAGTCCCAGGCTTAACAACAAGTCCTAATTTAAATTCTAAACCAAGCAATGTAACCCACACTCTTTGTCAGATATAAAATTTGTTTTATAGAAGCAGAAAGACCCCAAGCCTTTCAGGCAAGAGGATTTTAAGACTTAAACCCTCTTTTGTCCTCAATGCAAAGATCTCTGACCTGTTGCAAAGAGTATTGTGAGTTTCTAAATTCAGTCTTCAGGTACAATTAGTCATTTTTGAGCAAATAAAGACCTGATAGCTTGCAGTAGGTACTTGAGGCTTACATTAATAAATATTTCCACTATGGACCATGTAGAGCTATCTGTAAGACTTAGTACTAATAAAAAAAAAAAAAAAAAAAGATAGCAGGGGAAGAGACAATGAAGATTACCTTCCAGCTAGCACTAGGGAGATACTTGAGAATGTAGATGTTCCTGTAACCATAAACCCACTGTATTGTGGTAAACAATCCAAACTCATTTCAGACACCTGAGGCCTGACAGAAAAATGATAGAGTTTCTGTCAAGCCTACACCTGGTGTTCTTTTTTACAGTATTTCAGGAAAAGGCATAGAGCTTACTGTTATACAGAACAGAAAAAGTACATTTCTTTTCATCATGAGTATGTGACCTTTATGTCTTTGGCCAGCTTCTGCAAAGTAAAAAAACCCTACAGTGTATGTCTGTTTTCTGAGCTACTATTCCAACTGCTGATGGTAGATAATAATAATGTGATTTGGTTTGATTAAAACCAGTTAAAAAAAACCCAACACAACAAAACAACAAAACCAACATGCACAAAAGAATTGTCTGTATCATCTGTCATACAGATGAAGCTAAGATTTTCCCACAAAAGCATGCATAGGGTCTGAATAATTTGAGGATGGAGTTGAGAGAGATAATCAGAAAAAAGATTAACAATATGTATTCCAGAGGCTTCCAGCTGGACATGAAATGAAAATAATGACTGTTAGGATGTCAATCTGCTCTTTGATAAATCTCATAATTACTATCAGATCCATATCTGCTAGCAGCAAGCTATGAGAGAGAAATCAAACATTTTCTTCTTGACCATAGGCTGCTGGAAAAGTTTTATGTTGTTTAGGTTGGCCTTTCTTTCTCACAGACCTTTTCAGTTTATAGATACAGTGGCTAATTTCAAAACCATGAATGTCAAATCTGTACGTCTAGAAAACAGATATGCTGTTTATTTGTTCTAATTTATTTGTGTCTAACTCAAAATGTTAACTTCTTTTCACTAATCCTGTTTTACTGGAATATCTTCTTCATCGGACAGAAGTAAGCTGTGCAAAACTGTTAAGGACTGGCAAAAATCAGGTTCTTTCACATCTCTTCTTGGTTTAAGTCTTGTTAGCCAAACCAGTGATAGCACAGTATTTACCACAATATTTAGCAGAGATATTATGCAAACAAGAGGGAGTTTCAGTTTTAACTCCAGCATCACATATTTTTTACCAGAATGGATAATTCTTGTTTTCATTGTTCAGACTTCAAGTAAAAAAATCAGTCAAGCCACTTCTTCAAGAACTTCTGTATTTCTAATCTCCACATCCCCTGATTTTCAATTCACTTGAAAAAAAAGCCTCTCTAAACTACTTTAGAATTTAGGAGATCATAACCTCCAGAATATATAAGTTCTCAAGACCTTATGTACTCATGAAATTGTACTCCTTTTCAAAACTGTTCAAAAATGAAAAGGACAAATATTTCTGTTTTCCGCTAGGCACAGCTGAAATAGATAGAGTCCCTGACCAAGAAACTCTTCTCACACTTTTGAGTGTGAGCTTTTGATAAGCTACATAAAAAATTATGGGTTATAATATTAATATTAGGCAAAAAAATCTTCTTCATTTTTAAAATTGCTATTGGATGTATTTTTACAAAATCACATTTATTTCAATAAGCAAAAATATATCAAAATTTTATTTGCTCGTTATTTTTATCAGCAGGGATATATTTTTTACTATGAAAAGAAAGATAACTATACAGAACTGAAAGTAATTACAGAGCAGTTTATTAGGAAATAGGCTTTTTATTTTTTTTCTTTTTTTATTTTTCTTTTTTTTTCTTATTTTCTTTTCTTTTTTTTTTTTTTTAATCACAGATGCTTTAATACGAGTAAGCTGAGCCTTTGCTTGGCTGTTTAGTTCACATAATTCCTACTTTATTCTTTTTATCCTTCTGGTTTGAGCATATGGAAAACAGGAATCTCAAATTACAATTTTTTTTTTTTTTTTTTAAATTTTATTTTACTTAATCTCATCTCGATCCATGTGGACTTCTTTAATTATTTGATTATCTTTATTCAATGCTTCATTGTTTTGTCCATTAGCGAATGCAATGTTATTAAATAGGATTCTGAAACTATTGTTATATCTATCATTGCGTCAGAGAATTTTCCATCTTGTTATATCCATTTATGTCTTAAAATCTGTGGGTGAGATCTTGGGAAGCTGGATGGGAGTATAGGCAATTTAGGTGAAACTATGTTCCCACCCACAAAATCAGACAATGAATCTGCCAGAGGACTTCAGATTGTTCATTCTTGAAATATCTATTGGTGGTTTTTCTTTTTGAGTGTTTCCTTGTTCATTAGGTAATGTTTTGATTTTGTGGGTGCTCCAGAGTAAGCTGAGAAAGGAGGTATTGAACTGCAGCAAGATATTCCCAATCTGCTCACAATCCAAGCTAAAGTCTGAAATCAGAGCACATTTTCTTCCTGTTTAGACTGCAAAATTAATTCTGTTGTGGTACCTGAGTAAAGTTATAGCAACAGTTAAAATGAGTCAAAAGATTTTAGAGAACTATTGACATTTTGAAGGTGTGTCTGTGCCAGCAATTGTCTATCACCTCTCGTCTTCACTTCCTTCAGGTTCACCCCTCCTAGCACCCTTCTCACCTTTCAGAGCATGAGATCCTGCTACTTTTCTTTTCCCTTCCCATCCTCACAGCTATGTATCCCTGCTGCTCTGCATACATCCACCTGCCCCTTACAATTCATTTATTTGCACATCTTCACATGTAACTCCACTTTGTCTGCCCCTTGGTCTTCATCCTTAGGCAGCCTCTGAGAAGAGCTGTAGGAATGGGACAACACTGCTCTATCAGAGCCAACCTCTGGCTATTAGTGTTGGAAATGAAAAAACTGTTTTGACTGTTTAGAGCTTATACTACTAATATAGTGTTTTGGTGTCTCTGCTTATTATATTACAAAATGCTCAGTCTTACTCTGTTCTATGTCTTTCTGGGATCTAAATTACATTACATTTGGTTTTCTACATTTAATGAATAGTCAGCTCTGAGAAAGTCTATGTGTACACAGCAAAGAGGATATTTTAACAAAGCTGGGTGAAAAGTCTGCAGCAAACTGTGTAAAATGTTATTCACTGAGTTAAAAAAAAAAAAAAAAAAAAAAAAGAAGACAAATGATGTAACTACAGAGACTTTCCTGACTTGAAATATTTTAGTGGTTCAGCTGACTTTTGCCCAAATCTCTCATAGTTCTGGATTTGTCAAATAAGGACCTTATGGTTTTGGATACATTTCAAAGCATCGTTCCTTCTGCGATATGTGTTGTTAGTAAACAGAATAACAAGGACTTTCAAAACATTGGATAAAAAAAAGATGGTTACTCTAACTTCTATTTAATTCTTACATGTTTGTACATACAATATAGTGACATAGAATGAAAAATATCAAAATGTAAGTTGCAATTTTAATACCAACTGATGGAACTTTTCTGAAATTTAGAAATGTTCTGAAAGTGTAATTTTAATGTCAATATATATTAAAAAATACAAGATTCATTTTTGGAAAATTACAAAAAAAAAATTTGCTATTTTAAACCTCTGCAATGTTACTGCATTTTAATATTTAAAATATAAAAATGTTTTAAGCCTACAACTCCTGTGATAATCACAAGAGAGCCTTAAGTTAAAATAAAATAAAATTGATGCTTCTACCCTTAAAAGAAAAATTAAGTAAAAACTTTGTTCACATTGCAAAAGCATTCACTTATAATAGTCACAACTAGTCCCCACTGGCATTTAATATATATACTTCCATTAACATTGCCACCCAGATATCAACATTTCTTCATTTAACATGAGTAAGCTAGTATTGAATTTCTCATTAGGACCAAACCCCATACAAGTAATAATTAAACACATCAGCAATTAAATGCTATCAAACTATTCAATGAGGAAGCCTATAAAAGAAAATATAAATACATAAATATAAGCTATATTTTGCAGTTTGGTCTGTGTTCACCATTACTCATCCAAGGAATCAATGGTTGCAGAGGGGATTTTATCTGGGTTATAGAAGAGGGTGAATTATGAGATGATGATTAAATTTTTGAGAATGAATGGAAATTCCAGGACACAGAAATCCCTTGAAGCACAGACATGAAAAGTAACAACACCAACAAAACCCCCCAAAATATTGCCTCCAATGACCACAGAAATTCAAGCCATCCTGCAAAACTGAAATAAAAGTTATTTCATATGAATTCTGTAAAAACTATATTTTTTTCATAATTTGAGTTTTATTCAAATACTCTCAGCTTTTTACTCTTTATCAAATACAGAAAAATCTACAAATTCATTCTAGGCAGGAAGGAACTCTTAAAAATATTTGGCCAAGCAAAATCTTATAGGGAAGAAAGAAGATATGAAATCGCAAATGTCAGAATTGCCATGCAAGGAAAGATGTCCCTCTAATCCTGTATGATTAGGACTGGGAGGGGAAGTACAGATTCGTTTACTATTAAAATTTATCTCCAGATCATTGTTATCAGTCTTTCCTGAGGAAAAAAAGGACTCAAAAGCTACAATAGATATGAACAAAACAGACTAGAACTGGATGAAATATGTACACTAGCATTTTCTGCAGAACTAGAAAATGCTTTAGCTTTTTTAATAGGGAAATAATGAAGACAACAAAAGCAAGAATCCTTATTTTAGTACATAAAAGCAGAGAGCTGGAGCCTTGTTTGTCTTTAAAGCTTGCTAAAGTGTTTTGATAATGGAGTGAATTACTGCATTTGTGCTCTCCACACTAAATGTGCAGTTGAAACTCACTTTCTTCCAGGAATATAGCTTACAATGAATGTGGTCAGACAACCTGAAAAGCTTTGAGTCAGTTCCTTATTTGTAGGAAGAATAGTTTCTTTCTCACAGACGTTAACTGTTCTGATTGTACATAGCATAAAGCAAAGATGTTTGTCCTTTAGATTATCAGAACAGCCATAACTTTGAGAGGGAGTACAATTTCATGAGTACCTAAGAGCTTGGGAGTTTGTACGTTCAGGGGGCTGTGATCGCCCAAATTCTAAAGTAGCATAGGTTCTTTGGTGTTAAAAGACACAGAAGGTATTCAGTAGGATTTACAAAGTATAAAAGAAGCTCAAGATCCTGAAGCTCACACTGGCAATTTCAATAGACACGTACCTGCACATGTACTTAAGTGGTTCAGTTTCTCAAAAACTGTTTTTCTTGATTCTTCTCATTATGAGAACGTTTAAATCATGTATATATATAGCCCTTGAAAACCAGAGCACCTAATTGCACTGAACCAAGAATGTACTGAGAGTTAGGACCTTCATCTTCCTAGTCAGCCCGTGTCATGACAGAGACAAGTATGTACAAGGTTGCTTTAATAGAATGTGCAGTATGCATCCTGAAAAATGTCTGCAGCTGATGACTTGAAGTGTATTCGGGAAACTCAGATAAGCATTGGAAATTTCTGCATCCGTTTCCACTCCCGGCTACACTGTTTGAAGGGTCATTTGCTCTTAATCATGTCATCTTGATTGCCTTGCTAATAGTCACTTGCAGATTTTACTCCACATTTTTTCCCCCTCCAAATCCATACTGTAGAATGGTCATTAGTACAGAAGCAGAGGACACAGACTGGAAAGCAGCATACCTGTTTTAAAAAGGATGAACAAAAAGAGCATGTACTGAGTATGGCCGCATTTGCACAAGTGACAGACTTTCTCATCAAGTAGTCTCATCTTTTGCTTTCTTTTGACACATTTATTTGCACCTGAGGTGATACACCATATCTTTTCCTCTATCTGTATTTTGAACCTTGTTGTTGAGCTCTGTTCTAACAGGAACGCCCTGCCCTGCATGCTTGCTGTGGTGGTGTGAGCAAACCATTTCCTGTTTGGATTAAATATGGTTATTTTCAGCTGATGTAAGTGGTGTGAAGGGAAACATCCAGCAGCAAGTCTATCACGGCTCCTTGTGATATGGCTGCAGTGGATTGCTTTCTGTGTTTACCAATGTATGCCAGGATGTGTTGAAGCAGAAGTACCCATAAGTGTCTTAGCCCCTAGCTAGAGAAGGTAGCGCTGATGGCAAAGGAGACAATAATAGGTCAGTCCCCCACCCCACCTTCTATTAACGAACTGCAAAATATAGTCATGAACCTAGAACTTTTTTTGTGTGGACACCCAGCTGATCTGTTGGAAAGTTACTTAACTGTCCATTTTTCACATGTTGATGTTACTTGGAAAGTATAGATTTTCTTTGGCTATTTTGCACCAAAAAGCTTGACATATTTTTCTCTTAACACAGATATCTATTCCAGAACTCCAAAATGAGAGCCTTATGCAGCACAAGATATGTTGGGGTAGTTTTCCTGAAATCAAAACGTTTAAACA
The DNA here is from genome assembly GCA_033816785.1 of Picus viridis. Taxonomy (NCBI): domain Eukaryota; kingdom Metazoa; phylum Chordata; class Aves; order Piciformes; family Picidae; genus Picus; species Picus viridis. The sequence continues at coordinate 22,526,542 of CM066585.1, read as the reverse complement.
GTAGGGATATCTAAGATAACAGTCACAAGTTGCTTTTCTGTTTCTGCAATAATCTCTAAGATGCCAGACACAGGTGCAGTAACAATTATTTGCACAGTGTTATTAAATGAGATTGTGGCTTTCATGATTTTGCAGTAGGGATAAAAGTCCACTAGGAAATAGATTGAAAACCCATGATATTCTTTCCTGAGCTTGATTCCATTCTCACCAAGCTGTGCACCAAGCTAAGGCCACTGTTGAGTGGCTTAGGTTAGTCTGTATAGTTTTGCTTAAAGAAATACATGAAACATTTGTATGATTATTTCTGCTTTGGATTGATCAGTCACTTCCTACTTTACATTAGAACACACTTCCTGTGCAACCATGCTTGCACACATTACACAGTTATTTATAGTTTCTCCTCTTCTTATAAAACAGAGAGTTTCTGTAAAAGTCTGATGTTATTAAACAGTGGACAACACACTGTCAGGTAATGACCCAGGTATACGAACAACATGTAAACTACAAACAATGTTTCTTGAAGAGTGACAGTAAGGAGGATGATTTGGATATTTTTCCCTTCTTTTTCCCATCTGTTCTCAATTATAAGAAACTCCTCCCGTTAGTTTAAAGGAAAAATGTACACCCTGCAATGCCTCTCATCTCTGTACAATATGTGACATCTGTATGTAACAGATGGGCTTTCAGGTTTTCTCATCACTAGCTTTATTTCCTAGGATCTATGACTGCAGCACCTAAGATCCTATTCTCAAGATGAAAAAGCAAACTCAAAATAGAAAGGTCTCATACTTGTGGTCCCTGTCCCTGAGTTCGTATCAGGTGGACAATACAACACTATCCACCACTGAAGTTTTTATTTCCAACAACTAAATACCTGTGGGTTGGAAGAAAAAAATAAATTTTATTTTTAGCCATTGGAAGGAAATTGTTAATGAAGACTGATTTTTTTCTCCTCAGAAGTTTTGGTGGTTTATTTTTTAAGAGCAAGTTCTGCATAAATTTTCTTGTGGCCAATGCAGCTGGGCCATGCTCAGGGCCCAAAGGTGCTGCCTCAAACTGAAAAAGTGGTATTATTCATTTCACACTAGGAGTTTTTCATCTGAGAAGAAGATCCAACACTCCTCACTTGTGACAACACTCATCCTCTTCTGAGTCAGACTACTAAGTCTACACATGCTCCACACATGGGGACAACATAGCTGTCTATTTTCCCACGGGCCTTGGTTCAGTGTCAAGCTTGATACGACACAGTGACTTGACTTGCCACAGTTTTCAAAAATACCTGGTATTTTTGACTTCCTTATTTAATAGTTGAATAGAAAACTTAAGTTGCCTTAAAGGAGAACTGTTCCGTAATGTGTGTATGTTCTGAGCTTATAAAGTAACAGGGCTACCCTAAGCTTTTATGTGGCCTAAAAATCCAAGCGAAACAAACATTTTGGTCATATCTCTGTCAGTTTCTTTAAATGGCCTAAAATATCTGGGGGCTGCAATCCTCCTTTCCTCCTTCATCTCTCCCTTTCAGCTTCCTGCATTCTGACTAGTTCCCTTCCTGGCTGCTTGTTTCTTTTCCTAACTTGGCCCCTCAACTCCTCCTTCCATGACTTCTCATTTTTTTCTGTGCTGCCCCCACTTGGCTTTCTGCATTTTCAATGAGACAAGCAAGCACTTTGCCTACTGCATCTTGGCAGTGCACTACTCTAACGTCCAGCTAACTCCTGCTTACTCCATGTTGTGACTAGCAGAAGTCCTGCTGCTGAAAGCAAGCTAAGGACCTTCTGGGAAGGAACACACTGTCATACAGTTCCAGGACACTGACAACCACTCAGTGAAAGAGCTGGGAAAACTCAGGAATGTCCTATGGGTAGCTACAAATCATGTATGAGTGAGAAGGCATTTTTAATACTGTTAAGACTTGAATGAAAAATCAAATGAAGATGGGAAATAACCTTCCTTGTGCATCTTATGAACAGCAGATATTGGCAGAAATAATTTGATGGGGGAGTTTCAGTGTACAAGCCACTGAAAGTGGAGGAGGCTTAAACTGGAGTAAGGTAGAAGGAATGATGAATGATGGCTACTGAGTAGCTGATCAAAGAATGGCAGTTCAAATGTTTATAAAATAACATGGGCACAACTAATTAGCTCACAAGCTTACACAGAATTTACAATGATGCTAACATCAAAACAAACTGAAGTACCTTATTATGTATTCTGGGCTGATTAGTAATTTTGGGCAGTGCTGTAGAATTTTCACCTGTAACACCTATCTGTACTCCTGTGGAAGATAATACAGTGAATGCTGCTGTCCACTAAATATTACTTGCTGTGCTTTTTTATATGTGCTCCTAACCAACACAGAGACTGGTGGAACTATCAACACACTCGTCGTTTCCTCCTACTGTTGAATGAAACATAACCTGTAGAATGCCCATTCCTTTTGGGGGGAAGAAAGAGTCACTTCTTCATATTCAGTAGAGCTGACCAGAAATTTCCTGAGTCCTAGTATTCATCATAAAAATACCATTTTGCTAGAAAAACTTTTCAGGGCCATATTAATTTCATAAGATCACTTTCCCCTTCCCCCTTCCCCCTTCCCCCTTCCCCCTTCCCCCTTCCCTTCCCTTCCCCCTTCCCTTCCCTTCCCTTCCCTTCCCTTCCCTTCCCTTCCCTTCCCTTCCTTCCCTTCCCTTCCCTTCCTTCCTTCCCTTCCCTTCCTTTCCTTCCCTTCCCTTCCCTTCCCTTCCCTTCCCTTCCCTTCCTTCCCTTCCCTTCCCTTCCCTTCCCTTCCTTCCCTTCCCTTCCCTTCCCTTCCCTTCCCTTCCCTTCCCTTCCCTTCCCTTCCCTTCCCTTCCCTTCCCTTCCTTCCCTCCCTTCCTTCCCTTCCCTCCCCTCCCCTCCCCTCCCCTCCCCTCCCCTCCTTCTCACTCCACTACTCGCTTTTAAAAATGCTTTTCAGTATTTTAATTATACTGTAACTTTCAAATCTATATTATAAATGAACAGAATAATTAGCACAAAAGAATTCTTTCATTTCACTCCAAATTCAAAATTTTATTCCAAACTGGAAATTGTGTAATTTCACACATAATTCAGAGCCTCTGAGCCTCCTCTTCTCCAGGCTAAGCAACCCCAGCTCCATCAATTGTATGATAGTTGAGAAAAAAGCCAAATCAGACCTGAACAACCCCCCCCCCAATAAAAGAACCCCACAAACCAAACAAACCAACCAAAAAACCCAATACAAATGAAACCCCAAACAAATAAAAACCAAACAACACCCCCAAAAATACCCAAAGCAAAACAAACAAACCCAAAACAAAACAATGACAAGAACAAACAGACAGCATATATAACATCATTCTTCCTATCTGGACATCATATCATAGCATTAGGATACAGATTACAAATACAGGGTTTGTGTTGAGATAAATATTTCTTGTCTATGGAGTCACTGACTCACCACAGACTGAGTGAATTCTAAGCTGGTTTCAAGATCAAAGAATTTCCATCTTACAACTATTGAAGACTTACAACTTTGTCAAGGAGCAGAGAAAAAGCTGGTGAAGGTCATGGAGCACATCAGTGTCTGATCTGATGATTATTCAGGAATATAATTCCCATATGCATTTCACCACCTGCTGATTGTCTTCCTACTCCTGGGTATTCATGGGGAAAAAAACCAACCCCAAACTGGCTCTTTTTGATAAGACATTGTAATAACGGGGTCACTCTAATTTCCTAAAGGAATATATGTTCAACAGCCTTTATTTTCAGTCATTCTGGTATCTTTATATCATCTATATAATGAACTAATACCTTTCTCCTTTGAAACATGTGAATTTAGAGTACCGCTAGTGATACTAATAATACAGATCTGAATGTTTCATGCTGAAGACACTTTTAACATATTGTCCTTTGAGGACATAGGAGTAGATGCTTAACAATCTTCAGTTTAGTCAAAGAAACAGTGAAGTGTTAATCAGAATTTCCAGTATTCTTCAACAAGTGGGTACAACTGGTGTTCAGCCAAATAAAAGATAAGGTGTTTGCCTACTCTTATTCTGTACTCATATTAGTAACTTATTGAATTTCATGTTTCCTTAAGTTTTTGTGTTGGCAATAGTTTATTGAGGATTTGGAGTCTTTCACTACGGGTTTCAGTTTGCACTTCAAACAAGAACATGCCTGTGAAAAACAGTGCATCCTATCTGAGTTTTTCAGGCAGATGCAGAAATGGTATTATTTATGCTTTAACTTAACACACCACATTTAAAGTGAGATAGTGCTGCAAGAGTACGAGATTACGAATGGCTTTTGTACTCACTCTTTCCCAGAGGGTTTACGTGCACCTGTTTTTTACCACGAAAAGGACGTTAAACTTTCTGATATGCGACCAAGATGCAAATGAAAGATATTGAAGATTAAAAGTGATATGATTGACTTAAAAGGTCAAAGTCTAATATTTTATTCTGTCAGTTTATGGTGTGATAATTTCATAGGAACATCAAAGATACTGTGTGGCCTCCCAGCATATATTTCTCACCTTGAGTGGCTTGTGGCTCTCCTCAGATTTCATGGTCCATCAGCGAACACTTCAGCTGTGTTTCTTTAACAGCAGAAGAGGAGGTTAACAGACCATTTATCTTCTTCGATGCTTGACTTAGTGGAGTGAAGTTTAACAGTCACTGTCAGGGAATGGTGTGCTGGTTTGTCCATTCCTGCCCTCAGGAAAGAGGGGTGTGCGTGTGTGTTTGTGTGTGCATGTGTAGGGGTGGGGTTTTAAAACAACACAGATTCATTTTGAAGCTTTCCCAGCAGATCAATCATTTGAAGAATTGTTGTAAACTTGCATAAACTATCAGGTAGGACTTAAGTCTTGAATGTCAGAAGCCTGGTTTGTGACCAAAACCCAGCATGCCTCACTAGATGTCCAAAAGGGGCTATGCAGCTCAGTAAGTAAACACTAAGTGTGTCAATGTTGTTCAGATCTCATCCAAACAATTCCTTTTCATAGACAAAAATATAATTGGAAAACTAGGATTATGAACTGGATTCAAAAAAGAGTATAAAGTGCTTGAGTCTGCCTTCTGTAACCTAAGAGGAAATGGTCCTGACACATCCATACTACATTATAGTCCCCATATGGGAGTATTTTAAGTAGACAGAGGGAGACTAAGATGAGATGATACTGATCATTGTTGAGTCTTCAGTAATACTACAGAACAGAATTGTGTCTGCAAGTATCTAGGCAATCCAATGTTGCATTTTTTTTCAACCAGCCACCTTTTCCTCATCTCAGTTTGTAAAACAATGCCTCAAAACCATAAACATACGTCTTCAAACATATACTTACAGGGTTACTAGTAATGTGAGAAAAGAAGATTTCAGTATTTGGGAGGTATAGTCAGGAAGGATGCAGTAAAACAGTATTCCTGGAGGAATAGGAAGAGTTGCACATCAGCATTGAGTCCGGAGCTTTAGGGAAGGAGTGAGAGGGCTGGGGAAAGAAGATAGCACAAAGGTTTTCTTAGTCTCTTCAACAGCTTCTCAGATCTCAGACACAAACTTCCTCACCACTCTGCCTGGCAATTCTCATGTGCATATACCTGTGCTCTTATCAGTACCTCTAGTGCAGTTCTATTACTCAAAATTTCCTCTCATTCCTGCACTGAATATTGAACACAAAATATAATCAAACCGAAATACACTGTGGGAAAATCCACTCAACATCCCTCATAACTGACAATCTCTTTTATTTTAAAATGTGTTAGAACAACAACAATAATGATGGATTTGCTATCTGCTACTTATTAAGGATCCTGGTCCTGTAGCAATCTTTACTTGGGGAAGTTTGCTGGTTTGTAGTCTAGGAGGAAAGACTTCCAGTTTCAGATGAGATTTTGCATTCATGTAATCCAATAATGGAAATTCATTCTGTGATTAATCCAGGATATGATTCAACTTGGTTTTTATATTTTAGGGAACAGGGGAGGGGGCCAGCCAAGGGAGAAGAGAAGCGCTTAAGCATGTAGTCACTATTTTTCATCAGAATTTTTATAACTCTTTTACACAATAGGGAGAAATTGCTCCTAAAGAGTCATTCTTGTCTATTGGGTAATTAATATGCATATTAAAAAATTCTAAATATATATTTAATCAACTGGCTACATAAAATGCTTGAAGCCTTGAATACATATGAACCCAATGGACCAGAACAGTTGAAAAAATCTTTACCCCAGGCTCTGGGGGTACATTCCATGGAGTTTTCTTTCAAAATAGATCTATGAGCCTAGAATGGACTTGAAGAAACTGGAACAGTTTTAAAGAAGGGTCCTTTCTTTTTGGGTCATGGACACAATCTGAACTGAGGCAACAGAAGGAATGGAAAGGTTTGTCTGGAACAGTACTCTAATAATTAAGATAGTGGTCCAAGACTTGAATCCTTTAGATACCATTCCAGGAAAGGGCAACCGTGAACCTCACCTAGCTTGTTATCTGCAATTGTGCATCAGTTTCACTTCTGTAAAATGGGAATAACAGCACTTAACCTCTTCACATCCTTGTGAGATGTGTTAAAAAGAACCATTCAAAGATATAAAAGTGAAGGATAAATGCTCAGATCTTACAAAAAACTGGGTGGAGGAGTCATTATAAGTGCCCTTCATGCCCTTGAAAAGCTCACCTTTATTTTATTGATGGCTATACTGAACTTTGAGATCTTTGGAGGAAAGGTGTTATAGATGTGCAAAGCTGCTAAAGAAAACGGAGTAAAAAATTGACTAAAAAAGTCAATTTCAGAAGCAAAAGAATACAATATGAGGACAATCTATAGCAAATAACTTGAAGGCTACACTTGGGGATGTGGGAGTATGAATTCAAATCATGCCTTTAGATAATTCCAAGTCAAAGATGATTTTATCCAAGTATCACAACAGAGGAAGGTGAACTATGGCATCCCAGGAGGCTGGAAACTGGTAATTCATTCTTCAATTAATCATCCATAAGTGAAAGATTTCTTGGACCACTCTAATGTGGAACATCTCAATGAACAGCTTCTCAGTGGCCATCCTTTCTGCCACATTTTTCTTCAATATCTTCTATTCATAGAAGAGCTAAGCTTTGTACAATTTCAGCCATGTGCTTGTTTGTTCAATAGTCTCAGATTTTATATCATGATCGAAAATACTCATCTTTTCCCCAAATAATTCAGCTTATGAGCATCACCTCTTAAATCTGCTCTCACACATTCTGCAGTAAATCTGTAGCAACACACTGGATTCTGTGGGAAATGTTTGGGACCTAAAGTGGCCTAAATTTACATTAGTGTATCTATCTTTCTGTCACTCAGCTTTGTTTCCTACTTTCCATCACTCTCCAGCTGAACAGTCTCAAAAAGTAGGTCTGAGAGCAGACTTTAAATGTTGCTTTAAAATAAAATGACTTATCCAAAGACAAAAAAAAAAAAAAAAAAAAAAAAAAAAAAAAAAAAAAAATCATTAAAGGCACTTAAAAATATTGTAAAGAATGACAGTAATAACTCTAAATGTGTTTATGTATTAAGCTGAGAATTGCAAACAACATGATATTTAAGATGTTTAAAAGCTAAGCTTAACTGGAAAATTAAAAACTGAATAATATAAATGAATTTTTATTGATTAGATATAAAAGCAAAAAGAAGTTTTTCATGATGTTCAGATAAAAAAGGCAAAACAACAAAACCAACAAAAAACTATTGGGCTGTTGAAAAGAATAACTTGGTTTAGGGCAATTTCCCTTTTATTATCAAGATGAGCTATGATAATTAAGGTTTTGTAAAATATGGCTTACAACCTTCTGGATATATTCTCAACACATCCCAAAAAAAGATCCTTGTCTCATAGAAGCAACTATGTAAACAAGTAAAGAGGTCTAGATAATTGCAATGTACAATCATAGTGGTCAGGATAATTATTGTACTCGTTAAGTTGTAAGTTTTAGTAACACAATCGGTTTATTAATCTATTTTCATGTAGGATGATCTTCACCAAAGTAATTATCAGCGAGTGCTTGCAGGTAGCATTAAAAAAAGACCTCTCATGTGGATTTGATTACACAGAGTTGAAATTATGACTGAGTTAAGAAAACAATTTTATTAACTGGTGAAATATTTAAGTGTAGCAGAAAAATACAGTGAACAACTCAGTCTTCCTAGTGAAATATTCACAATGGCATACCAGGATTCTTTCACAGCTAGCTTATGAGAAGTCTCACGTATTTATAGGGGGAATTGAGGGAAGTAATCAGGAGCCAACTAATCACTTCAGTCTATCTGTTAGCTGGGAAATTCTAGCAAGAATCAGTTCAGAGTTAAGTAACCAAATCGGAGTTCAAAGTGGGGAAAAACGTGCTTCATAATTTTCCTTTGTAATTGAAATGTCTATCGTTAAAAGTAACCTAAAAAGATTGGTCAAAAGAAGAGAGGAGCATGGTTAGGTGAAGCCTCACAGACAAGGATGTATTGTTTACATTTAAAGTGATGCTGGAGATAAAGTATAATTGGATTAAAGGATGAAGTTGACCTAGGTAGACCTCTATGTAACTGAGACAGTATGAGCAAGGTATCAAGGCTTCACATGTGAGGGAATGAGGAGCCAGTACAACAGGCTTCCACTGAATGAAATGCTAGTTCGGAGAAGACTCCTAGAGTTTGTCACATGACCTAGAACAGGGTATTACAGAAAGATTCTGTACAGACAGACTTCAATAATCAAGGGCACCATAGTTTACATGCCTCAGTTCTCCTGTGACAAATTAGGACAAACAAAGTAACATAAACAATTAGAAGCATTTACTTTTTGTAGTGTTTGCTTATCTATAGTAGAATGTGAAAGTGGGTAGAAGTGATTTTGCACGGCAGTGAAATAAAAATTCATTCAGAAAATTTGTGCAGTGAAATTGTTACTGGTTCTGAAACAGGAAAAATAGTTCTGAGAACACCTTCATCTTGTTCCCTCTTGAATCAAGAGTGCTGATATTTCTAAAAATCAGTTAACGAGGGAGACAGATTCTGTGAGGTTTTATACAAAAAATATTGAGGGAAAAGAAAGAAAAAAGTTTTTCTTTAATTCAGGTAATAATAACAAGTCAAATGCAAATCATCAACAATCAATGGGAAAAACAAAACAAAAAAACAACCAACAAAAAAACCCTAAAACTAAATAGCCAAAAAAAAATCTCAGCCCCAACATCAAATTTAAATCAAAGAACAAAGTCCAGGAAATTGAATTTAAGGATCCTTTTGCCTTCAGCTGACTGGTGAACTAGGAGGAAAAGTTAATTTGAGATCTCTAGAAAGCTTGGATAACCATTCAAGGGCTTAAGTTCTGTGGAGCAAGTTGATCTCAGAGGTTCCTTGCACAGTCATTCATGAAGAGTGTTATGCAGCATTCTTGGAGAGCTACATGGTCGCTACGAGGGACGATAAGGTTTCTAATATTAGCACTTACTTGGACAGAAAAGGGTTTGGCCAGACAAACGTATACATAACAGAGGCATGTTGCATTCTCCACTGTGATGGCTTGTTTATATTCCTGGAGTTTGAAAGTAGTTTGTTTTTCTTTTCTTTTATTTTTTTTCTTTTTTTTTTTTTCATCTGGGTGGAAAAAAATGGAAATTCACTCTTTGAAGGAGACCTAGATAACAGTGATAAATCCTGAGTATATTTCTGTGGCCACAAAAATGACTCCCTGAAAATGGGGGTTGTAATGGGAGTGCTGACACAACCTGATTCCTAGCTATCACTTTGCAAGCTGTGCTGTTATAATAAGAAGAAAAGGTTGTGTCTTCAGTAGAAAACTGATGGAAGTTAGAAATGCTGGGTGAAAATATGCAGCTCATTTAAAGGAGAAGAGACTGCTGCAAAGTAAATGAATCATACAAGAAAGGGGAAAAAAATGGCTAGGCGAGAAATGAAAGACACATAAAATATAAGGGAAGGTGATTTTTTTCCCCATTCAGCATACCCTGAGAAACTGATTGTCATCTAATTAGAGATGGAGAGAAGGTTTGATTAATCTGTCACAAGCAAAAGGGCCTGGCTTCAGTCACTAATCTGGGAGGTGTGAAAACTGTGTATGTCTCTAGAGGTTTCTTCAGCTTCTGTATTTGCAACATCAGGTGTTCCCACATAGTCAGTTCCAGGACAATTGCCTCTTCTGAATTATTACAGTTAATTGTAAATAAGACCATACAATTCAAGGAGTTTGAATCCTGCCTGATCAGTTTGAGCTTGCCCTAAAATAAGAGTTCAGCCTCCTCTGAAATCTCTGCTTCCATTCATTTTAAAATTAGATATTGGTACGAGTGCAAACAACCTCATATGTTAGGCAGTTGATTGTTTTCAAACAGGACCCGTGAGCAAGTTTGAATAGCCTGGGTGATAAGTGTCCCCACAGCAGGCTATAAGGGAAAAAGGAAAATTGTTCCCTTGAGCAGTAGATTGACTGCAAAGACATTTAGAAAAGGCTACTGCAACACAAAGCCCACAGCGGCTGTCTGTGGGCTCAACACAGCGATGGTAGATGAAGGCAGCCTGCCTTCATCTACTTCCCACCCACTACCTCAACACACTGTGATTAAAACCTTGGCAGCACAGCATTTGCAGAAAGCAGCCACATCTGCCCCACCTCTCTAGGTGCAGCCTTTTGGATTTGGGTGCCTGAGGTACCTGCCCAGGGTTGGCAGTGCTGATTATTGCAGCCTATCTCTAGGAGAGTTTGATTCAGTTTGCTGTGCACTGGCATCAAGTATTGCTTGACACACCCTAAGGCATCCACATACGGCTGTCAGATACAATGCTGCACCTGTAGGAGACCTGTGTCTTTCTGAAGTGGCAGCTGAAGTTGGGCAGGAGTGTTCTAGGGCATCTCAGATGACACTAAGTGCCTTTGTGATGCTCAGTGCCTGTAGAAGTGAGCCCTAAGCATCTATCTGACTTTGTTTCTATGAGAGAAGGAAAAAATGCAGTACATCCCAAATATATTAGAGAGATAATATCATTTGGTGGCTTGAAAACCATCAAGCCAACTTGCCAGGTGCTGTGAAGTAGAATTCAAAGCACCAGGAGAATTATTGGTCTCATAGATGGTGTGGTATCGCTATGTTGAATATATTTTAAAATCACTGATGACTTCCAGTTTTACTCTGCTGTGGCTACAGAGGTGGTAAATAAACTCACACATAATATGGTGGATATTCTTGGAGTTCTAGTCTAGACAACATTGGACCTCTGGACCTATGTCTTAGTATGTTTTCAAGCCTCTGCTAGAATGAAGCTCTGAACCCTGTCTGCAGACCTTCGGTGTATAGCAGACATTGTTATATCAAAACATAGCTAAGTGCTAGTCAGGATTCCTCTGGTCACCATTATTGCTATGGACAAATAGTTTACTTTCTGTCATTTGAGATGGGTTGCCTTTGTTCTTCTGGTATTGCTTCTCTATTTTATGTATCTCATAATTATCTTTCCAGACTAAGATTATTACATAACTATTAAATAAGGCTTGGTATGATCTTCTCCCACTGTCTCGATGAAAGATTGAAATATAGGTAGTATAAAGACTGTTTCATATAGGTTTGTACACATATAGAATCACAGAAACATAGAAACACAGAATGGTCAAGGCCGGAAGGGACCTCCAAAGGTCCTCTAGTTGGACCTCCCTGCAGTTAGCAGGGGCATCCCCAACTAGACCAGGCTGCCCAGGGCCTTGTTGAGCCTCACTTTGAATATCTCCAAGGAAGGGGCCTCAACAACGTCCCTGGGCAACCTGTTCCAGCGCTCCACTACCCTCATAGTAAAGAACTTGTTCCTAAGATCCAATCTAAATCTGCTCTTCTCCAACTTAAAGCCATTGCCCCTCATCCTGTCAATGCAGACCCTTGTAAACAGACTCTCCCTATCCTTCTTGTTGGCTCTCTTCAGGTGCTGGAAGGCTGCTATTAGGTCTCCTCACAGCCTCCTCTTCTCCAGGCTGAACAACTCCAGCTCCCTCAGCCTGTCCTCATAGCAGAGGTGCTCTGACCCCTTGATCATTCTTGTGGTCCTCCTCTGGACCTGCTCCATCAGGTCCATGTCCTTCTTGTATTGAGGACTCTAGATTTGCACAGTACTCCAGGTGAGGTCTCACCAGAGCAAAGTGCTAGAATCACCTCTCTGGATCTGCTGGCAAGGCATCTTTTTGATGCAGCCCAGGATGTTATTTGCCTTCTGGGCTGGCAGTGCACACTGACTGCTCATGTCCAGCTTCTCATCCATCAGCACCCCTAGTCCTTTTCCACAGGGCTGCTTTCTAACACCTCATCCCCTAGTCTGTATTTATAGTGAGGATTGTTGTGGCCCAGGTGCAGAACCCTGCACTCACTCTTATTGAACCTCATGAGGTTCACCTGGACCCACCTCTTCAGCCTGTACAGGTCTCTCTGGATGACATCCTGTACCTCTGGTGTATCAACAGCTCCACACAGCTTGGTGTCATCTGCAAACTTGCTGATGGTGCACTCAATCTCACTGTCTATGTCACTGATAAAAATACTAAACAGTATAGGTCACAGTACAGACCCCTGAGGGACACCATTTGTCACAGCTCTCCATCTGGACTTCCAGCCATTGAGCACCACCCTCTGGATGCGACCATCCACTGAACAAACAGTCCATTCATCAAATCCATATCCCTCCAAGTTGGCAAGCAGGATGTTGTGGGGGACCATTTCAAAGGCCTTATAGAAGTCCAGATAGATCACATCATCCATAGGTTGTCCCGTATCTACTGACATAGTCACTCTATCATAGAATGCCACAAGGTTAGTCAGGCAGGACCTGCCCCTTGTAGAGCCATGTTGGCTGTCCTGAATTGTCTCCCTATCCTCCATGTGCCTCAGTGTGTATATGTGCATTTTTATACACACATATGAATATATATACATAAATCTACAGGCCCATATTTTTATGTATATATAAACATATATATATAAACATACGAAATAAACAAGGTAGGACATCAGGTTTTGTGCAGACACTGTTATTTCATGAACATCATTATTTCATAATAGAATCTGTACTTCAATGATAATTGTCTTTACTGTTCTCAATGCATGTATCACTCAAATTTTATAAAAAAACCAACCAAATGCAAATTTGGAAAAAAAAAAATTCTACAAAGTGTGAAGCAAAAAAGTTGGTACATGCTCACTCTGTGACACATTGCAGACTGTAGTATGAATTAAAGGCAAATGGTTTCCCATTTAAGCATATTTGACCACATGATTCTGTGATTTTATTCTAGGATTCTGTGATTGCCAGCATATAAACTAAATCAAATGGATATTTTCTCAGGTATTTCTGGCAACACCATTTGGCCATAGATTTAAAAAAAACCCAAAACACAACACAAAACTTGAAGTTACTAATACATATGTGCCTGCCACTTATAATGAAAATATTGTAAATAACTAAATTAGAAACGTTCTGTGCTGAAGGAAGAATCTGAGGACTTACTGCTTCAAAACCACAGACTTCTAGCATGCAAACTAAAGAAGAATCTCCAATAACATTTATAAAGTAAAAACATACTTCAGAAGGTGTAATTATATGAGACATTTATCTTCATGGGTGGCTGACTTTTGAGCTGATTTTTTTTTACCATATTATGAGGTGCAGGCATAATTGTTATAACTCCATTTTTTCAGTCTACAGCCCTGTAGAAAAAGATACTAGTCTAGTTAATTAATTAGGTCCACATTGTGGACCAAAACTACATGGTCATACTAGGGCACGAGGAGTGATCTCTCTCCTAGTTTTCTTATACCTCTGTCTTCAAGCTGTAAGTATCAGAGCAGTACCCTATACATTTCTACTTAGCCCATCACATGACAATAAAGTTGGTTGAACTACAATGAAATATTGTCCCCATTCCCTTCACAGTCCTCAAAACAATCCACTATTACAAAAGTCTATAAGCTAGATGTTATTTCCACCAGGAGAAGAAAAGTGCAATGCTTGGAATTAGCCAGGGGGTCTGGTTTGGTTCATTGCCTTCACAGGATCTTTAGCAAGTCAGATAGATCCAGACACTTAGAGGAACTATTCCTATTTAACTTGAACAGAATTAGTTTCCAAAAGCACATGAGCATGCTGTCTCACTGTTTCCATAAAACGAAGAAAAAAATTTCCTTCTCTCTGAGTTTGTGTGAAAACAGAAACATGAGACAATACTTAGAGATGTTCCAGGGTCACTGACAATGGTACTGAGTATTGATAATTCTGAAGACAGAAGAAGCTTGGTTTTGAGGTGCAAACTGTTCTTTCTATTCATTAGGAGTCCATGGAAATGCATAGGAATATTTTTGTTTTACTAATAAGACAAAAGATGCTATGATATGGGTAAATCACTACACTACTGTAGGCTTTCTTTTTTGATCTCTGAACAATGGATTCCTCATAGGTTCTGGCTGTTAAATATGGTGTATCTTTTCAAAATATCAGTGATCATAATGCAGTAGAGCTCCTGGGCCTGTTGACAATTTTACACTAATTTTGCATTATTTCCAAGATCTGATCTTAAATTGGCATCATTTTATTGCATTGATAACTAGAAACAGCAAATCAGAAATTAGAAAGAAAACTGACACTGATTGATGTCCAAGTCTTTCTCCTGATTCGCTGATTAAACTCATCAATCTATATGCAGAAGAGATGTCCAATGCAAATGGAACCAACCAGCCTTAACAAAGTTGTGTTGTCCGCATACTAAAGGGAAAATGGGATCCTCATGGCAGATAGGGGAAACAAAACTAAATCAGAGACTGTCTGCTACAAACCATATTTATTTTAAGAGATGTTAAATCACTATTTAAAACACATTCTAAGCATGACAGTAAATCTTGTTGGCTATACTAGATTAGATTGTAGTATATAGATTGTGGAGGGGAAAAAACCAAAGTAAAACAAAATAACAGGTTAGTTTGTGGGCCATCTGGGCTGTGAGCAAACTGCCCTCCGTGCTCCATCTAAGCTCAGTAATGTTCCAGCTTGTTTAAAGTATCCCACTCCCCAGGCACACTCCAGTTTTCTCACATTGTTCCTTCCTCTTCTACTTACACAGGAGTGTTATAGTCCAAATTCTTGTAAATTAGAGGTCATCAAATTGAAACTATACTTTAATTTTCATTACATGAGGGATTTGATAGAGGTTAACTGTATTTACATTACTTTCGTGTGGAATAGAACAATTTAGGGTATACAGTAACAGAAGAAAATGACCCAAAAGTGCATCTGTTCATCTTTTGCAAACTCTTTGATAAATATTGTGGATCTGTAAGTCCATGGAATAAACTTTTACACCTAGGCACAGTTGAAACCACATTAAATAAATTTGAAACCTAATGAAAATCTTTGGCCAGAGTCAGGTCAGACAGTTCTGAAGGGAATGGGTACAATAAAAACTTCTTAATGTATTAATTAGAGATGGCTAAACAACAATCTTTTTCTTTGGAGAATGATTTTATATTTTCTTGTCTTAATGGGAGAGGGAAGGGGTTGCTAGAAATATTTTCAACATTTTACATTTCTTTATTTTCTGTGGTTTCTACTGCTAGTGCAGACATGTGCAGCTTCTTGTTAATTATGCGTCATCTGAAGCCCCTTGACCATTTTTTTCTTATCAGCAATGAATTATCAAGAATCAGGTGAAGACTCAGATTGGTGCTGGACTCTGGACAAAAAATCAAAAGAAAATTAAGTGTGCTTAGGGTATTTCAGTAACTCCGTATTTGGCGTAGCTATTTACAAACTCATGGTATTTTACAAATCAGTGCTTCCCGAGCCACTGCTCAGAAGCAGTGTGCTACCTGAAAGGCTCTGTGATGTTAATTACAGCCACAGGAACCTAAGAGTCAAGCATGAGGGCATCACCACTACACTTTTGGTTGACTGCAACAGTGAAGGGTAGCATTTCCTCAGGGCGCTCTTTGCTCTCTGCTCTGTGGTTACCTATGGACAGTGATCTGTATCAGCCAGATGCATGGATACAGATCTCAGAATAAAACAATGTTTCACATAAAAGCGTGCTTTCTTCATTGTCTCTGCTCTGGATATGCACTAACTATGCTGCTACATCTCATCAGTTCATTTCAATAAACATCAAGGAGAGAAAAAAATTGTGCTATGAACCAGCCTATGATTCTTCCTTCACCTTTAGGCTCTCACCTCGGAATAGATTCTTAAAATCTAGAGAGCAGCCCTGAGGAGAGAGACTTGGGGGTGCTGGTGGACGAGAAGCTCAACATGAGCTCTCAATGTGCGCTTGCAGCCCGGAAAGCCAATCAGATCCTGGGCTGCATCAGGAGAAGTGTGACCAGCAGGTCAAGGGAGGTGCTTCTCCCCCTCTACTCAGCTCTGGTGAGACCCCACCTGGAGTACTGCGTCCAGTTCTGGAGCCCCTATTACAGGAGGGATGTGGACGTGCTGGAGCGTGTCCAGAGAAGGGCCACGAGGATGATCAGAGGGCTGGAGCACCTCTCCTATGAGGACAGACTGAAGGAGTTGGGGCTGTTCAGTCTGGAGAAGAGAAGGCTCCGAGGTGACCTCATTGTGGCCTTCCAGTATCTGAAGGGGGCCTACAGGAAGGCTGGGGAGGGACTTCTCAGGATCCCAGGTAGTGATAGGACTAGGGGGAACGGAATGAAGCTGGAAATGGGGAGATTCAGGCTAGATGTGAGGAAGAAGTTCTTCCCCATGAGAGTGGTGAAGCCCTGGAATGGGTTATCCAGGGAGGTGGTTGAGGCCCAGTCCCTGGAGGTGTTTAAGACCAGGCTGGACGAGGCTCTGGCCAGCGTGATCTAGTGTAGGGTGTCCCTGCCCATGGTAGGGGGTTGGAACTAGATGATCCTTGTGGTCCCTTCCAACCCTGACTGATTCTATGATTCTATGATAAAATAACTGTAAAGACACAAAATGTTTAAGTTGATCATTTCTGTCCTGCTCTGACATGAAATTAATACCCACATCAATTTTATTCTTTAAAAAAAAAAAAAAAAAAAAAAAAAAAAAAAAGTATTCCTGAAGAAAGAAAATTCAAAACACATACGGAAATGAATAGACCACCCCATACCCCCAACTAGAGATGCAATAGGTTTAATTGGGGAAAAGAACAGTCAGACACTACAAAAACATCTAACAGAAAGCCTCAGGAAGCGAAAAGGCTGTTTGGGAGCTGTGGAATTTTCATCATTACAGGTCTTTAAGAGCAGATTAGACAAGCAACTGTCTGGAATGACATAGATCTAGTTGGTTTTGCCTTTGGGTAGAGGAACAGACTAGCTGACCTCTTGAGGTCGTTTTCAGCCCTGTGATTCTATGAATGAAAACGTGCATCCTTTCTTAACTGCAATATGATCTGTCATCACTCTGCAGCATTTCCTTTCAGTGCCATGTATTCAACCTTAACTTTGTCGTTTGTTTTGCTCTGTTAAGAAGGTATGTCCTCAGATGTATTGCCTTGATGTAATATTTATCAAGTGCATTGTAAAGAATGATAAAAAGACACAGAGTTTTGAAATTCATTAAGAAATTGCAAACTTCTGTACATTTTTATTGTACAATGGAGAAAAGGCTCTTATCAATATATAAAGATGGAGTGATAGGTCTTCTTGGTTATATTTACTTACGCTATATATTTGTAGATCTTGCAGTGTCTTTATATTGTTGTGTGCATATATATGCATGCACATATATTTGCATATTTATATGTATCTCTCTGAGGTTATAATACAAATAAGAAAATGGGAATAAAAAATTTAATTTGTAACCTAGCAGCATGTCATTTTGACATGGACATAATTTTCTGTTTGCTTGTTTGTTAGAAGATTGTAGGAGGATCAGTAGAGTTAAATTAAATTCTTAATTGGTAAAGACTTACAAGACTTTTTCAGGTTTTTGCTGATTCTCCAGTCAAGAGTTAGATTTGTGCTAGGCTGAGCTTTCTCTTACAGCATTACATCTTCATAAACTTGGTTTAATAAATAATGAATCAAGTATGATCTGAATTATGCTACTAAAAATTTCTAGCTATCTCTTCCTGAGCACCAAGACATTTTCAAAGACAGCATCATTTTCCATGTACAATCCATGTGCAAAGTGGAAAAACAATTTAAAATCTCATTCAAGATTCCTTATCAGGCAATAATCTTGCCATTATGTTCCAATTTAATACTGGAATAACCATATGATTTTCCTTTATTTTCCTTCTGTCATGAGTTTTTACTGATTGTTAATCCCCACAGAATCTTTTAATACTTTGTCACTTTCTTCATGACATTCTGTCACTCCTATCAATGTTCTTTCTCTTAGTATACAAACAACTTTGCTTTTCTCTACTTAGAAAGTACATTACTGATGCCTTTTTCTTTCCAGTGTTGCTGTAGGTATTACTTTCTTTTTAAATTCTCAAATTAAAAAAAAACAACCCACAGAGATTTCTGTAATCTTTTCTACCTCTACTCCTACTCTCACTAGAAAATCTTCCTCTTGTCTGAAATAATCATTGCCCAAGATTTTGAAGAGTCTTAGTCAGAAATCAGTTAAAAATCATGCTCATCCCATCAGCATATTCAGTTCAACACTTGAAGTCTCGTCTTCCCCAACCTTCCAGAACTCTCTTTCTTGTTTTCCTGTCTCCTTTAATCCCCTCTTTTATCTTGTCTCTGGTCCATTGTTTCACACTCACTTTCAGCTTATTATGGTGGTACCACTTGTCTTGCTCTTTGATATTCTTCTTTTCCTCTAAATCAGAGATCCTGGTCACCTCATTAACTTAGACTGATGTAGCTATCACCTCAGGTTTAGTGGTCTTCATAGACCTAAAAGAAAACGATTCTCTTTTCTTTCTTCTTTTTGATCAAATTCATCATCATCTTGCATGTCACTCAGGCTTGTAACCTGGCTCATCTCTGACAGATCTTTAGTCCTCACATACAAACACTGTCTACATAATTTATATGAGAAACAACCTTTCTTCTCCATCTACAGTTAAAACTATTGCCAGCGTTCATATCTTATACCACTTGCTATAACTGGTATTCCACAATTTGTTAAAATGTGCATTTTTACAGGCCATAACTTAAACAACAATGCCCTTACTTGAAAACTTATTCCTACCTATTTTTTATTTCTTATTTACCTTTAATGACATTTACCAAGCTTTAGGACTGCTGCTTATCAAACATTAATCCTGTGGTGTTCAATGACTGAAGCATTCATTGTTTTCTTGTTTTCCCCTTACCTGTATAACTAACATACCTATATTTGACTTGTAACTCTGTACAATATTTTCCTGTTTGTAACAATAGCAGTTTCTGCTCATGATAAAAATCTTGATGGTACGTAGTGCTAATTCTCTGAAATTATACCAGAGCTACCTGGGTTTAAAAGAAAAGATCAGAATTAGTCCTGCTGCATCTGTTTATATACATGTGGTTCAGATCTATCATTGCTCACAGAGGAGAGAAGGGATATGATTTCAATTGCTCAATTGTAACTTTAAGATTAAGGTGTGGGTAAAGAAAATATCAGTAACCCATAATTTCCTACAATGAATCAGAAGTGGATAGTCAGCTACAGAAGAATATTAAAGCATTTCTTCTTAGAATATGAAGTTAATCATTACTGAATGATTTTAAGGCATTCATCTTCAACATGATAACACTCACTAACCTTTAAGAGAAAAATATGTCCCCATCCTTTTAAAACTTTGGAAAGTTGAAGAATGGTAATAAATCATGACAAACTACTGAAAACAGTGCGCTATACTTTTAAAGTCCTGATTTAACTCAACCCTGAAACATTTCAACAGAGTAGAATGTTATAAAACTTGTGACATCCATTAGCTGTGGCTAAGCCAAGTTAGAGCATTTTAACTGACTGAAAAACTTAGTACTGAGTCTGGTACCTGCCCTCTTTGCCTGAGAGTCAGTAATGTAATTAATCAGACTGGGTGGTCAGATGATTTGTCTGCCTGAATTATCCTTTGGACTGACCTAACCTCCCACATTATGAAGTGACCAAGGAAACGAAGGATGCTGCTTCAGCCTTGTTGCGGCCGTTGAACAGCTACATTTCAACCAGAAGGCCTCTTTCAGGGTCATCACTGAATGAGACAGGGCTGTTGTTCAAATTCTGCTGTGTTCATACTGTAGGAAAAAATACAGTAATGATACTGTATGTTTAAACCCAATATTCAGTATAACTGCAACTAGAATCCTCATGAAGTGATGAATGATATCTATAAGATTTCCTCAACTACTAAATGTACACTTTTGCTGGTCCCCTAATATTTGAAGGCCAAATACTCTTAGGAAATACAAGTATTTACAGTATTGCTACCTTTCCTTTTAAATGGCTCAAAACTGCTGAAGTGCCTGTTCATCTCATCTGGAGAAAAATTACTACCTTTTCCCAAAACTATAACTTAATTGGTTGATGCTGACACTAGTGGTGACTGAAAAAAACATCAAGCTCTCTTCAATGATACTTGAACAAAGATACTAACTTTTCTTTTATATTTTTCCTGGATTGTTCTCTTTCTTACTTCTTATTCATGACTTCTCAACTTGTACCAATTACCTATCCAACTTGTGGGTAGTCTAAAACATTACCCTGTTTCAGATGTGAGTATACTTTTACTCCACACTTTCTCTCCATTTAATTCTGTACAACTTTTCTATTATTAACATCAATAGCTCTTTTTCATAAGACAACTTGTCATAGAATCATACAATTGTTTTGGTAGGAAATGGCCTTTTGGATCCTTGAGTCAAACCATAATATAACTTTACTAAGTTTGGTGATAAACAATGCCCTTTAGCACCACATCTATGTGACTTTAAAGCACCTCCAGGTATGACTATTCAACCATCTTCCTGGGGAACCTATTCCAGTGTTTGATAACCCTTTCAATGAAGAATTTTCTTCTGATATCCAATCTAAACATCTCCTGGTGCAACTGAAGTCCATTTCCTCTCCTCCTGTCACTTGTTACTAAGGAAAAGAGACCAACACCTATGTCACCACAGCGTTCAGGTAGTTCTGAAGTGAGAAACTTTCCCCTCAGTCTCCTTTCCTCCAAACTAAACAATCTCAGTTCCCTCAACCATTCCTTATGAGACGTTCTCCAGACCCTTCTCCAGCTTCACTGCCATTCTCTGGACATGCCCCAGCACCTCAATGTCTTTCTTGTAGTGAGGGCCCCAAAACTGAACACAGTGTGGTCTCACCAGTGCTGAGTACATGGTGACAATCACTTCCCTGGTCCTGCTGGCCACACTATTCCTGATCCTGGTGACAGTGTTCCTGGATCCTGAGTCAGGATACTGTTGGCCTTCTTGGACACCTGGGCACACTGTTGGCTCATATTCAGCTGTCTATCAATCAACACCTCCAGGTCTATTTCTACTAGGCAGCTTTTCAGCTACTTTTCCTCGAGCTTGTAGCATTGCATGGGGTTGTAGTGACTCAAGTGGTGGACTTGGCACTTGTCCTCCTTGAATCACATATAATTGGCCTTGGCCTAAGCCAAAGATCTAGCCTGTCCAGGTCCCTCTGTAAAGCCTTCCTACCCTCAAGCAGATCAACACTCCCTCCCAGTTTAGTGTCACCTGCAAATTTACCGAAGATGTATTCAATCCTCTTGTCCGGATCATTGATAAAGAACTGGTCCCCAAAACTGAGCTCTGGGGAGCACCCCTTGTGACCAGCCAACAACTGGATATAACTCCATTCACTAGCACGCTTTAGGCCCAGCCATCTAGCCAGTTTTTCCACCCAAAGAAGCACCCACCCATCCAAGTAATAAGTAGTCAATTTCTCCAGAAGGTGACTGTGGGAGACAGTGTCCAAAGCCTTACGGAAGTCTAGGTAGACAGCATCCATAGCCTTTCCACGGAATGGGTCACCTTGTAGAAGGTGATCAGGTTCATCAAGCAGGACCTGCCCTTCATGAACCCATGCTGGCTGTTTGCCCTGCACGTGCTACTTAATGACACTCAAGATGATCTGCTCTGTTACCTTCCCTGGCACTGAGGTCAGACTGACATACATAGTTCCCTGAATCTTTCTTCCAGTTCTTGTAGTTGGATGTCACATTTGCCAATATTCATTCAGCTGTGACCTCCCTGGTTAGCCAGAACTGCTGGAAAATGAAGAAAAGTGGCTTGATGAGCACTTCTGTCAGCTCCCTCAGTACCCTCAGGTGTGTGCTATCCAGCCCCATAGACTTGTGTATGACTAAGTGGTACAGCAGGTTTCTAACCATCTCCTCTTAGATTATGGGGGCTTCATTCTGCTCCAAATCCCCATCTTCCAGCTCAGGGGGCTGGGTATTCAATGAACAACTTGTCTTACTACTAAACACTGAGGCAAAGAATGTGCTGAGTACCTCAGCCTTTTCCTCATCTTTGGCCACGATGTTCCCCCTGCATTCAGCAAAGGACAACAATTCTCTCTAGTCCTCCTTTTGTTGCTAATATGTTTGTAGAAGCATTTCATGTTGCCTTTAAAAATTGAAGCTAGATTAATTTCCAGTTGGGCTTTGACCCTTCTAATTTTCTCTCTGAATAGCCTCATAAAAACTTTTGTAATCCTCCTGAGTGGACTGCCCCTTCTTCCTAAGACCATAAAATCTCCTTTCTTCCCTGAGTTGCAGCCAAATCTCTCTGTTCAGCCACACTGTCCTTTTTCCCCACTGATTTATCTTTTAGCACATGGAGAAGGCCTGTTCCTGAACATTAAAGACTTCCTTCTTGAAGAATATTCAGCTTTCATGGACTCCTTGGCTCTTCCAAGGGATTTGGTCAACAAGAACTGAGAACTTTATTTCATGATCACTGTGCCTAAGGTGGCCCCCAACTATTACATTACCTACAAGTCCTCTGTTCATAACCAGCAGGTCCATCAGGGTGCATTCCCTGCTTGGCTCTGTCACTGGATGTATCAGGACACTGTCCTCCACACACTCTAGGAACCTCTAGAACTCCTCCTCAGCTGTATTGTATTTCCAGCAGATACCTGGGAAGTTGAAGGGCCTCATGAGAACGAGGGATAGCAATCATGAAACTTCTCCCAGACGCTCAAGAATATTTTATCAGTCTTTTCATTCTGGTTGTGTGGTCTATAACAGATTTCCACCAGGATATCTGCCTTGCTTGCCTTCCTCCTGATTCTTACCCTATCATCACCATTATTAAGTTCAAGACAATCAAAACACTCCCTGACATACAGGGCCACCCTGTCATCTCGCCTTACTTGCCTATGCCTTCTGAAGAGTTTGTAGCCATTAATTGCAGCATTCCATTAGTGTGAGATATTATTTCTGACAATGTATTGTTTCAACAGTCAGGCTTGGAAACATACAGGAAGAATATATCAAATGACAAATATTCATCAGGATTTCCTTGTCTCCTAATAATATATTCCTTCCTCCAGTTATAGCCCCACCAAACAAATACAAATGGAGTATTTAAATTAAAAAATAATTGATAATCAACTTTTAGAAATACTATCTTGTACCCCAATTTTAACAGGTCAAACAAATCCCAACATTGATGTGTGTGGCAGACATGAATGGTTATTCTAAGCTGTTAACTTTTGACAATGACTTAACTTTTCCTCCACAGTATCCTTTTCTGTATAATAAAGGTGTCAGTTCATATCATTAATTTTACTGTAACAACGAGAAGGACAGTATGACATTTCTACAGGATTTTTGAAGATGAAATCACTGTAAGAGAGTAATGCATATAATCATAACAACAATGACAATAATAATGATAATATATAATATTTACTAGGAGAAGGCATAAAAGTATTTGGAACTTTTATGTGCATTGTTGTAAATCAGGTTTTGTTATTACTAAGTGCTGTGAAAATGATTTAAGGAGAAATATGCTTTGTATGAATTCATTCAGAAGTGTGAAAGATAGTTTTAGGTGGTTTTGGTAGTGGTACTTGGGTAAATGTTTCTTCTTTCTTCTAAAAGATTTATTTTTCCAGAATCTTCTGAACAAACTTTCAAAACAAGCACATTAAAAAAGTGAGACTCTGCTAATAAAGTCTAAAGAAATAAAAATCTACTTCAGAGAGATTCAGTAGGCTGTCTGCATATTTTAATGATAGCAGTGTGAATTACAGGCAGCACACAGGCAATGTAGCAAGGCCACACAGCACCTTGCAATTTAGAATTTGTCAACATTTTGCAGTTTCCCATGTGAGTCACCACTTGGTTGATGTTTCCCATTTATTGTTTACATAGACTTAAGCTTTAGAACATTGATGCAAAACAGCACATTCGAGTTTTAAATCAGTCACACATAATGAGAAATCTCAAATCATTCCAAGCAATTCACTTAATATTTCATAAGGAAAATACAGCTTGCATTGTGCAGTTAAATTTGCAAGAAGATCAGGAAGGACGGTGAGAGCAGCCACACATACATTACTAGTGATAAATTGTAGAAAAACTGAAAAAATGTGAGACCGCATATCTGAAGTCTGCCACAGCTGTACCAATGCTTAATGTGTAGGTTTCATTCATTAAATATATGTAAGATATAAATATATTAATCTTGCACCTTTGTCAATCTGCAAAGAGGATAAGGGTAGAAAACATAATTTGAAAATGTGTAGGTGTTTCTGTTAAAAGGAATTTGCCAGTAGTGTGAAATATGAGTTTCTAACTTGCCTTGTTTAAATTTTGTGCTGCCTGGGTCTTAAGTATCAAAAGAAAGAATTTCCCACACTTCCTTAAGCCAGGTGGGACCATATATTATGGAGAGCACCAAGACTCTAAAGGTAGTAGTCAAAATGCCACTGGAGTAGAAATTGAAAGAATGCCAAGAAATTCCTTCCCAGCCTCTTACACCACATAATCTGATTCTCTTCCTTTTTCTGTCTGTAACTACAATTTTCAGTGACACTGCAACATAGCTCCACATTGGGTTGCTTATGAGTGATGCGCTGTCTATTCACACTATCAAAATATTAACTAGGGAACTGGAGCATCCTGGGGCTTGGGTTCTTTGTGGTTTCCAGTCCTGAGAGTAGATTCTTTTCTTAGTTTGTTATGGTTTTTAGTTTGGTCGTTTTGTGGAAGGGGTTGGCTGTTGGTTTTTTTTTAATTTTAAATTGTGAGTCTTTTGTGGTTGGTTGCTTGGGTTTTAGGTATTTTTGTTTATTTTTGTGTGTGGGGGGGTTGTTGGTTGTTTTTTTGGGGTTTTTTGTTTGTTTGTTTGCTTTCCTATTCCTAAATAGATTCAGAGTGCTCAACAAATCTGGAAAAGGAAACTAAAATCTTGAGCAAATCTGCCCACAGTGATTTCAGGATTTGATTGTAGATTTCATCCTGAGGGTCTTGATTTTAGGGACTACTACATCAAAGCATGAATGGTTAGCCGCAAGCTTGTGTTTACTACTTCACACAACACACTTGTTTCCCCCGAAAGCCAATTCTGATTCAAATCAATTTAATTAAGTAACAAAGCTGGTTGTCATGGTAACAACGCAACTAATTTGTCATGGCAAATACTCTGTGAGATTGACCAGTTGCTAAGCAACAGCCAATGGGCTTGAAGACAGAAGATGACAAATTCTATCTGGTGCAGATGTTATGATCCAGTCTTGAATTAGGCCTCTGTTCAAAGTGGATTCCCGAGAGAGCATCACCTGGATAGCTTAATAGCAAAACAGGGAGTAGCATGCCACAACAATTTACATTGTTTTCGACTTTTTAAAATGTGTTTGAGAGAGAACATACTAAAATAAGTTAATCTGATGTTCCTTGTCATCTTTTTATTTTTCTGTTACAGAATATATGGAGATGATTCAATCTTACTGTACTTGGCTTTGCATATGCATATTTATATGGCAGAAACAGTCTTTTATTCATCTTTGTACATATGATACATAAAATTTAGACATGCAGCAGAAAATAAATGGATTATGGCTAAGTCACCTCAACAAAATCTGTTTGGAGTAATGTGCATAACTCACAGCAACAGAGAACAATTTACTTGTAGTTTATTATTCTTTCTCTTGGAACAGCTTCCAGCTTCACAGTTTAAACTTGCTTTTATTTTATTTTTTTTGTGTGTGAATACATTCATTATTACTCTCATGGAACGCACTACAAATATTTTGGGCTCTTGGTACGTTCCTACCTGCACTTACCTTTGTCCTCCACAGAAATCAAACTAAGTGGAAAGTAAAGCCATTTTATCAATGCATGACTTTCTTATATTCATCATACTGCCTTCCAACTAAAAATCTCAGTTTAATTGGGAAATAATTAAAATGTTCTGTTTGTTCTTTTTTTGGCCTAATTCTAAAACCTCCTTCTCAATCATAGTCCTTTGTGTGCACAATGAACCAAGCTGACAACTGATAATGAAGAATACAGAAATTAGTGAGAGTAAGAGAAGCATTTAAAGAAACACTGATGGATTTACAGTTGACTGGAAAGCATTGTCATCAAAACAGAAATACTTTGTGAAACAGGATTGATATTTCTAGGATTTCAGTTGCAAATGTATGGAAAAATCCTGACAGTTTTGAAATGTCTCTTTTTTAATTTTTTTTTTCAGACATTTCATTTTTTAATAAAATTTTTTCATTTAGAAATAATTTGTCAAGTTACAGAATGACAAGTGCTCTAATATAACATAGACTTGAACACTGAAATCAAAACAAATCCTTGTAATTTTCAGAAGCAGTATATCTGAATGACCCAAAGTCCCCTTTGTTGCTTTACCATCATTTTCTGTGAAATCACTCTTGTTGGCTGATGAATTCTAAAATTCCTGAAAAGCCGTTATTCTGCAGATACTCCAACCTCTGCACATTCCAACGTAGATGCTATGTTGTTTTCTTACTAAGTCATTTGCAACTAACATTATGCTCTACATTATTCACTTGAATATATACAACATGGATTTAGCAGTTGAAATAAAATGTTATCTAGAATCAAAATAGGGTTTTTTTGGTAATATCTGTTTTACTGCAAATGCAGTAATTTTGATATGAACTAGATAAATCCAGAATCTCAAATTCTGTTCTGAGAAGGTAAACATAAATCAAATTTAAAAAAAAAAATAATCCAGTCAAGTATTGATTTTATAAAACAAAAATCAGCCTTTTTTTAATTAGAATTTTAATGTTAATGTATAAATAGAGGAAGAATTGGGTCCATCCATTTTGGCTAAAATGGTGTTCTATAGAAAATTAGGGTTATTCCTACAGATTAGGGGAAAATATAAAAGTAATAGCAACATGCAACTCAAATGTCCTTTCACAATTTCAAACCACTTGTTAGGCTAGGATGTCTTCATACAATATATTGTATCATGTCTCTGCGGCAAGGCTTTGCCAGTAGAGACATTACAGAGGTGGCCTCTGCGGGTGGAGATGGGGGAAGAAAGGTGTGTTAATGTTTGTCTTCTGTGTCAAATTTATTTTAATTGGGAAGAAAAAAAAATCAAATTTCCTCAAGTTTTGTTTTGCTAGTGATGATAACTGCTTTAATCTTAATCTGCAAAATTTCTCCCCTTGTATTTTCTCCCCCTGTCCTCCTAATCAGAGTTGAGGGAGGGAGTGACTGGGTGAGAGACTGGCTGTGCTAACCCACCAGGTATACACAATCCACACTGAAATAAGTCACATGTGGCAAATGCAGACAAATAGAGCTAATTTCTTCATGCTCAACAGTAGTTCATTCCTGTTTTGAGAGTGTGGAAATGATTTTTAACTCAGAACAAATAGCAGGCAATATGCTTGTTAATCTCCTCTGAAGGCTGCAGATAAAATCATAGTGTTCTATTAGGAGAATGAAGAAAATACAAAAAAAAAAAATCTTTAAAATACAACAGGTGTCAACATTTCATTCAAGAATGCTCAGAAGACCTTTCAGACTTTTGCCTTTGGCTCTGAAACTGGCATTTAGGTACTCTAACCTTTCGTGTGCCTTCAGTGCTTAATGTGGGCATCTCAATTTATGCAATCATTTCTGTTTACAAAACTCATAGGCAGTTGCATACTTGTAATTTGCTTTTGATGAAGCTGGTAATTCAGAGACAATTTAAACTTAGCAATGGAGGAAATGGTTATGGCCCTATCTGTTTCTGCATTCAGGATGGCTAATAAGACAGAACATTCCTTTTCAAAGCTTTTCCTTTTGAGTTAAATACAAAGAGCTGAAGAAGCCCTGAGATCCTTAAATTAATTATTCCACTAGTTAATCATCAACCTCTTACTCTTTCTTGCTACAAATCTGAGAACTGAAATTTGCTCTCCTATAGGTTCCTGATCATATGTTTAGCCACAGTATATGAATCCCTAGAAATATCCAACTCCACACGATACTCCTTTTCAAAATGGGTTTCTCCTTTAGAGTTGTTTCTGGCAGTCTTTATTCCTAGATCTGTAATACTGCTGTTTGAAAACTTAAAAGAAATCTTACTCAAGCAAGAGCAGCTCATTGTAATATCCAGGCTGTTCGTCAGGTCTATGTTCTCATTATTTACCATACCATTGGTTTTCTGTATGTAAATCTAAACAAGACTGATTTTTATGTCATTTTGCACATCACTAGTCAGGTCATGACTTAAATCAGGCAGAAGGAAGTCGATAAGAAAAATCAGACGAATTATTGAATTATTTTTTAAAAAAACTATCAACTAGAAAGGTTTTAATGGATTCATTGTCTGCATCACTTTTAAATAATAATAAAATTAAATGCCTTGCAAAAAATCTTTGTCAATGAAATAATAAATGTAATCAAAGAAATCAAGTTTATTTGGCAATATTTTTTCATCAAGCTGTGATGATTGACAGCATGTATATTGCCATTACTTTAACTCTTCATTGATTTAATCTCCTATCATCTTGACTTAGTTCTTTACATCCATTTAACCAGCTAATATTTTACTGAAGTGTTTATTCTTAAGCAGTAGCACAAGTAGTTTTTTCCAAAGCCCCAGAGTTCTTTTCACTCTTCCAAGATTTATTAATCGATCTGACATTCCTTTGAACATTTTTGCAACTTATCATGTATGAAGTATTTAATCACAGTTAAAATTAACTTACTTTTTTCTTAAAACTGTTATCTTGTTCCTTTCCTCTCAGTACTACTGAAACAAAGCCTGTTTTAACATTGTAAACAGCAGCCTTCTTTTGAAGAACAGATGCAGAGTATACTCTGGAGAATTCTTCCTTTCCTACAGCATTATTGACATTCATATTGTCCCTATCTGGTACTTGCCCTAGAACTTGCCCCCGGACAGGGCATTTGCTTCTAACTGAGTTGGTCTGGCTTAAAAGTTAATGCTGGGGGAAACTTCAACCCACCACAATTGGAGTGGAGAGAACTGGAAAGTCCAGGGGAGAGAATTGAGAAGACTAGACATTTACCACTCCTCTCAGTACAGGGCATATACCACAGGTTGTATGGCCTGAGACTTCTTGATAGTATCCTCCTTCCTCTCTTCCACACTCATGCTGCAACTGTTCTTGCATTAGACCATCACTAGTAATCACTTTTGCTTCAATGCAATAGTAACAGCAAGGCTAAGTTATATATATTATCTGTTCAGTGATGACTTCCCTGATCTCAAGAACTGCCAAATGCCTGAAACTGGCACACAGTTCAGAAAATTATTTTACTTATTTTTTTCCCCTTTAATTGATTTGACATGTAATGGCATTTGTTTCAAAAGGCTAAAATCTGTTCCTATAACTAATCTTATCTTATCTAAAGTCCCTCTTCTCTAGTGAATGGCTGGTCTGGCCTCTGGCTGACTTTCTGTCTTCACAAATTTCTTTAAAACTCACTATCCTCCCACCCTTTGTTTCAGAAAGGGTCCCTGGGAAGACTCGTATGAATCCATCAATGAGAATGGCAACCAGGGAAAGCAGCCATTTCCTACTCTTCCAGAAGAAAACAGTTCTGCCACATTCTTTTAAAGTATAATCTCCTCCTAAGGCAAGCACAGGGCTCCTATCAACACTAATGCACACACAGAGGTGAATATTCCCATTTGTGAAGGACTGTAATTGAATCACCATTAGCTTCAGCTCCTGGCGTTGTTCAGAATGAATCGAGTCCTATTGCTTCTTGTTGCTGGTATGTAATACACAAGATTTAAAATATTTAAAGGCAGCGTAGTTTGTCTGTCAGTCACGTGCTGAACTTTTGTTTAAAATAAAAGAACTCCCAAGAGGTATTAGAATATGGAAAAGGCAAAGGCGAGAATTAACCTTAACTATAGAGCAACTATCAATGCCTCTGTCTCAAATACTTCAAAATCCCTTTTTCAGGTATCTATGGAATGGCTGTGTTGCTAATCCAAAATTTACCTCTGAGCTGTGTGAATGCATATTTTCCTAGAGGAACGAGCTGTAAGGAAACTGGATTGTCACTTCTCTTCCAACTTTTTCACAGATAGCAGTGATATAAGAATGATTAATGGAGTAAGTGGTTGTTGTTTGATTTTTTTTTCCCTCTCCAGAAAATAGAGCCGTCTGAAGAAAACTTTACAGATTTACACATACAAAAAAAAAAAAAAGGAAGAAGAAAAAGAAAAAGAGAAAAAAAGCACTTTTATGAAAGCTATCCATCAAATGTCAAGGATAATAATCAATTTTTTGTCACAATGAACTGATAAAAGCTTTCAGTAATAATGTCATGGGGGAAAAAATCTGTGTTGGAACTCGTAACGCTCAGCCCTGATATCAAACGAATTCATAAAAGCTCAATATCACTGTAGCCCTCGGAGGCATGACAAAACACAATTTCTCATCCACAGGATATGGAATAATTCCTCCCCCCCCCCCCCCTTTTTTTTTTTTTTTTTTTTGTCAGAGATAGAGAAGCGAAAGGAAAAAATCTGAATTTCAAAAAAAAAATAAAATTGCACAATCCTGCTTCTGCAGGTGAACATTAGCGATCATTTTGGTCGCCGATATCACAAACCGTTATGGTGATTTCTCTCACATCATGCAAATGGCTGCATAATGTCTACTCCTCTTGGAATGTAAAATCAAATCAGTATTCTAATGATACAAGCCTGTGATGAGCTTGGAAATAAATATGCAGAAGCACATAAAAAAAAAAAAAAAATCAAGGCAATCAAGGAGAGCCAGCGTCCTAGCTCGGACTATAAATCTTTGTCTGTTTCAATCGTAAAGCTGGCCGAATCAGTGTAAAATTCAAGCGGGGATGTCATCAATTTCTGTTAACCTCTCTATTCTTCTTTGTGTTGGTGGTGCAGTGATGGATTGTTTTTGTCACTTGTGCTCAGTTCACAGTATGTTAACATGGAAGGGTGCAGTCAGGTTATGAAGAAGGGTTATTACTGTCCCAGTTCTGGCCTGGACTTACTATCTTTTCTAGTATCACAAAACCTTACTGTCTTTGGGACTGAGTAGTAGCATCATTGGCACTGTCTAATACTAAACAGAGCAGGCAATTTTTTTTTCCTCCAGTTGTTTTGCTGTAGTTCTTTCCAGTCACTTTGCTCCAGCTCACAGGCCTTTTCTTTCCTACCATTTTTTAATTAATAACTTAATGTAGGAGATGCTTATTAATCCAGCTACCAGTGCACGAAGAAAAGTAATGAATTACTGGACTACATTAAAAGGAATCTGCAGTTTGCAAACACAAAGAGATTAATAATTTCACAGTCTCAAAATAATAAAGCACTGTTACTAAAACAGAAGTAATAATACAAACTTACTGGCATGCAGTGATTATAGATGTTTCAGGGTGTGGACCAAATTATTCTATTGTCTTGATCATTAATTTGTAAGAGTTTTTAAATTGTGCTCCTAATTTCAGCAGTATGTTTGATGAGTTAGGGTGTTCTTCAGTTTGTGTTTTCTGCTTTCCTGTGCTGTGTCAGAGCACTCGTAACAAGCTCTAGTGCACAGCACTAAGACACCTGGCCCTACTTCAAAAAATCACAAGCTCAACTTTAGGCAACTTCAAGCCCTATTAATGTAAATGGAACTGCTCAAGTGCTTAAGTTAAGCATGTTCCTAAATGCTTTGATGGAAGATTGTAATAAATCCTAATCCAGAGCCCAATAAAATTTTTAGGAGTCTTTATATTGACTTCAGTGGGCATTGTATCAGACTAATAGAGCTCAACACCTTGAGAACTGATCCCTTAAACAATTGGCTCATTTCACCACATAAGTGGTTGTTTCAGTGGTGGGTGAAGTGATCCCTATGTGTAGTATTTAATATAGTGTGTTTCAGCTTGTTAAGTTAGTAAAGTGCTTTGTTATCACTTGAGATGAAAGGTACATTATGAATGCAAGTTATTATTACAGTGCCAGAAATGACTTTTTTTTTGTCAGTGAAAAATCACATTAAAATAAATGCTTTAAAAATAAAGAAATAGAACATTAGCCTATATACATTCTGTATCTATTTCTGTTGAAAAAAAGCCAAGTGGAATACAAAAGCTCTGACAATATGTAGTCCAGGTTCGGCAAAAACTTTAAAAAAGAGGGCAAATGACATTGTGTAAGTGATGCTTTTGCTCTTGACAAATTGGACCTAGGATACAGGAGCAAATCTGGTCACAAATGTCTGCCACTTCTCAGAGCTGTGTTGGCTGCTCAGAAGCAATTATGTGAAGTGGCTGCTCAAGTCCCATTGAATGTCCCAATTAACAATTAACAGGACTTGTGCTCTTAAGGGTGTTTGGAGCACTGAGAAAGTCACATAAAGGAGACCTAAATTTCCATATCCTTTCTATAGAAGCTATTTTTAAAGACATGTGAAAAAAAATCCTGAATTTAATATAGCAGGGAACCAAGAAAGAAAGAACTGTTATGTCATAGCTGATACTGCTATTCATCATTGATTTCATCAGTGTAGAAGGAGCATGCTCAGAGAGCAGATTAGGCAATCTGGCAAAATCCAAGGTGACAAAATTTTCATATGCATTTTTTTTTCTGTTAAAAATGCAATCCTACATCCTGGTATTATTATGATGTCTTGGGATATGAAACCATTATATGCTGACAACAAAATTAGAGATAAGATTGGCTTGAAAATCTTTCTCTGTGTGGCCAGTTTAGGTTTCTTTTTGGGTTTGTTTTTGTTGTTGTTGTTGTTGGATTTTTTCTGTTTCTTTGTTTGCTTTTTCTTCCCCCTCCAAGTTTATTTTTCTCTTGTCTTGAATTTAAAGTAAACAGTTCATTCAGTGCCACCTACAAAATTCGGTAAAACCTGTCAAGAAAGGATTCCAAAGTCCTAAATACTTTGCTGATAAATTCCTTGTTGGAAAAACCTGAAAGCAGCACTGAACAAAAGAGAAACTCTACTCCTGCTTCAACCCACCACACCTATGAAAAAAGTGTTGTCACAGAAGAAGTGAATGTTTCTGGACTTCCGCTAGCTCACAGGTGCCTTCACTCACTAAGTTCCCCCCTTTACACACGTGAACAGAAAATGCAATCTGCCACACAAAGGCCTTGTGATAGTCTC
Organism: Picus viridis; assembly: GCA_033816785.1. NCBI lineage: Eukaryota > Metazoa > Chordata > Aves > Piciformes > Picidae > Picus > Picus viridis. Next base: position 22,492,968 of record CM066585.1, on the reverse strand, counting down.
CAGAGACATGAATTCCATTAAATTACTTATTGTGTTGCAAATATTTTTAGCAGGATGCCTATTTCCTTCTATATTTGCCTTAAAGGTTCATGTTCTCAATTACATAATGGCATACAAATTAAATGCAATTTCAAATTTAAACCTGTACAAGTGTCAGCTATCAAGTTCCCATTAGTCCCATGAGGCTGCCCACAGCACTGCTGGAAAGTGCACTGTTGTGCAGACATTATGTTATTTACTCTAAGAAACTCCTACTGAAGGAAAAAAATCTAATGATTCTTATTTAATATTGATATTGCAGAGTCCAATGACTCAGATGTGAGATAGAGCCTGATTTAATAGATGTTGTGCTAGTGCTGTATGTCTCTGTTGGGTTTTAAGGTGACACAGAACACTTTTTGCCACTTGGACTGACCTACAAAGCAACAAATGTCACTCTGTTGCATCATTCTTCTTTGGGTAGGGCCTACAGGAGGAGCGAGTTTAGGTTTTCCTAAACTCCATGAGACTTTGATTACTGTAATCAGCACTTTTTATAATCAATACAGAACAACCTACATCAAGTAAAATGATGTTCTTAGTACTTTACTAGTAAAATAATGTGATTACATCAATTTGCAAAATAAGACTACGACATAGCTAGGAGCCTGGTAAAATATTTTCTTTAAAAACCTCTAGGAATCTGTTTGAAAATATTTATCCGTTTTTCTTAGGATTTATTTAATTTCTATCACTGTTTTCCAGAAAGTATTTGGCAACTCTTGTACTTGAAATCCTTGACATGCTGAAGAATTGTTTTATGTAACCTAAGTTGATGCAGGTTTGTTATTTTCTAAAATCCAGCCCTGAGATGTCTGCGGAAGGTCTGGATGTTTGTCTCAATAATTTATGAGCATATCTGTGGTCTATGGGATTTTGTGCTTTGGGCCTAGATTCAACTCAAATAAATGAAGGCTAATTGATAAATTATCATTTTGCTACCTTCCCCAACAGTTCTTTAAATCAATCCTCCCAAAAAGCAGAAACAAAATGAACACAGACACAAACACTAACATGCAAATTCAAACTCAGATAACCAGAGTGTCTGATGAGAGGGAGAAAAGTTTCTTCCTAATAATACAAAGTAACTAAAGCAGTGTTAATGTATATAAAATTCTACCCTCATCTTCCAGTTTCTCTTTTCTGTTTAAAAGCATGTTGACCTTAAGCCCATTTTGCAATCGAGGTGTTTAATAAGTCAAAACCTTCAGAGGTGTAGGTAAAAAACCCTTTTTGGAATGCTACACTGGCAACACACAGGGTGCAGTTATTGTTTAGAGAAATGCCACAGATGTCCCCTAACCTTTTTTTTTTTTTTCTTTTTTTCTGGAACATATTTCTTGGATGATTTTTTTCAAGTACTCAGGTCAGGAAGAATCTACCCCAAGGGTAGTTGGAGGGAAGAAAAATAACAAGGCATGGTGGCACCTGGGGACCACAACATTGTTCACATCCTCTGTAATCATCAGTGCACTGCTCAGCTGCTTTGGTAATTTACATAATACCATCCTGACACATTCACTTCAGTTATCCATCACCATTGGGATGGTGTTGCTGTTTTCCTGCTTTATTTTCTTTCTCACTATCACACTCTCTCTGTGCCTTTCTTTTTCTCATTTTTTTCCTTATGTTTATCTGGCCAAGCAAAAAAAGAGATTGATTTCACATTGCTTCTGCTTTCCTTGTTCAAGAAACATGAATTTGGCAGATGATGAGGCATCCAGGCCAGCTAATAAGCAAAAATGCACATATAGAGATTTTATTCCCTACATTTTAATGAATAGTATCTTTGGGTGAACTGAGGAAGAGAAGGACAATAATTCAATGGTGCAGAGATGCAGGAGAGAGTCAGTTTAATAAAGCTAAATTCTAAGGACATAGTGGACTTTATTCACATGTAATCATGGCTACATTTGCAAGATAGGACTGGACAGTAATCTTAAAAGCTTAAAGCTTTTGCCCCTTAAGTTAAATTTTCTCAAATATGAACAAATGAAAGGTGATATTTCATATTTTCTAAATGTATTTTTTATCATCACATGACAGATGAATTTGCTATCTAAAACCATGATTAATTCTTGCAGTCCAACCTACTGAGACTACAGGCTTATTCTCCCCAGTTTTAAACTTCTGAACCTTTTGACTTTACTGTTGTTGCTCCTGATGTACATCACTGTAACTAGTATTGACAGTACACCTTTGTTCATACCCTTGTCTGTCACCTTTGTGTATGGCATGGGTGATAAAGTCACCTTCCCACAATAAAGCAAAACTTTAAGACATGGAAGGACCATTGAAATGAAGAGCTGGGTGACTTATTTATTGTTAGTTTCTTTAACCTATATGGGGTGATTTCCTCACTTTCTCAGCCACTGATTCTGCAAATGAAAGCCCCAAGTACTTTGGCTACCAGGACTTCCCACTACAGCTATATTTAAGCTGACATGGTGCTTGGGGCAGGAAAGGACAACAGGGCATTCATATAATGCATATTTCTGTCCCTGAAGGGGGATGGCAAATGATTTCTTTTTTCTGTAAAATCATATTCCTGATAAATTGTTGTAGGACAAAAAAGATCAAACCTTGCAGAAGTAAAAGTGTTCTAAGCCAGCGTCACCAACTCCCCCAAATCCAGCCTCAGACACTTAGAATTTCCTGAATCTTCCCATCTTGAAAAAAATGGATCTATTTGTACAAAGACATGAATAGCTTTGTTATTATTAATGTATATAGCACTCAGTTTAGCACCTCAAGTTAGGTGGAAATAACCTGAGCACCAGCCTCTGCTATACGGAAGCTTTGGGTTCAACCTCTGTTATGCTAAAATACTTGGACAAGCAAGTCAGCTACATATTTGTTGAAGAGATGGGATTGTACAGAAAAGGCTAAAAGACTTTGATGGATCTCCATAGTTCCTATGCACTACATTATCTATGCAAGAATATTAATTTGCTGGTGGTAGCGCTCTGGAAAAGTTGATCCTCTCTAAGGTCAGGGTCTTCTGCAGCTAAAGACTTTACATAAACTTATGGCTTGTCTCCATCAAATCCATGGTATGAGTGGATTTCTAAAATCCAATATGCAATGTAAAATAAAAAAAATTAATGATAAAAACCTGCCCCCTCAAAAAAAGCTCCCATACAAATATAGCAAAGTATATATTACAGACTATAGCCACACATCTGTTACAGGCTGTAGTTGCATTTCATACCAGGATCTTTGCTAAAGGTTCCTTATATTCTTTGATTCTTCTTTTATAAAATGTTTGCTTGGATAAAGGAATATGGGACATATTGAAGACTCCTCAGAGATATTTCAATTAAATCTTTTCTTCTTATATATCAATTTTGTGTGGCACAAACAAATTCAAGTCCCTGTCCTGCAAACACTAACACAATGAGATAGCTCAAGAGAGCACTCAAATGATCTCAAGTATAGGCTGCACTAGAAAAATTTAGCCTTGGCAAAATCAATTTATTTCACGTGTATTTGCACAGCTTTAGACTAAGGATTTTTTTTTTTTTTTTTAAGTGAAGAACTTCATTTTGACACAAAAAATATGTCATCCAAACCACCTTGTTTAGAAAAACCATCATTTGTCAGTGCAGCACAAATACATAAGACATTGAATCATCTGAATAGACTGGGAAAACACAAGAGTGCAGGAAGATTCTTCTGGGGTTTCACAGAAAGGACGTGAACTGTGGGGACCTTGAAACAAGACTTCACAACTGGCCAAAATACTTTGAGCTAACTATAAGTAACGCGATCTTTAACCTCTGCAATATTAATGTTCTGTTGTTATCTGATGCGCTCTGGCACTTCTTTAACACAGTAGTAGACAAAGACAGTATAGTGAGATATAAGTGCTGATCATAGATTTGGAATTCTGATCTGTTTATGATAGTGCTGAAGTTACAGTAGTTGAACCTTTAGTTATTCACTTCCTTTCATGTTAGAACATGGCATTATAGACTCAGTGATCCATTTACATAAACTAAAAATCTTTCAATCAGTCAATGTGATTATTTCACATGTTCCCTATTTTATAGGTTGTGTAAAGTGAGGCTAATTACAGAAAAACTAGATATGTAACAGGAGACTGTTGTGCTCTTAATTCTGTCTTCCTGGAGAATAGGCTGGAGCTAACTGTTTCTGGTACAGTCCATCTTAATGTTTCTGTCATTGTTGTGTATGGAATAGCTTCTGAGGGTCTCAGTTCAGGCAGCGATTTATGTTGGTGCCAGCACAATTAAAGGAGACCTCTTGAGCTATGGGATCCTAAATCTTCAGCCACTTGACACTAGTGAACAACATCAACACTGTTTTCATTTTCCACAAGAAGAAAAAAAAAAAAAAAAAAGGCTTTTCATATTTCTCCTTTTTTTTTCTTTTCTTTTTTTTTGAAGCTGAGAGAAAGACACATCGGCAACTGATACCAATGTGACCTCTCTCTTCCTGACAGAAAGTTCATCATTGCATACTATACCTGTCACCTTAGTAATGTATGTAGTCTCAGCTGCCCAGTGATTTCAAAGTGAAAATTCCCATCCCTGACCTATGAGTTTTAACCTTTTGGTGCATGGCCTGAAAAGCATCTTCACTGATGAGCTATGCAGATGTTGACAAGGTGTGGAAAATGAGTATCACAGAAGATGTGCATTTTCCAACTCTGTATTCACCAATGGCCTCTGACTATCCATTTAGCAAAAGCTACACAGATATGATAAAAGAGATCAAAAGGCCCTTTATTTCAGAGGATGATCTGGAACCTCCTGAGGGAACTTCTAATGGAAGCCTTTTTTGAGTCTGGAATGCCAACGATTTTGGATGTCTTCTGTGTCTTACAAATTATTATATGATAGTTAAAATTGTATGAAAATGTCTTTATTAGGAACAGTGTGGCCAGCAGGAGCAGGGAGGTCATTGTGCCCCTGTACACTGCACTGGTTAGGCCACACCTTGAGTATTATGTCCAGTTCTGGGCCCCTCAGTTTAGGAAGGATGTTGACTTGCTGGAACATGTCCAGCGAAGGGCAACAAGGCTGGTGAGGGGTTTGGAACACAAGCCCTATGAAGAGAGACTGAGGGACCTGGTGTTGCTTAGCCTGGAGAAGAGGAGACTGAGGGGTGACCTTCTTGCTCTCTACAACTACCTGAAGGGAGGTTGTAGCCAGGCAGAGGTTGGTCTCTTCTCCCAGGCAGCCAGCACCAGAACGAGAGGACACAGTCTCAGGCTGTGACAGGGCAGGTTTAGACTGGACATTAGGAGGAAGTTCTATACAGAGAGAGTGATTCCCCATTGGAATGGGCTGCCTGGGGAGGTGGTGTGGTCAGCGTCGTTGGAGGTGTTCAGGAGGAGACTTGATGGGGTGCTTGGTGACATGATCTAGTTGTTTGATGGGTTGGACGCAATGATCTTGAAGGTCTCTTCCAACCTGGTTTTTATTTTATTATTATTATTATTATTATTATTATTATTATTATTATTATTATTATTATTATTATTTTCTATCTGGTTTTACATTCACAATAAATACAATACAATACAATACAATACAATACAATACACCAGGTTGAACGAGACCTTCAAGATCATCGCGTCCAACCCATCAACCAATCCAACCCACCTAAACAACTAAACCATGACTTTACTATTTCAACGTTCATGGTCTAATTATGAATAGAATTTATTTCTTTTTTATAAATTTAGAAAACCTGACAAAACCCACATGGAATTTGCACCCTAGAGGAGTTCTCATCAAACAACTAATATTGTGCTTTTGTCAGCTGAAAGTTGGAATGGTTCCTATGTATTATCACTTGATTAAAGCACACAGATCATGAATTCCCAAATAAAAACAGAAATCACATGAACATTTGGTACTGTTTCATTCTGTGTTCATATGGACACAGGTAATGAAGCCAATGAGCTACAGATTTACCGACACTAGGTGCTTTTACATTAAAAAACAAGCAATAAGATAACAATCAAAATCCCAGCTCAATTCTATCTAATGTCATTAACATTACTTTATTTGGTCTGGATTTTATGCTACAAATTGAATTAAGGTGCACATACATGCAGTCCATTTTTGTCTTTCACTGGGGGCCTTCCTAACATTGTATTGTGATAAAAACATTAGATTCTGATAAGGTGAGGAGGAGGGAAAACACTTTTATTGAAATAAGAACAAAATTATGGTGTCAGACATTGAGTCCAAGAGATAAATTGTAACATCTAATACACATGTCACATATGGGGTTAGACATGGGTCCCCAGAATTACAGAACAATAGAAGTTATGGGAAAACCATAGCATTAGTATTGGAAAATAATGACTAATATTCCTATAATGCATTCCTGTATTCTTTATAAAGGAACTTAAACCAGATGAAATAATTTACTATCCTGGAGTGACAGAGTTTTTGTTTTAATTTTAAATATGCAAGCCTTGCCCCTGCTTGCTGTCTCATTTACCTGGGTACAATTACTTCTGTCAGTGACTGTATCACATGGTGAGGTCATGATCTTAACTGATAATATATAGACTTCAAAGGCAAAAAAAAAAAAAAAAAAAGAAAAAAAAAAAAAAAAAGGTGATCATTCGGTTTTCCTGGATAATCAACATTTCTGCCCTTGAAGATTATTCCCTTGCATGGTCCATTCTGAGGCAGATAGCCAGTATGTTGCCTGGGACGAAAGTCATGCAACGTACACCACTACAATTTGATGTGGACAGCGTTGCTTACTTATTAATTAATTAATTACATGTAGCTAAGCACCTATGTCTGCTTCTTCTTGTATCTCCTCTTATCACTCCATAATTTTCTTTTGCTGCCAACATGGGATGAAACGACAGCATATAAATATGCACCTCCTCTTTCGTCAGCCCAGCATTGTGATGATTGTTTGTGTAATTGTTGTAAAAATGTCAACATGTGCAGAGGACAGCTTGAAATTTTGTTTGTAAAAAGAACTTCCTTTGAGCTCAGTAGAGTCCTTTCATGACTGATTGAAAGACTACTTCTCCTATTTTGTCTAAGAAATTACTGCTGTAATTCTGGTTACTCTCACTTTAGAGATGAATGATGAACTTATGGATGCTGAACTGAAGCTGTGTGTCCTCAGCTCTACTCTGATTTTCTGATGGCCTTAAGAAAGACATGTAGTCTGCCCCATAAAGGGAAAAAAAGGCAGCAAAACCAAATGACTAAAAAAAATGTTGAAAATGTTGCAGTGTTTTCTGAGCAGTCCTTCAGGTGTCTGACACTGAACTTGTTGTTCCTGTAATTCACCTGCTCATCCATTCTACATCATAGCCCATTGCAGGCCTGTGAGCCTTTGCAGGAAGGACTCAGATCAGCACTGAAAAGGTGGTGTCACAGGACAGTGAGACAGCATACGTGGTAGTTGCCTCAGGTCAAGTACCCTTGTTCCCAGCTACAAGTAGGTATGTATCTGGAGAAAGGCAAACTCAAGCAATCTCTCCTGGTATTATCAGCACTCACACAAAGCCAGTGGGAGCCTAAACATAGGCTTCTGTGCAAACTGCTTGGATGCAAGGTGAATTTGGACTCCAAAACTACTTTGTACTTATGCTTAGAAGATAAAAAAATGTAATCTCCACACCTTACTTCTCTACAAAATGATGATAACAATCTTTTATTTCTCCCACCCTTTGCCTGTAATTATCTATTTAACATTCAAAACTTTTGTCTCTTCCCACATTTTCCAGAGCCTAGTGCAATTTGAACCTGATCATAGCCAGGATCTCTGGACACTACACTAATGCAAATAATTCTAATGATAAGAGTAATGCCCCAAGGGTGTTGCAAAGCTATCCTAATATCCAAACCCAATTGTAATTTTATTTAGATTTTATATTACTGACTAAGAGCGTTTATCTTCTTGCCATGTGCGAACATGTAGTCAGTGCACATTGCTTATGGGTTTCCAAGATAATGTAATGCAAACAAATCATATATCGTCTGAGAATGAGTCAGGCCCACATTTCAACTTGGTTTGATTTACCGTCACCTGTGTTGCAATGACTATTAGTCTGTTGAAATAATGAAAGAAAGGGAATAAGGGCTTTTAAGGCCAGTGTGGGAAAGTACCTGTTATATAAGCATCTTTAAAATGCAAAAGAAATAAAATAATGGTTAGAAGACTTAGAGCACTTGAAATTAAATTTGTGGTGTCTCCTCTGAAAAAAGGACTAGATTTTCCTTGATGGGTGCCAGAGTGGGTTTGCCTGATAAATATACTCAGTCTTTAGTCTTGACCATGATCAAGACTGGCTCAAACATGAAATCAAGTGGAATCTCACTCAGCTCACTATATATCAGACTCAGATTGGTCTTTCCTGAGTCACAGTTTGGCACCGTAGAAACCCTCTAAATTTGGATCTGGATCCATGTTTCTCAGCAGTGATTACAGAAGTCTAAACTGAAAAGAATGATACAAAACCTTGTGACTAGGGAAGGGACCAGCCCTCTCATCTTTTTGGGTTTGTCAGGCTTTGATGCAGGCTGTAATACTAAGGAAGCTTGCTGAAGTTTACTTTCTGGACAAAGGCATTTTGAGAGCATAGATTAAGAAAGAGTGATGGTTTTCCAATACAGGTTAAAAATCCTTATTTTTCTACCTGCTTTTGCAAAAATTCTGCCCTCACATGTCTCCACACACATCCCCTCAAACACTCAGCTGTGTATTCACTCCCTCTATGCACCAGTTTTATGTTTTGCTGACTGGACTTGGAACTGAAAGCTGTTTCTACTGGCATTCTGTTTTGCTGGGTGTTTTTTTTTCAGTGGTTACACTCTGAACTGCTGGAATACCTGCTGCTCTTGAGCACAGATAACAAGGTAATGTAAGAAAAGATTTCAAAGCAGACACACAGACATGTTGTCTCATACCTTTTCTGCTCCTCATTATTTAAAGTCTGAGAGAGACATGTGGGGGGAAAAAAGAGCTCTTCACAGGTCCCATGGGGCTGCAAAGACATCAGCTCGTGAATATTTCACAAGTGTATCTCTGTCCTGTAACACTGCTGTACAGTTACCTGCAGTTCAAGGACAACAAGGAAAGCTGTATATTTCATTATTGAGCTTAATTTTTCCATTTGTAGAATCTAGTGGGTTGGGTTGGTTGCTTGTTTGCTTGTTTGGTTGTGTTTTTTTTTTGTTTGTGTGGTTTGTTTTTGTTGGTTGATTTTTTTTTCTGCTGAGTGATTAACATTTCAGTGACAATAAGATCAATTTTAAATCTGAATATGAAATAATTTTTTTTGTCCTTTCAGTATGCTGTATCTTTTCCTTATCTGGTGAATCTCTAGCCTGTCAGCTGTGCTCAAAAGTTGAAGGCTTTGTTTGTTTTAAACTGCCTCTAAATGGCAAATGGCAAGGCTCCTTGCTTTTGCTCTATTTCACAATCCCAGTTTCAGCATATCTGAATTGATTGTGCTTATCATGATGTTATTTACTGAAAAAATCTTAAACATGCAGCCCAACTGCAAACTGTGCTGCAGTTGTAAATTTAATTTATTTTTTTTTAATGGGATGGTCCAAGGCATATTTCTGAATATGTTTGCTGTGGAGATCATGACTATGTAATCTCCAAATTTTGGGAATTCATGCTTGTTTCTGTTGACAAGAACATGTTTTCCATCTCAGTTCCATTTTATTTTATTTTATTTTATTTTATTTTATTTTACTTTATTTTATTTTATTTTATTTTATTTATTTTTCTTCTGTCACCTTGAACACCCACCAGAAGGATTTGCAATCCCCCTTTCATCTGACACTGATTTTATCAAGTAGTTCTGATAGAGAAAAAATCACAAGCAAGACTTTGTATACTCACCCTCATGAGAAAGGATAGCAGGAGGAAGCATACACAGGAAAAGTGCAATAATGAGCAAAATGCAAAATGCAACTTGCTTTTACCCATCTTAACTAACAAACAAAGCAAAACAACATCAGTATGCATTGGAGTGCTTTGTAAGATACATGTCGTTAAAGAGCCTTGTGTTTTCAGTTAGCTGATTCTGTAATAAAAATTGTTGGTACTGGCAGCATTGCATCATTGTTCTTAGCAAGAAAAAGCAATTTGGCCTATTGTTTCCAGAAACAATTTTCTCTTATAAAAACAATATAGTTGTTTAACCTATATATAAACACATATGATGTCAATAATTTCATATACATTAGGGACTGTTATGTGGTCTTTTAAAACTGTCACTGCTAACAGATAAATTCTATATGGGTGATTGTACTCATTTATTACAGACAGCAAAAGTCACCATAGCTGCTTTTGTTTCTCTGTGCTTTCTGAGACAGTACATGTTGCTTTCTGCATGCACTTAAGTCTGGCCTTTGAGAGGCAGAAACTCATCTCCATAGAACTAAATGCACAGTTGATGCTTCTGCTTTCTTTCAGTCTTACTACCTTCAGCTTTGTGATTTCAAGGAGTATAAAATAAGTGCATTAAGAATTGGGAAAAACTATGAACAACAACAACAAAAAAAAAGGATTAATTCTCCTCTGGACTCTGAAAGTGATGCCCTCAATAGTCTCAATCAAATTACTTTATTTTCCTGTCCTGACTTAACATCTGTGGAATTATCTGTCACTGATAAAAATTTGATAGTGAATTAGTTAATCTGAAAGTTTAGATAATGAACTAGTTAATTTGAACAGTTGTCCAATTTAGTTGTCAGCTGGAGGACAGTATCCTCTGGATGATTATTTGGATAGTTATCTCTCGATTTCTTGGGTTATTTGGGTTTTTTTTTTTTGTTTGTGGGGGTTTTTTGTATATTTGGGGCTTTGTGTGTGTGTGGTTTTGTTTGCTTGGTTTGGTTTCGGTTTTGGTTTTATTTTATAAAGACTGCTCATGTACAAGGATCTCAGATATTCCTTTCATAAAGCAGCCGGATGATGGATGTCCTCATGGCCTTATATACATACAGCTTTAGTCAGACATCACTAAGTGAGATGGAGGAAACCATCTTCCTTGACATCCCTTCCCTCCTCACTGCTGCTTGTCTCACACCCTGCTTCATAATCACCACAGGACACACAAATGTTGGCCATGTCTTGGCAAGCGAGGCTGAATGAAATAAACTCAGGAAAAGCAGTGTAGGTCATAAAGAGGAAAACATACTCTTCTGCATACAGCAAATATGTTAAGTCAGTTACCTGAGAGTGAACAGGAATTTGTAAGCACTTAGAAGTGTCATGTACAAAGCCTAGTGCCCGGAGAAGAAAAAGAGCCATATTACAGTTAAATCATTGGTGCTCAGGGAGTTGGTTGAGTCACCAACCTTGCATGTGTTTAGAGGTCGTTTAGATGTAGTGCTTGGAGATACGGCTTAGGGGTGAACTTTGTAGAGTAGGGTTAATAGTTGGACTTGGTGATCCCAAGGGTCTTTTTCAACCTGAATGATTCTGTGATCATAGATAATTGCACAAGTTCTGTGGCACCCAGCTCTTGGACCGATCATAGTGGTACTAGAATCTTAGGGTTCTTTAAAATCTAGTCAGGCCAATCATTGTCCTGTAATTTGACCTGCCACAGTGCTGAAGCATGTTGTTTCTGATGCAGTTGCAGCGAACATCTGGCTTGGTCACAGCTTACTGGCCACTCTGAGGGATGCAGCACAGTGGGTTCCCTTAGCAGATTGACTCTGGCCAATGAAGTAATGTCAGAAATCATATTTCTGGTATCACCTATGTGTTTCAGGAAGAAAATCAACCCTTGAGATGAAAGAGGATCTGACCACACCTGTGCTGGCCCAGTACTGCAATTTTACAGAGTGACTGGAGTCATGTCATTAACAAGGCAACAGAAGATGAGCTGTGCTGAATGGTTATGAAAGGTTTCCCAAGGCACAGGACTGCTGTAGCAAAAATTCAATGGAGGCTGTTAATAATCATAACGGAATATGATGGGACCCTGAATACTGTTACTGACAACAGCAAGGGCTCTTGTGCTTAGGCACAAGAATAAGAGCACATTGTTGTAGTAAAAGTGGTAGAATGGAGTATGAAATTGTTCCAAAGTATGTTTATACACCTCAGTCACCCCTTTGGATCCCCTCCTCCTTCCCCTTGTCAATTTTTACTCGGATCACTTCCACATGTTTCAATCTGTATTATAAACAGCATTAGATTTTCCTTGTGATTTCTACTAGATTAGTAAGGCTAAAATTAGCAATTAGAAGAAGAGCTCCTATATTGTAACTAAAACTGGAGATTGTGCTATGGGTGTGAGAGCAACACCTTGTAACTTCTTTACAGTACGTTATTTACATATCACACAGCAGCAAGGCATGGTAGGAGTTAATGTGACATTAATTCTAAAGAAGAGATAGGAGTCGACTGTTTAATAGTTTCTGTTTAATGCTAGGCCACACAGATAAATGCTTCTGGGAATTATCTAGAGAGCTGTTAGGAAAGGAAAGATATTAATTGGTCTGATGAAAAGCTAGAGGGACATGTAGGAAAGGGAAAATGAAAAGGAAGTAGGGAAAACCACAGTTGTAGCTATCTGGTTGATCTGAGAATCATTTTGGACTACTTATTATTGCAAAATATTAATTTATCAGTTAAAACATCTTTGGGAGTGCTATTGATATTTGTTGGGAAAAGGATTGGTCTTTTATTATCAACTCTTTATTTATACAACCCTTGGTTCATCGGATCCTGGAGGATAGTGGTGAATTGATTGGATGAGCTCAAGGATTTTGGCTTTTAGGTTTTTTCTTCTGTTTTATTTCTGGTTTACCTCTCTTTTATCCTCTTCCCCTCCTCCCCCCTTTTTCCCCCCTTTCTTCTTTGTCTGATGTGATCAATGGAGGAATTTTGAAAGCTCCTATTATCTGGCTTTTATTCATAACATGTAAAGAAAAAAAAAAGTTTTTATCTGCAGTCAATTAATTATTTGAGAAGCTGATTCTCTGTTGTTTAAATACTTTTATATTTGGCCAAACCCTAACCGCTGCAAAGGGTGACACCATGCTTAAAATGAGTAAATGTGTCTGAACTACCTTATGGTGGAAAGGATTTGACATAATGTTAGTGATTTAGGCTATACAAGATTCACAAGCTCATACAACTTATCTCCCATCCTTAGAGAATTGTTTCTAAATAAAAAAATAAATCCAAACTAGTTTTAAGTATGATAGAAATACTAAGAAACCATTGTTGGTAGCATACTTTTCAGCTCCAACAAAATTTTCATCTCTGATTCTTAACAACTATTTTAGTAGAGAGGAAGAATACACACACACCCACACACACACCACCCCTTCTCCACTGGAAACTCTCACTACTATGCATTTTATAGACAGGTGTGATGGGTTGAAATTTCCCCCCAACATTAACTTTGCCAGACCAACTCAGTTAGAAGCAAATGAAGCTGTATTTACAAGCAAAATCTACACTCTACAATGGAACACAGCGACTAATTTTCTGTTGCTGCTTAAAAGAGGCAGAAGTCTTTGAGTAAATACAACCAGAAGTATGATGCTTGTGTCAGCAGCCTCAGTAACTGCTCAGAGTGCTGTGCTGTGCTCCACTCAGGAATTTCTGTGAACAGTGTCTTGAAATGCATGACAGCAGAAAAATAACAGAAGATCTAATGTTGAATCATAGCAGAGTAAAGATGATAAGTTAGTTAAGCAAAATGCCTTGCAATAAGTACCAGACGAAAGGTCCTTATGATTCTAGGGCAACAGTACATAATTTTTCCTTGAGTTTTGTTCCTATTTTTGTTACCATTCTTAATCTAAGAGGACAAGGGAAAGGACAATCTTTCCAACAATATGCTAAACAAATCATGCAGAATAATGATGTAGGCTCTTCTCAGATGCATCACACTGCTTGCTTTCATTTTGGTAGTCTATTAGTAATGTTGCCATTGCTGTGTGCTGTATTTAGTGGCTTTGTGTATGCAATTGTTCCATGTAGCATGCTGCTTGCTATGATCTATACTAAGGGATATGGTTGAGTACATCTGAATAGTGCAGCCCTATGGAATCTGGAGGCAATATGTTGCAACTTACATATTTTCTTCTGGAGAATTACATTACAGTTCAATTTGATTTTTACCTGATGTTTCACCTATTAAAATGAGGCATTTAAAAAGGGGGGAATTTGCAGTTGCTGGCTTCTCAGAAAAAGATCAACAGTTTCTGTAATTAATATGGAAGATAACAATTTAAAATAATTAAACATCCATAATATGTTTCAAGAAAGCAGCTTGTTACTATAATTAGAACTAGAGTCAAATTGTTCTGATGGCAAACACTATTTATTGAACTCCATGAATGGAGTAGAGTCAGCAAGTAAATAAAACAAGTGGGCAAAGAGAAATGAGGACCTGGCATGTACAAATGAGGCTGATGGGAAAATGTTACAGTTGAACTTCTTGAGGTTCTGTCTCAAAGAATAAAGCATGCAGAGCAGTAGGCTTGTGAACTGAGGCAGGCTGGTGTTTATGGCAGATAACATGGACTTGTGACTGAGTCCTGAGACAGTCACAGATTTCATGTGGGGGCATGAGGACAATTGGCTTGAAAGGAGACTGTATTTTGTCTTTTCCACCGCTATACTTGTACACAAGATGAAAATTTATCTTCCACTCCTCTATGTCATTTTTGATTGTTTCAGTCTGCCCTGGAGAGCCAAGACAACTGGCCTGCCCTCACAACTGATGTTTTTTCCAACAATTTCTTTTGTGTGCCTTTGCAAACATTGGCTATTTAGCATATGGAAGCCTCATGTGGGAATCTGCATCTTAGTCCACTTTTGGTCTTTTCCTTCTGGTGTATTTGAGCTGTTAATTGGTGATTTCTCAAATCTTCATTTTGATGACAAATCTGAAAATCTTCTCTACAGGACTTAAAGGTCTCATTCTGGTTTGTTTTTCCCTGGGCTTTGCATTCTGTGATATGCAGTGCTGTAGGAGACACAAGAGACATGTGTAGCTCCTTCTTTGCTGTTCCAATCTGACAAATCTATACTTATTCTGGCAGTGAATCCATATTTCACTGGTCAAGAAATAGATGAACATAGAGGTGGAATAAAGTTTGGGCCTCTGATCCTGGCTGAACTGTGACACTAGCTGAGGAGTTACTAGACTAATAATAAGTTCTCATCAACTTCAGGAGGAGCAAAACAACACCAAAGGAAAAATAAACAATGATAATAATAAAACCCAAACAAACCCCACAAACCAACAAAATATGTTGATTCAGTTTTACTCTTTCGGTTTCATCTAATTAGGAATAAACACTTGTCTGAGACTGATAATGAAACTCTTAGTTGGGCAACTTCTCCCTCCTCTCCTGTCACAGAAAGCTTAAGTATCAGTGTGAGCAGAGTGGAGACACCTCAGTCCCTTAACTCTCCTCCTGCTCCTTCAAATAAACCCTATTCTCACAGTACAGGTCTAACTCTCAGTAGTGTCAGAATACTTGGAGAGCAATGGAAAATATCCTGCATTCAATAGTGCTGCAAATGTGCACCAGTATATTTTACTGAAGTCTTGGCTGAAAGGAAAAGCTTCGCTGAAAATTTGGAGTAGCAGAAGGATTTTACTAATTCCTTCACATGTTTTAAAAATAGTTTTTACAGTCATGTCTACTTTGAGGTAGAATATTGTAACCAACACAGAGTTCAATATTGGAAAGCACTTGCTTATATTAATAAGAATACAGTAGTAACACAGAAGTGAAATACCTGCTGTTACTTTTGTAACACACTTTCTTCCTCTTAACCACATTTTTCAGACACAGTTTAGAATCTTCATCAGATTGTTATAGTTGTAAAAGGTTTAAAACATATCACTTCTAATGAAATTGTTGCATGTTGCTACACTTTTTTTAAGTTTGAGTTTTTCCTTGCACACTTTGGCATCAGGGCCCCATTGAAATAGAAGCAGTAACATTCATAGAATTGTAGAATCATGAATGGTAGGGATTGGAAGGGACCTCTGGAACTCATCTGGTCCAACTCCCCTGCTAATGCAGGTTTGCCTAGATCAAGTTGCACAGGAACACATCTAAGTGGGTTTTGAAAGTCTGCAAAGAAGGAGACTTCACAAGCTTTCTGGACAGCTTGTTCCAGTGGTTATTTCAGTGTTCCTAGAATTCCATGCTGCTGGGTAACTCTGTTGTGAAGTCTGTAAGACAAAGTGGAGCCTGAAAACCCATGATCATTGAGAAAGAACAAGGTGCTTACACCACAGGGCAGTGCAAATATAAGCAAGGCTTATAGTGAAACAAACTACATGGGTGGAAGCATCATCTTTGTAATAGCTTTCCTGCTTTCCAGAGTGCAGGATAATAATTGATCATAAGATAACTTATCAGACTTCCTGTTTGTAGTTTTGAACTAAACTATTTTTGATATAAAGTAGTAAGAGTAGCTGATTTTTCCCCCCTCCAACCAGATATTTATTTGCTAAATGGTCCTTGTCATCATTGTATCTGAATGCCTCTCACACACTACTGGATTGTATCCACGAGCTCTCAAGTGAAGGTAGGGGAATATTGGCCTCATTTCTTCAAATGAGAAAAGAGGTAGAAGTGATACTGTTGTCTATTCTCTGAGTATATCTCAAAGGAATAACAGAAACTTCTGAATTAGACTTCACATCTAGACAGGATCTCAGATGGCAGTGCTGTCACAGCCATCTCTTTAAGGGACAAATAGCCCTCATCAAGCACAGGGTAGAAATTACTTTATTGAGGTTATATTGGAGTTCTGTAATTGAAGACAGAATTGACCTAGGGTCCTAGAGTACTGTATTCAGTGAGGTTTCTGGGCTAACTGGGGAGGTCCCAATTGACTGGAGGGTAGCAAATGTAACTCCTATCCACAAAAAAAGAAGAAAGGAGGATCTGGGAAATTATCTGTCAGTCTGACTTCAGTAGCAGGGAAGGTCATGGAACAGATCATCTCAGGTGCTATTGCATGCAATATAGAGAACTAGGGGATCAGGCCTAGTCAGCATGGGTTTATGAAGGGCAGGTCCTGCCTGACCAACCTGATCTCCTTCTATGAGAGGATGACCTGACTGTTGGATGAAGGAAAGGCTGTGGGTATTGTCTACCTAGACTTTCAAAAAGCTTTTGACACTGTTTCCCACAGAATTCTTGTGGACAAACTGGCAGCTTGTGGCTTGGATGTGCACAGGCTCTGCTGGATAAAGCACTGGCTGGCTGAATGAGCCCAGAGTGGTGGTCAATGGAGTTAAATCCAGCTGGTGGCCGGTCACAAGTGGTGTTCTTCAGGGCTTGGTCTTGGGACCTGTTCTATTTAACATCTTTATTAATGACCTTGATGAAGACATAGAGTGTATCGTCATTAAGTTCACAGATGACACCAAGTTAAGTGAGAGTGTTGATCTGCACCAGGGTAGGGAGGCTCTACTGAGGGTCTTGGATAGATTGGATCTATGGGCCAATATTAATGGGTGAGCTTCAACAAGGCCAGGTCCTGCACTTGGGTCACAACAACCTCAAGCAACACTACAGGCTTGGGGAAGTATGGCTGGAAAGCTCTCTGGTGGAAAGGGACCTGGGGATTCTAATCAATGTGCAACTGAAGATGAGCAAGCAGTGTGGCCAGGTGGCCAAGAAAGCCAATGGCATCCTGGCTTGGAGTAGGGAGGTGATTGTCCCTTTGTACTCCACTCTGGTGAGGCCACACCTCGAGTATTGTGTCCAGTTTTGGGCACCTCAATATGGGAGAGATGTGGATGTGCTGGAGTGAGTGCAGAGGAAAACAAAGCTTGTGAAGGGCCTCTAAAATAAGTCTTATTAGGAGCAACTGAAGGAGCAGGGGCTGTTTAGATTGGAATAGAGGAGGCTGAGGGGAGACCTCATCGCTCTGCACAACTACCTGAAAGGACATTGTGGAGAGGCTGGTGTTGATCTCTTCTCACAGATAATTAGTGATAAAGCAAGAGGGAAAGGCCTAAAGCTATGACTGGGTAAGTTTAGACTGGACATTAGGGAAAATAATTTCACAGAAAGAGTGGTCAGGCGTTGGAATGTGTTGCCCAGGGAAGTGGTTGAGTCACCAACCCTGGATGTGTTTAAAGGTCATTTAGATGTGGTGCTTGGGGATTAGGGGTGAACTGTGAACTTTGCACAGTAGGGTTGTTGGTTGGACTTGGTGATCCTGAGGGTCTTTTCCAACCTGAATATTTCTGTGATTCTGTGATCTTTCCTTCTATAATTTCCATGCAAC
This sequence comes from Picus viridis, assembly GCA_033816785.1. NCBI lineage: Eukaryota > Metazoa > Chordata > Aves > Piciformes > Picidae > Picus > Picus viridis. The sequence goes on along the minus strand of CM066585.1, from coordinate 22,474,662 downwards.
AGTTATTTAGTGAATACATTATTTTATTTGTGGTTTTGTGGGTTTTTTGGTGTTTGGGTTTTTGGGGTTTTCTTTGGTTGGTTGGTTTTTCATTGTTGTTATTGTTGATATTTTATTTTTTAATTCATTTCATGCTCCAGGTTCACTGTAGCTCAAGACAGTCTAACATAAATTTACAAAGCCAGATGATATATAATGATCCTGGAAACAATATTGTTGTCCATGATGTATGAAGCAGAAAAAACAAAGTCTGATTTTCATAAGCTCTAATGACCCTCCTGGGCAGTTGGAAATGTACATTGTTTGAGATAATCAGACAAACTGATTCCATTATAAAAAGACATACTGTTTCTATTTTGTGTTTTCACAACCATTTTGTCTAATTATTGCTGACATTTCCAGCTGTATTGTGAAGCTTTTCAGGATGAAAAGAAGGAGTTTATCTCCATTAAAACTGGAAACAAACTGATGTTAACTGTTTTTATAAAGTGAAAACACTAAAATAAAATGAAGTGCATTACCTCAGTTAGGAAGAATTATGGTAAAGTCTGTCTTGCCTAAGTTTTCCTTGTGAGAAAAGAAGAACAAACAAAACAAAACCAACCCCAAAACAACAAACAAACCCAAAGACCTAAGATTACCATCCAGCAGCATGATTCTGTTCTTAAAAAGCACCATGAATATTTTTAATGAAGTTATCTAGTACATGAAATGCTGCTCTTGTTTAACCCTTTCGTATTTATAGGTGGTGAAATATGTTTAAATGCTGAAATTTAAATGCAGACAGAGGATGCATGATCACTTAAGATTATCCCTTTTCCTATGTATTTTCATAGTTATAGAAACAAACTTCTTAGGCTAAAATTACCATACAGGCTTTATCAGCACTGAAATACAGTGCGAGTGGTTAGAAGTCTGTGGCATGATATTTTCCAAACTGGGTACAATATTTCTTTTCTGAAGTGAAAGATGAATCAATAGTTATTTATCAATCAGCATAACATTGTTTATTCCCATAGAGTTTTTATATCATGTTGAGAGCTTGATCACAATGGTATTGTGGCAGGGAAGAGCACTGTTACTCATTTGTATTACTTGGAGATTAATTCCTGTAACCCAGAGGATAACCACCTTTCTGTTGTTGATGGTGGGTGAGTTGAAGCCCTTTTACCATACCAGTTTATGCTGGTATATAAGATGTATTTGTATGACTATCTCAAAGACGGCTCTTCTGGTACTGTGGCTTAAAAAATACAAATAAATAAATAATCACAGTCTGACCCCTTCTGAAACTGTCAATAGTATATCATACTTTGTCCTTAGACACTTCTGGCTGGTTGAGCAATCTGGTCCCTGATTCTCCCTGGACATCAGATCTTCTTATGAAAGCCTAATTTCTAAGTAATGTTTGTTCCTAGGCTTTCTACTGTTTGTCTAGTAGCAAATTTGCTGACACAAATTGATAAAAGTGCCTGCTCAAAAGTGAGGACCACCATTCTCACTCAAATCTGATGAAATATCTATTGGAACTAATCACCGTTCTTGATGCTAGCTGTTGCATTACCCATCTCCTTACAAAAACTTGCGAGCTAACTTATCCCAAATACTTGTAGCTCCTGCAGTCAAATGCACACAGTATCACAGTATCGCTAAGGTTGGAAGAGACCTCGAAGATCATCGAGTCCAACCTGTCACCACAGACCTCACGACTAGACCATGGCACCAAGTGCCACATCCAGTCCCCTCTTGAATGCCTCCAGGGACGGTGACTCCACCACCTCCCCGGGCAGCCCATTCCAATGGCGAATCACTCTCTCGGTGAAGAACTTTCTCCTCACATCGAGCCTAAACTTCCCCTGGTGCAGCTTGAGACTGTGTCCCCTTGTTCTGGTGCTGGTTGCTAGGGAGAAGAGGCCAACCCCTTCTTGGCTACAACCACCCTTCAGGTAGTTGTAGAGAGCAATGAGGTCACCCCTGAGCCTCCTCTTCTCCAGGCTAAACAGCCCCAGCTCCCTCAGCCTCTCCTCATAGGGCTTGTGCTCAAGGCCTCTCACCAGCCTTGTTGCCCTTCTCTGGACATGTTCAAGTGTCTCGATGTCCTTCTTAAACTGAGGCTCCCAGAACTGGACACAGTACTCAAGGTGAGAGTAAACCATGTGACATTTCACACAGAAACCATGTGACATTTCTGTACATCTAGGTTACAGGTGACTCACTGGACTGAGAACTCACACAGCTGAAAATACGTAAGAGTTTTGATTAGCCTTATTAATCTTGGCACCTACCCAAGCTGTTTCAGAGACTTTTGGCAACTGTAGTTCCAGGCCCTGGACAGTCTCTGTCGGGTTCCTATCTGAGTGGCTGTAGAGGATAATTCCTTTAGAAGTCTCTTTTTAAGATAAAACTGTGGACTGTAGCACATCAAGTTGATTTCTTTTTGTTTGTTTGCTTAAAAAAAAATAAATCATTTATGACCAAATCAAATGTAAAAAACCTGCCTTATCATTTGGGAAGCATATTGATTTTTTTGATCAGCTGAATAGTGAAAAATTGAAAATGAGGCTGGATTATCAAGACTGTTACTGATCTTCTTTTTTTTTTTTTCACTCTATCCTTTCAGAATTATATTAAAAAGAAACCCCAAAGTTGGAAAAGAAAAAGAGTAGAATGTAAAAATCACAAAAGTAGAAGGCTAATATTTCCTCCCATGTTTTTGTTTTCTGCCTCGGGAAATGTGCTGTGTATGAAGCATAGTTAAAAAAAGAAAAGAGAAAAAAAGGAAGCAAACAGATTGTTTCTTTGAAGACATCAGACAGCACAATTTTAGTAAATATAATATTTATAGGACCTTGCAATTAATTTACAAAAATTTTACATCAAAAATGTATGCTGATGATTTTAGTCTTTAGGGATAACAATTGTCTCCTCAGTCGTGTTTTCATGCACTAAAGGCAATTATAGTTGCTTCTAGCTGTAATAAAAAAATAACCAAAACACATAGAAGTGTCTTGGTAGAAATTGAGCTGAAACTCCCACTGTGGAAATAATCAGAAAATTAAAAGCTCTGCAATCTTGCAAATAACATTGCAACTTAATATTACTGGAACATAACATTATTATCTCCTTTTATAGGGAAAACAAACATAAATATGTTTTCAAATAACACTGATGTTATGGTTTCACTTTTTGGGTTAACAGAGAAGGAAAAAACCCAGGAAAATCCAATAACTTTTCTGGAGTTGCATATCAAACAACCAAATGGGAATTTGTGAAAAAAAAAAAAAAAAGAAAAACAGTGACAGGATTATAGATCTCTTACTATTGGGTCAGCATCTTCTCCAGTGAACTCAGTATCCGCAACACCTATGAGACATGGCTTGTCTCGCCATTTGATGGGCTCTAAACTAAATGTTATTCGTGTTTGTTTCACTTGTTCTCTTATTATCTACCGTTAGTTTCACAATCTCAACAGGATAGTTGAAAACACAGAACAACCAAATATTTTTTGTGTTCAGCTTTGCATTACTATTTTGGCTTCATTTAATACGTGTAGAATCTATCTTTATTTTTGTCCTAATGATAGTCTTGTATGACTGATGAGTGAATCTCTCTTTGTTTTGCTCTCAAATAAACCAAAATTTACATCACCAATGATGCTTCCTTAAGGATAAATCTGCTTTGGCAACTCTTTCTTCATTCACACACACTAAACTATGCCACAGTGGGTAGGCTCCTGTTCTCCTGGGTGTGTGAAAGAAAAATTATACAAGATCTCTGCTGATGCCATACTTAGTAATTGCTTGAATTACTATGAGGAAGTTACACCATCTCCTATGGTGTCCAAAGCCAATTTTCAGATCTGAGAGCTAAAGAATAATTACACAGGTTGTGGCCTTTGTTGATGTGGTGCATTAACAATGCCTGGAGTCCAGGTGCCCTCCAAAATATCTCTAACACTACCATCCTTAGCTGGACAGGGCAGAGAAAATATAATGAAAGGCTCAATGGTCATTGCAAGGCCAGGGAAAGATCACTCATGAATTACCTCCATGGATAAAGCAGTCTTGACTTGGGGAAAATAATTTAATATATTACCAGTCAAATCAGAGTAGCAGAATGAGAAATAAATCTTGAAACACTTGCCCCTCCACCTGTCTCTTCTTTTCAAGTTTATCTTTACTCCTGATCTCTTTAGCTCCTCCTCCCCACCAGTGGCACAAGGGGGTGGAGAATGAGAGCTGCGGTCAGTTCCTCACACATTGTCTCTGATGCTCCTTCCTTCTAAAGCAGAGGACTCCTCACACTTTTCTACTCCAGTGTGGGGGGCATTTCACAAACTACAGTTCTTCAGAAACTGCTCCAGTGTGATTCCTTTCTTTGGGGTGTAGTCCTTCAGAAATGGACTGCTCCAGCATGAGTGCCCTCAGGGTCACAGTCCTCTCAGTAAACCTGCTGGAGCATAGTATCCTCTCTCCATAATCCCACAGGTCTTTCCAGGAGCCTTCTCTGGCATGGGCTTCTTGTGGAGTCACAGCCTCCTTTGGGTGCATATGCCTGTTCCAGTGTGGGCTCCTTCATGGCCTGTGAGTGGATATCTGCTCTACTGTTAACGTCCATGGGCTGCAGGGGAATAGCTTGCTTTACCATAGTCTTGAACATGGGCTTCAGGGGAATCTCTGCTTTGGAATTTGGATCAGTTTTGCCCTCTCCTTCACTGGCCTTGGTGTCTGCAGAGTTTTTTTCTCTCACATAATCTCACTCCTCTCTCCAGATACAGCTCCACAGAGGTTTTTTCCCTCCTTAAATATGTTATCACAGAGGTGCTGTCATCATTGATGATGGTCTCAGCCTTGCCATGAGATGAGTCTGTCTTGGAGCTGTCCGGCATTGGTTCCATCAGGAATAAGGGAAGCTTCTAGCAGATTCTCACAGAAGCCACCCCTGTAGCCCCCCACTACCAAACTCTTGCCATTCAAACCCAATACACTTACTGCAGGTAGATTACCAGTCAACGCAGAACTGAAGTCCTATCCTAAGAATCAGCGGTAAGTGTCATGGGTCATTTGTTTTGCATGTATCGTTATGTGCATAATGGTTTGAAAAGAAGTAATAGCTTCTCTTCCCTTTGAAAACATACAGACTTTAGGAGTACAACCATTTGAGCAAGTCTGGAAAGTGATAAGAACTAGTGTAGTAAAAGCACCACAAGGTCGACAACGATTTTTTTCATAGGATAATCCAAAGGTATGGATGACACCACATGTGCAAAGTTTCAGTTGAGATCTCTGTCATTCAAAGGAACATGCCGTATTTTTGTATTTACTGTCTGTAAACCAAAGCACAGCTACATTTACAAAGAAACCCACATGAAGGCATGCACACTTGTTTAATTTAATTTAATTTAATTTAATTTAATTTAATTTAATTTAATTTAATTTAATTTAATTTTATTTTATTTTATTTTATTTTATTTTATTTTATGGATCCTACTAAAATCTAACCAAGACAGTGCCTATGCAGGTAAGATTATGAAAGGAAAAATAAGCCAGATGGGACTAACATTAAACCACGTCATTTAAAGCACTACTCCAAAAATCATATGCTGGGGTAATGGCATTCAGTGTCTTAAGGAATTACCTTCCATCAGCTGGAAATTGCCAACCTTTAGTTGAAACAGTACTTGATTTCACGCATACATTCATTTTGCAGTATAGATTTGCAGGCTAGGTTTGTTTTACTGCTGGGAGGTAAAAGTGTGTCTATGTGGTTAACTTATGTCAGCTTGTAGCATTGCAGCTTCTAGCACAAGGGCAGTAACTGCTAACTCAGTTATGAGTGATCATAGGGACATTTTTCAAGAATTAGTATTAAACAGCAGTCCTTCTTATCCCTTAATCTGCCTCTTTTCCTTAGATAAACACTTTTTTTTTCTTTTCTGAAGTATTTTTTGTGGAAATCAAGAAAAAACTGGATATTTTTATTTTCTCTACTAATGAAAACACATAATTTCTAATAATTTTTAATACATAAAGAGGTTTCATACATGAGAAGAGTTTAAAGAAAATTCAGCAGTGTCAGTCTAAACCTACCACTTCTGGAGTGGGAAGATATGGGTTTGGGAAGAATGTAAGAATGTAGGCAAAAGATGCAGATAGGATGCTGTTAAGACACCGTGAATAGAGTGAGGAAAAAAAAAAAATCAGGTGTAAGTAACGAATGACACAAATATAATCCTGTCACCTTTACCTGCACATCAACATTTTTTGAAGGATGGCCAAGCCTACTCCTAAAGTTGGTTACAGAAAGGAAAAGAGCATCTTCTGTTCCAGGTTTAATTTTCCAGTAAACTAGCAGTACCTACAGGCATCACTATCTAATATCTGACAGCATCTAGCATCTAAATATGATAGATAAGAGCCTGGTAGACAGGCAGGGGACTCCCTCCCTCTGTTTATTCATGTGAGATTGGGAGGAGAGAAAAACCTCCACAGGATTTCTGACCCCCTCTTTCAGCTCCACCCCTGTCAAAAGCTGAAATTAATGAGTTGGGAATAGGAAACGTGCAAAATAACTGACACTTCCCTATCTGAACTGCATTCCTTAAGAGTTGGGGGGGCTGGTTGTGTTGTGTTTGTGTTTTTTTCTATTATTATTATTATTTTTTATGGTGTTTTTGTTTTTGTTTTTATTTTATCTTATTTTATTTTATTTATTTTATTTTTCTATTTTTTAAAAAATTTATTACTAGATAAATGCTTTGATGTGTATTTATGTGAAGTCTGAATGTGATTTAGATACCAACTACCTGCTGAGCTAAGAATATTTGCTTCCTACTTAAACCAATAGGGTTATTTGAGGGTTCTTTAAGTTTTAAAATGCTTTTGGCTTCCAGCTCCATAAATGGATAACCTTTGCATGTGGAATGCATTGCGCTTTCCATTCTTTATTAATATAAAGTAATATTTCCTCTTCTACTATAGAAGACTTGTGTGAAAAATGTGCTTGGGGATGTTTGTGAGAAGATGGAAAGGGCTGATTGTTAGAGCTTCTGTTTAGAGATGATGTCCACCAGTCTTGTTGAAATAGCAAACAAAGGCTCTTTGTTTCCCTTGAAGTATTTTGAGAGGTAGGACATTTCTTTTGTTCCATGTTTTTGTGCATAGCACAATAGGGCTAGAAGTTGTGGATGCTGCTCTGATGCAAAGAATAGATGGCAATGTCAGTATGCAGACAAAACAATTGAATTAATGATTTTTATTTAAAAAGTCCTCATAACTGAGCTCTGTACTTTCATGAGTGATTCCTTGACTCCCTACTCCTTGATTATTCGTGTTTGACTCGGTAGGGCTTTGCTCAGCTGAAGATATTTGTAGAATCAATAGGAAGTTTGTCTGGAAACATAAAGGCTTGGCTCCAAATGCCAAAATGGATTATTTTTACATTGAAAAATAGAGTACTATTTTCAGGTGTTATGATCAGGAAATGTTTGGAAAGCAGCTGTCAGTCAGATGACACAGTCATAATTTGAAATTTCCAGCCAAAATCTGGTCACCTTTTCCATGAAAATTTTGTTTGTAAATTAAACCATTGATATAATGCAGGCTACTTATTTTTAGAACTCCTCTGAATATAGATGCATATAACAGGGTATTTGGATTCCTGTCAGTAACACCACTGACACGTGCTCGAAGGCTTTCGCTTAATGTATAGAGGAGACCAACAATTTGCAATGCAAAGTTTTCAGAGCAATTACTCTTTTTAATTTGAGCCCACGTTCAATTAAGCAGAGCCAAAATGCTCACATCCTTTCAGCCAATTAGTCACAAGCTTAAGTTTTTGTTTTGTTTGTGCTTCTTTGCCTCTCCTTCCCACCCTCTAAGAAATATTCAGTCCTTGAACTCCCTAACGAACATAACCTAAACTGTCAAAACAAGTTTCTGCATGTTAAGGGTTCAGACAGCAAGCTCTAAACACCCGATCCACAGCAAAGCAGGTGTACACGCTTAGAACACATGGCAATTTGGTTTGGGATCCATTCTTGCAAGTGAACCATGCCACAGTCTTGGGGTGACAGAAAGTAGCATGGCAGCAAGTAAGATCTTTGTGCGGGGGACACAATGGCATTCACAGCTGAGCTGAATCAGATTGAAAAGGAACTGTCAAATGTTGTGTGTGCCATAATTAACCTTTTTCAGGTTTCCTTCCAATTTTTTAACCAAGCTTACTCACAGGCTATTATGCCCTAAAGCCCGTAATGATATAAAGCCATGATGATGGATCATTGACCTCTCCACTCTGTTTGGATCTGACCCATAATATTTTGAGTAGTGATGTGAGCATTTGTTAATATTTTCATACCTTTGTGGGCATGAAAAATAAAAAAGATAAAACCCTCTTGACTTTTCTGTTACATATTTCCACAACAAGGAATGTTAAATGATATTTATTGGGATGGCAGTGTAGTTCCAGGGCTCATTTTTAAATATAATGGTTAGTAGAACAATTCCTTCAAATGTTTCTCCTGTAATGAAACAATGAAAAGAAACTGAAAAGAACTGCAAATGCAACTTCTGAGTGAAGAATTATTTTTAGATATTCCTCATGTTGTGATCATAGAATCATAGAACCATAAAATTGTTAGGCTTGGAAGGAACCTCAAGGATCATCGAGTTCCAACCCTGCTGCCATGGGCAGGGACACCTCACACTACATCAGGTTGCCCAGACCTTCATCCAGCCTGGCCCTAAAAACCTCCAGGGATGGGGCTTCTACCACCTCCCTGGGCAACCTGTTCCAGTGTCTCACCAACCTCATGGGGAAGAGCTTCTTCCTAACATCCAGTCTGAGTCTACCCATTTCTATTTTTGTTCCCATCCCCCTACTCCTGTCATTACCTGACACCCTAGAAGTCCCTCACCCACCCTATTTCTGCCCTTTTTTCCCTCACATCTCAGAGCACCTGGGCTCTGTTGCAGCCTCCTCCCACCCCAGGTGTGGCCACTTGGCCCTCCTCACCCACTCCCCTTTTCATCCCCACCAGGAAAGGCAGAAGCCCCAAGGTGAGCCCCTCTGGGCTGAAGGATCCTCCTGTCTTCACTGGTGAGTCCTTATGGTGCACACTGGGTGATGGTGGTGGTGACAACAAAGGCCGGGGGGCCTGGTGGCCCCCGGTTAGGTAGGAAGAGTGCTAAAGGTCCCTCTGGTATCACAGAGTTGTTAAGGATGGAAGGGACTTCAAATATTTCTGTAATAGAATTTGTTGTCCTGTCTAGAGTTATACGTGACAAACTTACCTACATCAGTATCCCTGGGTAACAGTCCTTAGGCTTTATGTACTGTGTCCACAGAAACAGTGTGAAATTGAGTAGGACACTAGTAAAAGGTGTTCTAAAGCAAATATTTCACAGGTGTCTGAATCTGTAAAGTGATTAAAAAGACTATTTATAAATATTTCTTATAGAAGGATTAAGGAAAGAAAAAGGTGAGAGGGCAGCCAATTTTAGTGTTTTTTTTTTTTTTTAAATAATCTTAATAAAGATAGAAAAGCTAATCTAGATCACATGAAAAGGCCCTTAATCACATATGATTGCAAACCCCTAGTTCCAGTGAGATAAAACCCATGCTTAAAGTTAGTTGGACTGCCTCACTGAATTGGATCTAGAAAGCTCAAACATTTTAACAACTCGAGATCTGTTCAAAACAAACAGTATAAAAAAAATAAATTTGAAGTGAACAGAAATGGTAATCTGTCCATTGACGTATTGTTGTTTATAATGTGATATTTAAAAGTATTTGATTAAGAAAAAAAAATCATCATTCGTCATTATAGTAGTGAAATTCATGCCAAGTGTTTGTCAAAGCCATTGCTGCTGTTCTATAATAGGCCCTATTAGCTTTGCAACAATTCCATTCTCTTAAGCTTTTTCTCTAAGTCTAGTTCAGAAAAACACTGCCATAATCGCATTACTCCACTTTTTAAAGCTCTTCCCTGACTCTTTTTACCACTAGATCAAATAAAACTACTAGTTCATATTCTCAGGCTTGTGCACTGAACTTCACATATGTGAGTAATCATATGCATTGGGCCATTCAAATCCACATGGTTTTGCAAGCCTGGGGTGTCAGCTATTCATTAGCTCCTGAGCTCGCTTTATGGCTCACCCTGAACCGTTCCCTAGTCTTCCTTTTGGTTCTTTACATGCAGGCTGTCCATCTAGAATTAGCTGGGAAAAGTCTGTTATAAAATTCTTTCTTTGAACTTGCTCCTAATCTAATCCTTATATGAAACAGTCATCTAATAATGTCTAAGTAAATGGCCAGGAGGAATTCAGGGATGATGCCTTAGCTCCACTTAAATTACCAGGCCATGCACATCTCTGTCACAAATGTTTCCTTCTTGGTCTTATTGTCTTGTGTATGTGTATCTTAATTTCTCCACCCTTCCCCAGGCCCCTAGTATTATTTCTTTTAATTTGTTATTATACTCGCTTGTTATATCAAGATGCATTCAACATGGCTGAAAACGGTTCTGTTAGGTTCTTTCATGTCTTCCCCTGATGGATTTAATCATAAATAGCTATTTCAGAGAATATTTTCCCTAAGAAATGCACGTCTAAGGATAACTTTGTGGCTTTTGATAAAGGGACATTGCTGTGAGCTGTAAAGGCTTCATGAAATCAAGAGGGTTGACAGCAAAGTCCTTTGTTTTATTGCAAATATCTAAGACCACATAACTGATATATGGCTGGCTTCACATATGGCTTGTCATTCTTGCCAAGTCTACTGGAAGACAAGAAAACTGATCCAAGAGTTATTTTCTGCATGTGCTTGGAAGCCCTGATTGCAGATTCCTCCTACAGTAGGGGGACACTATTTCAGTATCAGTTTTATTGCACCATGCAGAGATTTTAGATCTTTAACCCCATGTGCTGTGGCTGGTTTTAAAAGTGTGATAATACTTGGTTTGTTTGGGGGGATTTTTTTTCCTTTGGAAAGGAAAGGGCCATGCCAAGCAGTTAAAAGTATTTATTCTGCTTTTATTGTTGTGGCAAAAAATGCCATTCATTAAAAAGGGACTGAAATTCCACTACAATCCCTGAAGGGCAGTTAAAAATGACAATTTAGTTTGATAATATTCTGTTTAAACTGTGTGAGTTACAAGCTCCTGCTTTTCCCCCGACCCTGTGAGTACACCACCTGGGTCAGCCCAGTAGTGAAACACCAGGCAATGAGGTAGATCTGATAGACATTAATTCCTGCTGGCAGTTCACGTTCTGAATACAGGAGGCTGTTTCCATTGTTCTAAGAAGAGGTTTTCTGTGTTATCCACAGTGTGATAGCTGTTTGTTGCTTCTCCACGTCTGGACTGCATGATGATAACTTGGGAAACAAAGCAGTTCTGTCACTTTGTTTCCTGCCCCCCCCCCCCCCCGGTTTTTGTTGTTTTCATTTTTGTTTTACCCCACCTGCATTGCTGAGTGAGTATTGTTAATATAATCTTGGTAACAATTGCTTTGAGGCTGTCACGTCAAAGTATGAGGTGTTAGAAAAGCAAAGATCTGTGAGCCAACAAATAACACAGAACTGTAAAAAAATTTAAAAAAGGAGAAAAAAAAAAAAAGAAACAAAACACTAAACAAACCACAACCAGAAAAAACCCTGAAGAATAATAATTTCCTTCTTACAGTCAGACTCCAAAGCAGAGTTTGATGCATTAGCATTGTTTTGTCTTACTGCTGAATGAATGTGAGACAGCCTGAGAAACTCTTGATTAGATTTTTTTTTTCAGAAATTTTCCTCGGACTGGTCAAAGTCTCACTGACGTGAGCTCCCTTTTCAGCCTTTTAAGGAATTTGAACATCCCAGACGTGTCCAGTGTTCCTAAAGTCCTGCTTAGAGTCCATATATTGGAACAGCTATCCAGACAAATGCACACAGTATCTATTTTTTGCCTCTTTCCACTGATTGCTTCTAGTTCTCAGAAGTCACATACAAACACATTGAAACTCTGAACACTTTACTGGGTGTCCTGGGTTAATATAAGCTGCTCTCACACCCCCACCCCCACACCCCCCTTCTCCCACATCGATGGGGCAAAAAGGGTGAGTAACACAAAAAAGCTCTGGTTTGAGATAGAGTTTAATGAGATGAGGAAAATTAACAATTCCCTCAGCCTACTTGCAGAAAAGCACAGCAAAATGCAAAAGCAGCATAAAAAGCCAGCGATGTCCCCCATCCCTTGACCTGAAGACTGCCCGGTGGAAAAGGCCAACATCCCAAGCCCAGGAAAAAAAAAACAGAAGCAGCTAGCAGAACAGGAAGCCTCTCATCTTATGATCTGAACTTCAAGCCCCATGATACTTTGCTCCAACGAGCACTTTCCTTTTGAGGTTGGCATGGTCACAGCATGGTATTGAACGTCAACAGCAGATTCAACTGAACTCATGACATAGGGTTTCTTTGCTATTGGTTTTGTACTAACAGAAGATAAGAAAACTCTAGGAAATGCATGACTGTTAAGAACAATTCTAGTTTGTTCATCTGGGTACTAACAGCGTCAAAACCTTTTATAACAATGTGTTTGAAGGCACACGTAATTCATGTCTCTGCTTTCAAAAGCAGCACTATGTCACAGACAAGGCTTCTGCACTGTAACTCCAAGACTTCATGTGACTGATGCAAAAAAGCCACAACATCACCAGCAAAGTTGGAAGCAGAATTTGAAACTCCATAAAGCTTTTAATCCAGTTTAAGCACAGAATTATAAATGAAAATATAAATTTACTTTATTCTTTTTCATGGAGAAAGCTACAAGAAGCACAGAAGAAGAAATGGAGAGATAGTGAAGCTGACACTAACCACTATCACATGTGAACAGAAACAGCAGGAAACACAGAAGACACTTAATGTCAGCTGCTGTGGATAAAGAAAACTCCAGCCACTCTTGAAGAGGAGGACTTACAACTATACTTGGCAACTGCTGTGAGAATTGCTAATATGTGTAGCTGGCTGAGACAAAAGTGAACCCTCTTGTTGGCACCTTTTCTGTCAGGGAAGGCAATAGAAGCCAATATACAATGGATAAGGGAATTTAAAACAACTAACCAAATAACAACAAAATCCCCCCCCTGCTTCAGAAACTAAAAAAAAAAAAAGAGGGGGAAAACCACACAGCCCCCCGAACCACCACTCACTACCCCCTCCCCAACAATGCAAATCAAGCTTTTTGAACACAAATAGGAAGAAGCAATAATTCAGAAGCATGTTATTAAAAATTTATCATTTAATGATAGGTGTCTCATTGGAAGAAGACTGAAAGACAGAGATTCTTGACTGTGCAGTCCAGCAGACAGGAAAGACAATGGAGTGCTCTGTCTGGAATCTGCTGTTACCTCCTCACCTCAGGAAAGGAGTTAATAATGTCCTTGTTATAATTTCACTGAAAACAGCTCCATCCAGATGATGTTTTGTATATTGGCTGCTTAGAAGGCACAGAACATGTTTCTGAGATTCACTTGTACATAATATATAAATTGATATTATTTCCACAGAATGAGATCCAGGAGTTTTTGGCAAAGGTGGGAATGGGACTCAGTAAAATGAGGCTCTTGGGCTAGAAGAGGAAAGACTGCGGACAGCTAGAAACCCAAGGTTTTACCTTCACCAGGAAAGGTTATGGTGCTACATTTGATAAAATATGCCTGCAAGTTCTTGATAAAGATTACAGATACTCTTTTCATATTCATATGTTTTATAGATTTATATCTCTCTTTTCCAGCACTGATACAGGGGAAAAAAAAACCCAAAACCAAAATAACAAACAAAAAAATCACACACACATAAAACAAACAAAAAAGACCCCAAAACAACTCTTTTATTACCCCACCAAAAGAAAATGGTGCAGAATTTACATTACATAAAGGCAGGTGGTTGGTATGTAATTACATTCTTTAAGCAATTTTGGCTAGATTGTACCTTTCACTCATCCTCCTTCCCTAAATGTCAGTTATAGCTATATTTTATTTTTTTTTTGAGGATTATGCTTATTTCATTTGATTAGACTTGGAATAAGTAAATTGATATTGCATTGTTGTTGTGTGTTTTTTTTCCCCCTTTTAATTTGAATGCCTTATAAAGTATTACATGTTGTAGTTCATTAGGTTCTTATTGATTGGACAGTTATTAGCTTCCTAAGCCTGTTTCATTGTTCTGCTGCTGTGCTTTCACCATTTGGTATTCGGCACTCTGCATAATGAATAAATTACCGTTGAGAGAACAGGCATCACCATATGGGGGTAATTTGTACTTTGACAGAAGGACAGGGCTCCTGGACTGGTCCTAAAGGTTTCTGCAATCTTCAAAAATCCTTCTAATTTTTTCAGTTATTTACTTTCAAAAGGCCTTTTCTATCCCCACGAGCTATGAATTGCAGCAAGAGATTGTATGTGCTCCCTGGCACATAGCTATATCTCAAAGTCCTTTCTATAGATAAAAATATCTACATTAAAGAGAAAAAAAGCAAACAAAAAAAAAGCTGACAGAAACCTATGGTCAAGCTTGGAATTCATAGCCCAGCCCTATGGAAGATCATACACAGTCTCAGCAAACATCTTTTGCTTTCATTTGCTCTTTACTCACTTTGTCAGGGCCCTTGATGCTGCCTAGTCAGTACTGATTAGATCTGCTTGAGCTCTAATACTGCCTGAGTTCTAAAATCTTTAAAATATTGCTAAATGTTTTTAAATAACTTCTAAACTTGTTTGAAATATTTTTTTTCTTTCTCAAAATGTCTTCATTTCTTGTAGTTCTGACACTATCTTCATAGTTAACATACTGAGGATAAAAATAAATAGGGAGCTAAAATATCTGAACTACTACATATCAAGCAAGTTTTCACACCAGCTACTCCATGACATCAGAGACAAGTATTTTAGAGGAAAATCTCCTTTACCTATAGGATGATCTGATCTTTTCATCTGATGTACTTGGCATGCTAAAGATAGCCTTCTGCTTTTCTTTGTGTTTTTCTTCCAGCTTGGAAATGGGTCCCAAGTTCCTTCTCACTTGGTGGTATCCCAGACGGTCTCACATGCAGTCACCCTTACCTCCTGTGATGGCAAATCAGACTCTTTCCTGAACAAACAAATGGTAAAATTTGAACTCCAGACTTTGCTTTAGCATATTAGCTAATTTTACTACTGAGTCTCAACAGCAAAGGAGAAAATGTCTCTGAAGAGTGCACCCGTTCAACCTTTAAGTTCTTTGCAACTTGTTCAGTTCAGTTGTCCCATCAAAGGGAAAATACTTGTGTAATGGCCTTACTTCTTTTTCCTGTTACCACTATCCAGACCACCACCAGGAAGAAATTGACAAAGCAAGTCTGTGTGAGCAGTTGCTTTAGCTCTTCATCCAGGCAAGAAGAAATTCTCAGAAATTAAGAATTGTCATGTTTAATTGCCATCTTTTAAACATGGGATAATCCAGATTGACCCTAAGTGTTAATACCACTGGAGCATGATCAGAGAGACCAAAGCAAGCAACCCATATTCATATCCATAAGCTCTGGGTGTAATCCACTGCATAGTGAAACAGAATCTATTCAAGACTGACATAAATGACAGCAAGGAAAAAAGGAATACATATTTCCAGCCAGACTGGCCACTCTCCAGGCATTTAGTAGCTGATGTTCTGTGCTTAATACTTTATTTACTACCCTTTGGTTATTGGCAGACACTGATTACTTGTATTTCATGGTTCTGACTGAATTTTCTTTCCAGGTAAACAATAAGCTTAAAAAAGCACAGTAAATAGAAGAAAAACACAGAGGACAATATGGGAGGTATGTAGTCCTACAGGAGCATTTTGTATTCAAATTCTTTGTCAGCTGGTGCATTTTCTCAGTCACTCTTCCAAAGATCTCCTATTTGCTGGCTAATGTAATTAGGAACCAGTTCTATAGTTTAACCACCCCACTAAACACTGTGACTGTTGAAGCTACCAACTGTAATGGAGCAGTAAACCTATACTGGAAGCTGTAGACAGACTCTGAAAAGGTGACCATCAGCTTTCTAATTGGAAACAAAGACTAAGGGACCAGCAGCCAAAGGAACATAACTCTAGTTACCTTGAAAATTGCTTAGAATTTTACTTGCATTCATATCTTTGGATTTAAATTTTTAGGCTATATTAAAGAAACTGTAAACACTCCTTTTCTTTGTTTAAATACCAAAGCCAGTCTGACTGAAAATATTTGGCTTTTTTTTTTCTTTCTTCTTTTTTAACACTGTAGCCTTTTTAGCTAAAAACTAAGAGAATCAGAGCAATTCTATATTCTCTATAAAATACCATATCAGAGAAGAAAAAGAGAGACCTGATGTTGCTACATGTATACCATTTTTGTTACTTTTCAGAGATCTGTTTCTCGTAACGTGCAGTGTTCCTTTACATTCTTTATCTGTCTCTGTGGAATTCAGAATTTTCCTAAGCCTTAATTACTGGGGGTAAAAGACATATAAGCTCTTCAGCTAAGTTTTAATCCAAAGCCCAAGTCTCGTGTGGTATGTTGAGGTGATAAAATGCTTAGATGCTCTAAGAGACTAAATCTTGTCTTTCTTGATGTGACTCAACCTTTGCTGCTTGCCCAGACAATGGCTGATGTGTATTGGGTAGATACAAATTGGCCACTGGACAACACTCTCTGGAATGTGCATAGACAAGATCATCTCTGCCCATCAGCTACCCTGGAAAAGGAGGATGATGCAAAGGATAAAGATTGCTCACTGGACTGCAGCTGCCCTGGAAATAATGGGCAGAGGACACTGCTATTGATACTCTCTGGAATATGCATATTCACCACCTGGACACATCTCTGGAAAAAAATGTATAGAAGATCTGAGCAACTACTGGCTCAGGAGAAGGAACAGTCCTGGACAATGCTGCTCTGAAGAAAATACCAGGAGAGAAAAGGACAGAGACATCACTATGTTGCCTGGAAGAAGCAGACCAAGAGGAATCCTCTCTCCACGTCCTAAGTTCTGCCTGCTGCAACTCATGGGGCTGAAGAGGCTGCTCAGAGAAGAACTTGGACTTTGGGATCTCTACATCCCCTCTTCTGCTGGAGGACAGCGCAGCCAACAAGGATGATCTCTCCTCCACACCAAAGCTGCAGCAGCCTTCCTCACAGACCCAACATCTTCTCCATGCCAAAGTGGTAGCACCTTTCTTCTACAGACCCAAACTGTCTTTGGGGGGTGTGGGGTGTGGTGATGTGATTCCTGTCCTCTTCTCTCTCCCTCTTGTCTCTCTTTTCTCTCTATTTTTCTCTCTCTCTCTCTCTCTCTCTCTCTCTCTCTCTCTCTCTCTCTCTCTCTCTCCTTCTGATCTATCCAGTTTATTCTGTTAATAAATAGCCTCACTGTTGATATTTTGGCATTGTTTGTGCCTCTAATTTCATAACATGGGAATATTCAAAAGAACTGAGTCTCTTTCCCTCTCTGGACTGAGACAGATGCATGTTGTCTTATAGCTGGGTACCTCATACTAGGTACCAGTATGAAAGCACCAGAGGAGTAAGAAGGGCCAATACAATTTCTACAAGACAAGATCAGAGGGTGTGAAATGCAAAGATGTTGAGAATAAACCAAAAGATGACATATGAGAACAGAATTTGGGAGACAGGTTGCCCAGATTGAACAGATCTCCCCTGTACAGCTTTATGTCATGCCTTAAGACTATAATGCAGTTGTCTCTCAATATATTCTTCACGGGAAGGATTTAAAAAAATAAATAATATCCATAGCATCTAATATTAAAAAATAATAATAAGAAAAATTAAACCTTGTGTCAGGTTCTTTCAGTTGCTTGATGCTCAGACAGAGGATGATTTTTTTGTTGTTTTTTAAAAGATCTGTAACAAAGGAAATATCTAATTGTTGGGAATTGTCTCTATCTCTTCTGATTCTTGATTTTTTTTAAAATTTTTTTTTCATCTTAATATCCTGCTTTATTTATATAGTCTTATGGATATTGATTATTTATCAGCCATAGCTCTCTCCTCTCATCTACAATGAGAACAATTGTGGTGGTTTTAGGCTATGCCTTTAAAATCTAGTTGCAGATTTTGAGCAGAAAAGTAGAAAAATATAAATAAATCACTATTAGGTGTAAAAGGGAATACAAAAGACTATTCTAAAGAAATTCATTGGATAAATATTTAGAATAAGACAAGCTGTACCACAACAATTCTCTCTCTTCTCTTTTGCTCTCTGCTTACTTTAAATGACCATACCCCCACACAATAAATGTCTTCAGACAGCATTTACAATTTAAACTGAATATAAAAGTAGTATTTAAAAAAAAAAAAAATTAGAACTAAAGAATCATTCTGGTTGGAAGAGACCTTTAAGATCATCAAGCCCCACCATTCACCCAACACTGCTAGGTCACCCCCACACGATGTTCCTAAGCACCATGTCTACATAACATTTATAATACATCCAGGGAGGAGGACATCACTGCTTCCCTGGGCAAGCCTGTTACTTGAGGTTGTTTCCTCCTCTCTAATTGCTTGTTATTGTGACAGAAGTCTCTCTTACGGACATGTTTTATAGAAGTGCTGTATCTACTGGCACAACACTCATTGTCACATCATTGTTTTAATATCATCTTTATTTGTGTCTAGGCTGATGGAATAGAAGACACTATTTTTGTGTGTCTAGTGACCTTTAATACTAGAGGCTGGTTTAATACACAATGTTAAACCCCTAAATTCCCTCAGATATGGGAATCTTAAGATCAGAAGATTTATTTCAAGCTAATTTTTATATGATTGCAATTTTTATATGGCATGAAAAGCAAGACTGAGAGAACTGGGGATGGTTAGTCTTGAGAAGAGAAGGCTGAGAGGGGATCTTACCAATGTCTATAAATATCTGAGGGCTGGGTGTCAAGGTGAAGGTGACAGTCTCATTTCAGTGGCATCCAGTGACAGGACAAAGAACAATGGATACAAGCTAGAACACAGAAGCTTCCACCTCAATATGAGGAGACACTTCTTTATGGTGTGAGTAACAGGGTATTGGAACAGACTGCCTGGACAGGTGATAGAGTCTCCTCTTCCAGAGACTTTCAAGACCTGCCCGGATGTGTTCTTGTGTGTTCTGTTCTAGGTGGTTCTTCTTTGGCACAGGGCTTAGACTGGGTGATCTCTGGAGGTTCCTTCCAACCCCTAACATTCTGTGATTCTGTGTTTCTGTGATTTCAACTAATTGAAATTTCATGTTATGTCTTTAGTAAGAATATAAAACCTTAATTATTGTATGTAATGATAATAATGCATGAGGCTAAATGTACTGTCCTATATTGTTGTTCTAAAGTAGAAACCATTTTGGTGAATCTAAGAAGCTGCTTGACCTGAGCAACATTGCTTGTTATGATGCAAATTCTGTGTCTTGTGTTAATCAAGCCACTAACTATAGCATTTGAAGAGGTCATATTGCAGTAAAAAGAAAAGTATCAGTGTTTTATTGCAACACAGAGTATGTTGTCCAAACTAGTAATTAAACTGTTAATGGAATTTCCTGTTTTGCTAAAATGAAATATAGCATCTGATCTGCAAATTATGAGTAAACTATTAATTATGACATGAGTAGAAACATGAAGAAATAGCTAATAGACATGCAGTGATTTTTCACTGAGAATCTTCATCTCTAGTTTCACTTGGTGCAATAAACTCAGATCAGACTAGACAATGAGAAACATGACCTCCTTAGCTGAAGCAGCCCATTTCTCTCTTACAGATTATGCAGCATTTTATCAAAGATTGTTATCAATTCAAGCATTCCTCCAAGACAGACTTGACTTTGACAAAGACTGGATTGCATTAACTGAAGCTCTGACAAGTGCCTCTTCTGTAGCAAACTCTACATTTTGGGGTCAGAGGTGAGCTCTTATTTGAGTAGGAGGAAAATTGTTAATGAAATTTTGCTCAGTGAGCTGTGCCATCCTTTATTCTTGCTGTGCTCCAGGCAGGTCCATACTGTCAAATATCAGAAGAGGCTGGAAATGAGTGACACATGTCTTCAAGATCAGAAATGACAGTGACCTTCTAGCTACTTTTTGAGAGGCATTAGGAGTATTGTACATAGCTATTAAGACCAGAAATTAGGTCTGACATGTTAATAATGTTCTGTTTGGTTCTTTTCTGCTTCTTATGGCAGTGGTCCAAACTCTAGTCTTAGTTATTCCAGCTCAAACTCGCAGCAGTCTCTTACAGGACACAAATCCAGATTTATGTTGTGAGTGAGGACAGGAATCTCCTGGTCAGCTCCATCATTTGGATTGCTATATGTGCTGAGTACTTGAATGGAAGCAATGTTCTCATATTCTGAGAAAGGGTAAAGAAGTTGACCTTTTATCATTATCTTTCAAAACAGCAACCATCACAGTTTATACCCCTGAGTGAATTTGGGTTTTGGGTTTTTTTGTTTTGTTTTGGTGGTTGATTTTTAAAAAAAAATCTTTTCTCTCATAGTTTTGTCTCTTCTCTGTGGATGTTTAATTTTTGAGTACTGAACTCAATTCTGCATACTATCATACCTGTGGAAATAAGGTATTAGGTGTTTAATGGAGGCTCCAGACATTGAGATGAATAGGAGTAGAAGAGAGAAGGTGAAGTGTATGTCCTTGCTTATTTACAGAATACAGAATTAACCAGGTTGGAAAAGACCTTTGAGATCATTGAGTCCAACCTATCACACAACACCATCTAAGCAACTAAACCATGGCACTGAGTTCCTCACCTAGTCCCTTTTTAAACACTTCCAGTGATGTTGACTTCACCACCTCCCTGGGCAGCCCATTCCAATCTCAAATCACTCTCTCTGTGAAGAAGAGAATACAGAATTAACCAGGTTGGAAAAGGCTTTCAAAAAGTGATTAGATCTTCTCTATGTTTAATTCTGCAAGTCAGCATGGTTTACAAAACACCTGCAGAAGTTCAAAAGAGACACCTAAAGTAGTCCAGGCAGAAATCTCAAGCTCAGTCTGATGCATGAAGACAAATAACAATTTATGGTTTAAGATAAAATGAGGCAGAAATGACAGTAAATGCTCTTGATTTGTAAGCCTTGCTTGAGGTCTGCATTACAGCCCATGTCAAGTTGCCTTTTTCACTTGCATCTAGAATAGGTGCAGGTGTTTTTGTGTGAATGTAGCAACCTATCTCTGAAGCCACATATCAAAGTATGACCCAGTGATGATCAAATGGCTCTGCCTATTTGTCTTATTACAGTTCCTCTGGCAGCAGCTCTGAGGTCAGTTTGCCAGACCAACTGTGGTCTCTTCAGCAATTCCTTTAAAGTATCTCCTCAGCATTACAGCAGGGACGAGGGGAATAGTGGAACCAGTATTGCAACTGGAACCCAGCCTTGCACTGGTGTCCATGTTGCTGTCAAGCATATGCTGGACAAACTGTGCCCTGACACCTTGTCTAGATCAACCAAAATCATCACAGGAATTCTTCCCCTCACAAAATGAAAGCAGCTTTTATCCTTGGGCTTGAAATGCTCAAGAAAGTACCTGGCAGAGAAGTTTCCATGAACACTGTGGCTGTTCATGACTGCCCTTTGAACAGAAAAACAGAAAGAATGGGAAACAACAGTATCACAAGAAACAGTGGTAGAGGAATTTTGTCAGGACTTTAAAAGTAGTATTGTGCTAGAAAGCACCATGCTGGTATGCTGCATTGCACTGTGCTTACCTCTAGGGTTGTGCAGCTGGGGTACATTCAGTGCCCGAGGCTGGGGTATGCTCAGCTGGGCAACATCTGTGAATGACCTGGCAGCAATATAACTACACCCAGGGTAGGCCCTGTAGTGCATAATTTTTGAATAGTGCAGAATTCTGCTACATGACAACATTTCTCTGACAGGGAAAAAGCAGAGAATGCCGCAGTGTTGCTCTTGTCTCTGGACTGATGTTTGGCATCATATTTTCCAAGGAAATGCTTGTGGTTCTAACTTTCTTTTCCTTGTGGTTTGCCAGAAACCAGACAAGTCAGTTTGTCATTGCTTTAAATCAGAGCTATATGAGATGAAAATGGAATCTGGGTGACCTGGGGGCATATTGGAGAGCAAATCAGTTTGGGATATGGAAGAGCAATAAAGCAGTGTTTAGGTTCTCCACTTGATCTGGCTGAATTTTGGTTATGGACTTTTTTAGGTGTTGCAAAAAACCAAAATGCAGAATGACTTTTTTTTTTTTTAATTTTTATTTTTAAAGTTTGTGGTAGGTAAAATAAAACACCAATAAGCAAAATTCAAGGCTGTTTTGACCTGTAATTGGCAAAACTCATCTTATAATATATTTTCTTTTAAAAATAGCTATGTAATTGCTTGCGCAAGTAATGGGTATACATAGATGACATGGAACACCATCTAAGATTTTAGTGGCCTGGGAATTTTCTCTTTCCTTTTCAGGAAAAGGTCTGTGTTCCAGAAATCAACATGACAAGACTAATGTCTGAGATTCACCCTTGAGGATGAGGGCTAAGTATTACAACTATGTACTAGAGCAGCTTTTTGCTGATTTTATGTCCATTTGCACCAGCTAACATTCATGTGTGTTAGGTGATTAATCTTTTTAATGACATCTGTTTGGTTTTAGGTTTTTGTCATGATGTGTCTCCTTTATGAGAGTTCTTTTTTTATATACAAATGACCTACATCAGGAGGAAAAAAATCCTCTTTTTCATTCACAGTTCTATGGTAACTAAAGCTAGGATGCAACACAGCAAAATGATAAAAAATATGCACTAATAAAAGTGTTTAAAACGTTCCAAAAATAAAGAAAATGAAAAGTTTGCTTCCAAAATATATCCTGGAAACCATTTTTTAAAAATAAGCTCCTATTGGGGGATAGAGTGAAATGCATATTCAGACTTTTATCAGAGTTACACTTCTCTGGTATTCAGCAAGACTGTAAATAGAACCTTTGTTAAACATAGTGTTGCAATTTGGGCTGGGTGCCCTCTGCTACATGAGGTGCTTCCTGTGTCCAGAGGTCCAGCCCAGTGGGTGGACACAGGAAACTAGGTATTTCTACCATAATTCTCTGCACCACTATAAGATCCAGTGCGAGGTCTAAGCACCTCCTCTTTCTTCCTCGCCTCGGGAGATGTTGTCTCCTGGCCATGGGCCTGGCTAGGCCCAAGGCCATGGGGGGATGGGCAGTTTCAGATCTGGCCAGCTGAGACTAGCCTAGCAGTGGGGAGGGGGAAGAAGGAGCCCTGGGGGTCTTGGATGTACCCCCAGGTGGGGATGGGATCTTCCTGGGACTGTTTTGGGATTTCTTTTGTCACTCTGCATCTGGCTCTCTGTAAACATTCACTGCTTTTCCTTTAAACTTTCTATCACTTTTGCGATCCGTTTATCTGAGTTGTTATTTTTGCCCGTGGTGGGGAGGGGGCTGCCTCAACCCATCACACATGGCCAGGTTAAAGTTGTAACATAAAATAAATAAAATATTCACCTAATTAATGTTCTTGACAAACCTGGAAGTCTTGTACATCAGTTTGAAAAAGATCTAAAATCTTTCATGGAAGGAAAGGATACTACAATTTCCAAAATTGTCATGGTCTAAGGAATTAAACACATCTAGTTATTATTTAGCAAATACAAAGATTCAGTCAAGCATGTTTTAAATTTGACTTCAGTAAAATGAGCTGAAACTAACTTTTTAAATCAGTCTTTGTCATTCTTACTTACACATTATACATGCCGCACTGTTTTAAACTTAGTGTTTCAGATTATTTGCTCACTCTGGTGGCAGCTGAGAACACCAGAGAAGCAGCTCCATTCTACAATCAGCTAGCTTCTCATGTATTTTTATTGGTATGACATTTTGCCAGTCTACCACATGCTTTCATTTCCCAAAGCCACCGTGGAAAGTGATAGATGCTGTCCTTGGAAGAATTAGGGTCTGATGCTTTAATTTTTGGTGAAAGGCTGGCATCCTGTCACTTCAACTCATCATATTATTATACATGTAATAATGTGACATACTTAAACACTAGCTTCAAGATGAACATTTAATGTGGGCTACGCCTACAGTCTTTTTTATTTCAGATGGCTGCAATCAGTCTTAAAGCAGCTTTCTCACATGGGAAAAGTCCATGGTGTGCACTTTTTTGACATGGATGGATTTGGTTTAGGATGTTTGTATGAATGTATGAAAATGTGGCTGATAGAAGGCCACCCCACTTCTAAGTGCTTTAACAAGGGAAAAAGGTCACTGTGGCTTTTTGTATACCTGTGACTAGGTGTGTTTCTGTGTGCTTGCAGCATGTTTCTTGGTAAAAGAGATGTAATAAACATCACCTTAAGTATTGCAGAATACATTACAAACGTGTGTATATATGCGTGTGTATGTTAAAAAGTCTTGTGGATGTGTAACAAAAATAAAAAGAAAAAAAAAAGAAAAGGAAAAAAGAAAAAAAAAAAAAGAAAAGGAAAAAAGAAAAAAAAAGAGAGAGATATATTAAAAACTGCCCTACATAAAATCCATGTTTTTTTTCCCCACTTTCTTTCCTTACAATTAGTGTGTGCTGAATTCCAAATATGTATAGTAGTCTGCTGATGAGGAATTATTTTAAACAAACCACCTGAGTGCTTATTACATCATTATTTGCCACATAGTGCTAATAGGAAAATGAATCCTAAACCACCTTATCTCTCCAAATGGGTTCTGGTGAAGGCACATACTGCTCTTCCTGATCTCTGCAGCTGCTGCCAAACTGAATAATTGAGAAATCACTGCAAAAGTTCTGAGGCCCAAAGAGAGCAAATAACATCTAGTAGGCACACATGTATGTAGTCTTACAGTGATTCAAATGTAGGGCTATTTTAATCAAAAGCTGATTCCTGTCTAGGTTTCTGTTTGGAGTCTGGGTAAGTATCTGCATCTGGGTATATTGCTTTATGGAGGAGTGTTATGAAAGAAAACAAAATCATCAAAATACTGGAAAAACGCTGTAGCAGGAAACCAGGAACACTGTACAAGTTTATGGCTGTGATTTTGAACTCACCGTTTTTGCCCTTTTAATATTGCAATATCAATCATAGTCCACGAAAGACACATCCACGAAACACACACGCACACTTATGCGTAGTTTCTGTCCAAGTATATATTACCAGCCTTTGGTAAATTAATGAGCTGGGTGTGAGTTTTTCCCCAGGCTCCTGCACCTGTCTGGGTAAGTGTCCCAGTTGTGCATCTGCAGCACAGCCTTCCAACCTCTCTTCTTTTCTGGGAGCACTTCAGAGATGAAGATCACTGTCTCTACTCCTTTACCACAGCACCTTTCCTTATAAACATTGTCTTTTGTGTTCAGAGCCATACTAACTGAGAGATCTGATTACAAGATGTAACTGTAATATCTCACAACCCAATAAATGGTGACTGTGAAAGAAAAAGCACAGGCTCCCACACTAACTCTGTTCCAGGACCCAGCTGAAATTCTCTTGATGGTAGTAGTACACAAGAATAGGTAAAATGTCTGTGGCTCTTCTCGCCCTCCCTGATAGGCATCCAAGGAAAAGGATAAGAGATAATTACAATGAGACTATTGTAGAATATGGTGGGGGGCATGCATTGCTCAGTGCATGCAAGCTATTTGAATTGCCATTTTTTCAACCACTTGTGGTTGACCCTGTCTAACTGAGGTTCCAAGCATTGGTTGATATGTTTGCCTGGGCAAATGTAACCAGCAACTTTAAAAGTATCTGTGGATTATAATAACCTCATGTTTGTTTTCTAAGGTAAATGTGATGTTTTAGAGACAGATGTATTCCTTTTGAGTTATTCCTTCCCCCACTCCAATCATGTTTGATTTGATGAATCTAGGTTGAACAGTAGATCAATACTGGAACCTTTTATTTTTGAGTAAAATAGTTCCTATATTAATAAGGTCCAGTCTAGTTTAACTTAGAAAAGACCAACATTTTTTTTTTTCAAGAGTGAAATGTCCTTTCTCTTGTCATTAAAATGAATGAGAGCAGTGAAATTATTTTTAAGGGCTTGGTTTTTCTGTTGATTTTTTAGCCTAATTGACTTGGATTTTGTTCTTCTATGGTAGGTTATGTTTCCTCATTGCAGATGATTTTTGCTAGTAAAATCATTCCCTTCACTAATGAGATCCATCCTGATATGACAGGAAGACAGCTCTTAAAACACCCACCATTTTCTCCCATTCATTTAAATAGCAGCAAAGGGACATGTTATAAAGTAATTTTTATCAGTGAGACTGAGGGGAATCTCATTAATAAGGAAACAATTTTACTTAAAAGTGCCTTCACAGTTGAGCTATAACCCAGATTACTGAAATCCAGACTGATTATAACTTTATAAGACACTGTACTGCTGCCATTCAAAGAGTGCTGCAGCTATGTAGACCATTGAAACTGTCAATGTTGATTTGGAAGGGCAGGTAGGAAAGGTGAGGAAGGAGTCTGGAGGTGTCTTTCTCATAATTTCAATGTATCTTGGACACAGAAAGTGAATTTTTCCTTCTGTATATTAAATCTGTTTTTCACTACATGTGTATTTTATTTTGCACAGCAAAAGAGACTTGGTTGAGTGCAAGTGGCTAGAATACTGCTGTTCAACTTCAACAGACATTTGCATAAACCCTAGTCAAACACTCACTTCTCTCAAACCTTATCTCAAAAAAAAAAAAAAAAAGAGAACATATTGCTTGTCAAAGGTCAGTTTAAGCAAGAATGTCTGACATTTTTGTTGTAAAATGCATTTGACTGTTGTTGTTATTTTGACAGAAAAATAGGAAATAATTCATAAAAGAGAAAGAAAATTCCCCTCAGCAAAGAGAAAATCCATGGTGAAATGCTGAAGCTGTCAGTGGCATTTTGGTAAAGCCCATTGCCAGAACTGGAGGTGAACTGGATTTGCTTCATGAGTGCATGGATATATGAATGGATATATGATGCAAAGGAAGGATCCAATTTTCCACCCATGTTTTCTAAAGTGAAAATTTTCACATCTGAGCCAGTTCATTTGTTGTGAACTTGCTGAAGGTAGAAATTAAGGGAGTAAGCTTTAAAAGCCAGGCTTGAGTAAGTACTTTAATAGATTGGACATTAAGCTGAAATTTTAATTTTCTGCACAAAATCTTAACACAGAGCAGCACTATGACCCTTTGTGCTGCTTAAGCCCACAAATTCGGCAAATGAATGCAGGAAATGCTTGAAAAGGTTCAGTTTCTTGTCTGCTATATCCAGCATGTTTTTCTCTTTTTGATACAAATAATGCTAATCCTCTGTAAGAACACTTAACAAGAAAATAGGATTAGTGTAAGTGACATCAGTCCCAAAAGAGAAAGGTTTTGTTAGGGTTTCCTCACCTGCCTAAAAATCCAGAAGCCTTCTCCCCAGTTTTGAGGTCTGTGACCACAGATTGTACAATTACCAGTGCAAGTGATCTCTGATGTGTTTGCAGATCCATTATTTCAAGAAAGAGCACAGGGAACAATCAGGAAGGCACTATGTGCTTCAATGCTTCAGCTGTCTCCTATGAAAAATAAAAATACTCCTACAAAGCAATACATACATATAGGCCCCACTCCTGAGTTTTTGAATACTCACAGTAGATGATGTTACACTAAATATCAACTAGCCAATGTAGCCCTCAGTACATCATGAAGTAACTGAACACATTACATTCCCTTCCTCATTTGGAAGGTAAGTTTTGCTAGCAGTTTGTTAACAAAGGAAATTTCTAATCTGCTTTAGAGAAATTAAAGTCTTTGTGTTTTACAGTCTTGATAAAAACAATGATTAACAACTGCATGGTTAATGGAAATTAAAAAGCTCACTTAGGGTCTAAATGCAAGTTACTAATGTTTCTAATTGATTCTTGATTTAAGTGGTAGCCATATTTTTTAAAGTGGCCTGTTATTGAAATGGACTTCTAGTAATTAAAAAAATGGACACTAAATCTTTGGGAACTTTCATGTATAAATCTACACTTGGGCTATTCAGTTATTCTAATTATTGATATCATATCAGAGGCATTAAATCTGCAAAATATCTTGGTGCCACCTTCTCCAAAGAACACCTTTACACATTCTCCTGGTTTCCACTCAATGGCAGAAGTAAGCTGTGACATGAAAAGGAAACAGATACCTTACTAAGAGCCAGCAGGACCACTGGCTGTTGGACAGAATTCCCATTTTCCTTTTCTGACCACGACTTCGCATGGCTGACTGACATGTTCTTCGTATGTGATATAACAAGGACTATTGGTGAATTCTTATTTCTTCTTAAGAGGATAATGTGTGATATCATGGCAATGACAAGCATGAATCAGATGCCAACATTTGGCACTCTTTGGTGAGCAGTGAAAACATTGTCAGTGAAAGGTGTCCAGCAGTGTTAAAGAGTAACCCAATTAGGACAAGTTCATATCTGAGTCAACATCAACTTGATAGAATTGCTGCTTTTGGCAGTTAATGTTGACAATTAGTACAGTGCCCTTATTGTGTGTGTGAGGGACTTGACTTCCTTTAGTGGACACAGAGTACAAAAGCCAAGGAAACAGCTGCTGGGCACATAAATGTCTTGTTGGAAAGATATTAATATATTTAGAAAGATAGATTTGTTACTGACCTTAATCCCTTGCCTTAAGTGTCTTCTTTCTGATGGTCAGAGATAGCAGTGTAACCGAAAAAAGGGAAGCATTTTTGACTGGCTAGTGTACATCAGGTCCCATACATGTACTGACTCAATTCACATTACTTGTCACTTCATGCAGTTATGAGATCTGAATGATTTTAAGTCACTTTAGTGAAAGCTGTGTTTGAAACCTGGTCCCAAAGCCGCAAGGCAAGTGTATTACATACCTGTCAACTAACAAGACTTGCCAAAATGAATCTACTCATATGAACACATGATCATTACTGCTGTTCACACTGTGAAACACTATACACTGTGACAAAAGTAAAAAGCAAGAGGATTATTATGCTAGACAGTCACTTACTAAATATATTTATCGTGGATGGAAGAATATTCTTTTTTAAAAAATGTGAGCTTTTGACAAATTTCTAATATTGAAAAATATGATACTGGCAATTTAGTAAAACTTGACCATTTTCTTTTTGTAAAGAATATGAAAATATTTACATTTCCTGCCTGAACAAAGATTTTTGCGCTGAAGACTACTAAATAGTCCACATACCAAACTCAAGTAGAAGCAATTGAATTCAGCTAGCAGCTGGACCACACAGGCCAAATATCTTTACATTGTTCCAGATTGTAATCATCCATCAGGTCTAAACTGCAACCTACTTGCAAGTTAACAAAGCCCAACCATTACCACATAGTCCCCAACTCATAATGTACTGCATGCGTTTTCTAGGCTTGTGTGAGAAGCTTAAGTCAGTGAATTGGTGAGGATGACAAGAGCTTCATTGAAAAAGATTTGAAATAGCTTCTTGACATGGAACTCAAAAATGTACAGCCTTATATGGAACTTCATCAGGAGAGTGGAGATTCTAAAATATTTAGAAGATTTAGAAGTTAGTTCTGCCATCAGATTAAAAAAATCAAATGTTTTCAAGGGGTCTTCAGTGCCCAAGGACTCAAGAATTGTAAATGATTCTATCTACTCATCCAAGAGCTAACAGAATAAAGATGGATGCCACGCTGTTGCACAATGTTAGTTGATCACATTTTAAAAAAATTGTACTACGAGCAGAAAAATACAAAATACTACAGAATGTCTGTAAAATGGTAGTGACTGGTCTGTGGCCTCACTTCTTGATTTAGCCATTTTAGGTCCTGTCGTGATTATAATATATATAAGCTGAGGTCTTTTCACCTTAAATCATTCTACAAAAACAGTATCGCAGTATCACAGTATGGCCAAGGTTGGAAGAGACCTCGAATATCATCGAGTCCATCCTGTCACCACAGACCCCATGACTAGACCATGGCACCAAGTGCCACGTCCAATCCCCGCTTGAACACCTCCAGGGACGGTGACTCCACCACCTCCCCAGGCAGCCCATTCCAATGGCGAATCACTCTCTCGGTGCAGAACTTTCTCCTCACCTCGAGCCTAAACTTCCCCTGGGGCAGCTTGAGACTGTGTCCTCTTGTTCTGGTGCTGGTTGCTAGAGAGAAGAGGCCAACCCTTTCTGGCTACAACCTCCCTTCAGGTAGTTGTAGACAGCAAGAAAGTCTGCTCTGTGCCTCCTCTTCTCCAAGCTAAGCAACCCCAGCTCCCTCAGCCTCTCCTCATAGGGCTTGTGCTCCAAACCCCTCACCAGCTTTGTTGCCTTTCTCTGGACATGTTCCAGCAACTCAACATCTTTCCTAAACTGAGGGGCCCAGAACTGGACACAGGACTCCAGGTGTGGCCTAACCAGTGCAGTGTACAGGGGCAGAATAACCTCCCTGCTCCTGCTGGACACACTATTCCTGATATAGGCCAGGATGCCATTGGCCTTCTTGGCCACTTGGGCACCCTGCTGGCTCATGTTTAGCCTACTGTCAACCAGTACCCCCAGGTCCCTTTCTGCCTGGCTGCTCTCCAGCCACTCTCACCCCAGCCTGGTGCATTGCATGGGGTTGTTGTGGCCAGTGTGTAGAACCCAGCACTTAGATGTGTTCAATCTCATGCCATTGGACTCTGCCCATCTGTCCAGCCTGTCGAGGTCCCTCTGCAGAGCTCTTCCACACTTTAACAGATCAACACCTGCCCCCAGCTTGGTGTCATCTGCAAACTTCCTGAGGATGGACTCAATCCCCTCATCCAGATCATCAATAAAGATCTTGAACGGGATGGGGTCCAGCACTGATCCCTGGGGGACACCACTAGTGACTGGCTGCCAGCTGGATGTGGCACCATTCTCCACCACTCTCTGGGCTCAGCCCTCCAGCCAGTTCCTAACCCAGCACAGAGTGCTGCTGTCCAAGCAACAGGCTGACAGCTTGGCCAGGAGTTTGCTGTGGGGGATGGTGTCAAAGGCCTTGCTGAAGTCCAGGTAGACCACATCTGCAGACCTCCCCACAAAATCAAAAAGAACCCAGACACACACACACACACACACACACACACACACACACACACACACACGAAACCTACAACTTGAGGACTTTCCAATCTAGCATTTAATTTGTGATGGGTGTGCATTAACTAGCCATGTCACTGCTACTGAAAAGTTTTCCATTCATACCACCATATCGCACTGCCTGTGTGAGATGATGATACTCTGACCCCCAAACACTGCCAAAAGTTCTTTGGGATGGTATTTGGTTTTGAAGGCTTTTTATTAAAAACACAAAAAATTTAAAATAATTCAGTGTTTTATATAGTGTGTTCTTATCTCCTTAAATGCTTAACTATCATTTTACAGTATCATTTTACCCTTTTTGGCATAATTTTGGAATAAAGGACAACCTCTTTTCTTATTTAAAGTTGGTGAGAAATGTACTTGGACAGTGTAGATGGGAGTAATCTCTCCAGATTTTAACATATTGATTTATTATATATAAATGAATGCCTGATCATTGTTTTCAAAATTTGATTGTGCGTGGATCTAATCCATCAAATATATACAAGAGATTCCCATTTTATCTTCTGTTGTTAGATATTGGATTGGTTTTGAGCTTGTGGCTGGCAGGAGATGGGAATAGGGCTATAATTAGATGGTGTTTATCATTATTTGGGTTTTGTTTTGTTTTGTGTTTTTCCTTTGTTTGTTTGGAGATTTTTTCTTCTCCTCATCTTTATAAATGTTTTAGTGACTTCTTTGTATCCCTTTTCATTACCATCTACGAGGGTGGTGGAACACTGGAACAAGTTGCCCAGGGAGGTGGTTGAAGCCCCTTCTCTGGAGATATTCAAGGTGAGGCTCAACAAGACCCTGGGCAATCTGGTCTAGTTGGGGATGTCCCTGCTGACTGCAGGGAGGCTGGACTAGATGACCTTTGGAAGTCCCTTCCAGCCTGGACCATTCTATGATTCTGTGTTTAGGACTAGTGAATTTGTGTGGCTAAATCAGATTTAAACTTTTAGAAACAAATATCCTGAAAACTTCAAAGTCTTAACATCATAGCATATTTTACTAGGCACGTCTGTGAAGGGGGAAAGAAAAACAGTGCAACTAATAAATGATTTAAGAATGTGAAATTATTTTAAATTTGTCCAGGCAAAAAGGAAAGCAGATATTTCATTCAAGGTATCTATCACATAATTATTGCAGATACAGTACTTCTACGGGTTATTTCTCTAAGTCAGTCTGCTATCAATATATTCGCTTTGTTTGTGATACAAGAGGCTTTCCACTATAATGTAATAACTTTTATTTCCAAAGAAAAATCCTATATGTTCTTTCTCTCTCCCTACTTGTGGGGAGGCTTCCACTTAGTGGCTTGCTGGCTTTTTTTTCCCTCTTAAATTTAATTTGTACTGATAATATGCTTTTCAGAAAAAGCAGGTGCTTATACAGCCTCTTATAAGTGCTATGTTTTGAAGGAGCGATATGAAGCTTGTTGCCCTTTGATGTAAATTTGTGAGGAAGATAGATTAATAGCATCAAGATGCTTCTCTGTGTGTAATAAACTCTACCCAACAAAGTTCATGGCTGAGAACTGTGTGGAATACAAGTGACTACCTTCACGACAATCAATTATTAGGATGATTATATTGTGTCTGGAGAATATGATGCTAATGACTAGCTAACGCTTAGAATACACACTCTTGACTTGAAAACCAATGACAGTTAAATGTAACAAGGGAAAAGGCCTATATGTTGAGCTAGCAGCTCTCTAGCGTTGATAATGAATAATTAAAAATAACAGTCTTTATATGAGGCTTGACAGTATACATGTCCTTTAAGTATATTCTGCTTTGTAAAGAACTTGGCACAATGACAGCATAAGAATGGCATCCTACTGCATTTTGTACAGAAACTGTGTAGGAAAATAGGGAGTTAAGCACCATCACTGTTGGGAGGACCTAATCAGAATTAACTATGTAGTTGTTGCTAACCTTCTACTCCCCCATCTTCCAAACAAATAAATAATTGAATCCCGTTACCTCTTTCAGACGGTTTGCTCACATGCTTTCTATATTCACATCAAAGCAGAGATCAGTGCCAAAGAGGCAGCCACATTTAGCCAAGGCTCTCAGAGACTACTGATTAATTAGTTTTGCATTTTGGAACTGTGTCCAAAGATGCTCTAAAATAGTGTTTCCTTTTGCTTTTGTCAAAACTTGTTTAGGAGTGCTCTGAAGGAGGATGATGATGATGTACTCAAGATAGTCATGAAAGAAAAGGCTATTCCAGGTGTGCACAGGCCAGTATTATTTTTTTTTCCCTTATGAATTTTCTGCACCAATTTTCAGGCAGGTGACTAAATGAAGCACACACTCTTATTAATAGTAAAAGAAGTATGGGGTGAAATTGAAGCTTCCAACATTCTTATTAACTGAACCAGTGTAAAATGAAAGGTACACCAAGACTAACAATTCAGGTCTTAAAAACAAAGAAAGCAAAGCTGACTTAGATAAAGCAAATGTAAAGGCTATAAGTCCTGCATAAAACTCTGCCTTTCAAGAGTGTTTAGGCCCTATTTCTCACATGATTTTTTTTTGTTTCATGAAGTGTAGTAATAAGATGTACAGGAGGTACTCAGTTATGGCAAATACTGTCTACAAAAGTGTGTTCATACTGTTATTTGCCTTTCTGTCTCTGTCTATATCAACTCCACATGCTGCTCTGGTGGCCTGCTTTGTACTTAATATAACTTGTCAAAACACATCTATCAGATATATGAAAAGGCAAACCTGGGTGGCCAGACTAGTCCAAGCCTGGCGTGGATTGCATTTTACCAAGACCACAGAAATCTCTTCTCCTGTATGAGATTAAGATGAAAAGCAGAGTTCATTGTTGTGCAACCAGATTTTACAATAATTACACACACACTAGGGCATTAGTAGGCCATTTGTGTTTATTTGAATCCCACATACTGTACTTTTATGTGGATTTTAAGTGATTTTTAAAGCTGTCAGTACCAAAAAAAAAAATAATTAAGAGTGGTGTTGCCACTTGTTTTTCATCCCTTTCTTTATTTGCTTCTGCAAACTGAGCTGCTACCATGCCAATGCCTTATCTGTTTCCAGGGAAGAGAGTATGTGGTTCCCTTTGGCTACTGACTGACAGGCAACTGACTCTTCTTTGAACCATGACCAATGCCACTGGAATATCTTACATCTATGATATGCTCAGTCTTCACCCTCTGATTGCCAGGGAGTGCATGCTATAGAAAGGAAACTACCTCTGGATACAAACTGGAACTCACTTGTTGATCCAGGGATATCTGCTTCTGCTCTCATGATCCTTTCATCTTGTAGGATGTAAATACGCTTAGTTGGCAGTCCAGCACATTTACTGGTTTTGGTTTTTTTAGATTTCCCCCTCAATTTTCCAGGTTAAAAGTCATTCTAGTGGCAAAAGTACTTAAAAAACTCAACCCCTGCAGCTCCATTTGCTTCATATTTATGCTTACCTACCAAGCACACAAGAGGAGCAAGATATTTTAGACATGACTTCCAAAGAACATTTTGCTAAGATTTCTCAAAGGAATCTCAAATCCTATTGAATTTATGGACTAAAAATTACTTAATCTCCCACCAACATGGGACCAAATAATTGTATAAAATTGCTGCAGCTGAGGATCAACTTGGAAGTGCAAACTGTGCAAAAGAATGGCCATGAAAATATATTAACATTTTTATCCTGTTTGAGCAGTTATTTCACTTCTATTCGAAGAAATGCCTGAAGTGAGACTGTTTCTGCACAGCAAGAATTTACACAGTCTTAGCTTTCCATAGTGCTTGTAGGTTATTTCTTGGTCTGCAGAGTGAAAAGCATCAAAATCCACAAGTTTGTGTAAGACATATAAACTTTAGCTGTCAGGTGGATGTATAGTGATTTGCTAGCTGCTGGTTAGAGGAGGGACTCCAGGAGCACAGTGATAGCCGTTAGCACTTGAGAATAACTCTGCATTCTCCTGGTTCACTGGGTGGCTTCAAGATCTGGTTGTGAATTTAGTGAATATCACTGACTGCTCTCTAGCTAAGTGGGGTGAAGAAATGGGTTGCAGGGGTCCTGCCAATGTCTTTAATGTCTATACCCTTACTCCACTGGAGGACAGCGATGTAAATAAAGCTGCTTACAAATGGGTTACTGGATGTCATTCTAGTGACAACACAAATAAGAAAACAGATACTCAGAGCTAACTTTTATATATTTAGTGGAGATACAATGAAGTGGAGTTTTGCTGTCTGTACTGGCACTGTCAGTAGCAATCATCTTTTTTTTCTAATAACTAAACGTGCTGAACGTGAGCCTGGTTATTGCCAAAACAATTATTCAGTAATTGAATAAGCCTAAAGTATCTCGGATACATCCTTGATCCACAAGCTGCCAGCTTGTGGATTATATCTTTGTTTGGCCAAAAGGCATGAAGGTTGCAGGACTCATAAGATCAGAGCAATCTGCTGGACCCACTATCATAGAACAGGCTCCAAGTTACTGAATCAACTGGATTGTTGGAGAACTGGCACAAAGCCTGCCAGGCATAGACACAAAATACTTTAAAGATCTAAATATTAAAGATATTAAACACTAAACAAGAGCTGTATAATGACACTCATGCATGCCCAGAAACATTTAACAGCACAGGGTATCGAGGGGAAAGCATTGCAGGGTTATGTGGTACACTAGGTGCTGCTGATATAATTAATTTTGTAACGTCAGAATCAGGACTCTTACAAAATCAAAACCTATGCTGAGGAAAAAAAAACAATACCAGATTAGGCTTCTTCCCTGACCTCTCATTCCAGGGTGAACAATACATATAAAAACATTAGTCCTAAAGTTCATGCAAAAAATGAAGCTAGCCTAAGATAGGCAGTAAAGTAGGGAAAACGGTGAAATGTAGTCCTTTTCAGACCAATGTAATGCAAACCACTTTATTTTTAAAGGAATTTTAACACTTCAGCTAAAGATGAACAATGATTACATAATTTGGAGAGGCTGAACGTGTGACTGGGCAGATGAAAACATGTGTACAAATAGCCCTTAAAAACCTCATTTTACTTCAGCTAATGTAACTATCTCTTCCAGATTTGTTTTCCCTTTATGAGCAAAGGAAGATAGCTCAAATTCAACAGCTACTGAAAATATCTAATTACAACAACATATTTTGTTACCTAAGGCAATTGACAAGGTTTTAAGTCCCACCTGTGTAAGAACTTCAAAAGATTCAATGACTGAGCTCTATTTGGATAAAAATTCAAATGCCTAAGTAAAGTTTATCCAACATAGACAGTAGTAACTGAATGTCTTTCATGTGCCTTTATTTACTTTAGGCTCAGATCTCAATTATGATGTGTGTACACAGGAAATGGATCTCATTGCCAGACAAGGTATAGTCTTCAATGTGAGTAAACTTGGCAGAATCGGGATTTTTGCATGATGGCTGAACACTGATAATAGCACAACTTAATCTGACTGCTGTAGTGATCCAGGCCTATCATGCTGTGGCTTCAGTAAAGGCTTCTAAGCTTTAATCATTGTCTTCCAGGCTGTAGTCTCTGACTTATTTGAAACAGCTGATCTTCCCCTGACTGACTTGTCTGGTTATATTTGTGGTACCTGACCTACTTTGCAGCACTTCCCTTGATACCACCTTGTCATCTGATGTCCCATGAAAGCACTCAATTGGAACTCAATCCCAATAAAGGCTGATAATTAAATAAAAAGAAAAACACATTTGACAGCCCACAACAAAGGCAACCCTCAACTGCTTTTGCATGTGTTTGCCTGCTGAATCAAACGTAGTTCCTGTCCCCACAGTGCTGCAAGAAGATAGATCACCAAAATGACAAAAGTCAGGAGAGTACTTTGCACTGTGTTCTTTCTCTTCTCTGGAATTTCAGAGAACATCAGATATGTTAATTAATCCTCCCTGTTTTCCTTAGGTTGACAGTTAGACTTGTTTAACAGGTGGGTAAACCAATGCACAAAAGTGTTTTGACTTGCCTTCTCTGAACTCTACACCCACTTTGGGTCAAGATCCTCCAACATTCCAGGCTTTATTTAGAACAACCCCATGATTTCTTTAATGGTAGGCATTTTGACTTCCTTTAGGATGACTCTTACATCCTCTCTATTTGCAATGTAAATACAAGAGGTGAATCAGCCAATGGTAAAACTCCCACTGAGTTTGAGGAGTGCAAAGACATGAAATTTATTTCTGATGAAGAGCTTGTGTGCTTGAAAGCATTTCTACTTTTGTTTTTCCCTCCACACCATGATGTTAATGATACATGCTACTAACTCCTTTGAGCTCAAAGCAGCCAGGTTTTCAGCCACTTAGTGTGAGACCACAGCATATTTGGAAAGGAAAAGTCACTGCCATGTTTATGCAATGTAGCAAAATAATTTTCAGTTCCATGTGTGAATACCTAAACTTTTCTAACCAGTGGGCTCATATTGCAGTACAAAAAGAAGAGTCCTGTGCAGCGAGATTTCCAAACATCCACCTGTACCTGGCGTGATAACTATTATCACCTCTCCCTGGAGGTGTTTAAGACCAGGCTGGACGAGGCTCTAGCCAGCGTGATCTAGTGTAGGGTGTCCCTGCCCATGGCAGGGGGTTGGAACTAGATGATCCTTGTGGTCCCTTCCAACCCTGACTGATTCTATGATTCTATGATTCTATGATGGCCCCAAATTATATCTGCTGATTGCAACCTTGTGACACATCCCAATAGTAATTAGTTTAAACTCTCCAACTTTGCAGAGTTTTCTATAGTGAGACCATTCTAGTAATAAGGATATAATACAGTAGTTCCTGCCCACAAACTGTGAACTGCAATCAACAGCACACATGATTTCAAAGGTCATCTCCCAGCTGCTTTCTCACTGGCCACAAATGTATGGGGAAAAGTTATATCCCCTTAATCAAACTAATTAGTAAGGTACATAAAGCAGTTATTATTGCAACTTGGCACCAAAATACTGAGGACATTGGCACTTCCATTCTCCTTCTGCTGTCTTTTTGACTCATTTTCTTTTGTCCAGTGTTAGTTGACAGCAGACACCAGTTTCAGCTAACAGCCCCTTGGACAGTGTGTAGGACAGTTTCCACAAAGAAGGAGAAAGGGGAGAAGTTTGCATGCTGCTGCATTACTGTTCATGCCTCTGGGATTGTCTCTTGTTCTACTGCAGACCTGAGAGGCTGCCTTTTCACTCATTTGTGTTAATTTAATTAGCCACTGTGAAGCGGAAGCTTAAAGTTGCTAAACCAAAGCTCACAGGAATCTAGTTGATAAAATGCAAGGCACAAAATCAAAAGATGATTCTTTGCAAAGTTCACTTTTGGACCAGCGTGAAATGGATGGCAAAGATCAGAAAGTCTTAGACATTTGTCAAAAATATGAGGCTTCAAAGACACAGTAATTTTGCTTAATTCCAAAGAGCATTAGCAGACCTGCAATAAAGAATTAAGTCTTGTCTTTGGTTCTTCAGCAAGATTTTTAGATATGTGGTTCTGTAATTCAACAAAATACTTCAAACTATGTATGAAATAAAAATAAAAATATTCCTTGATGCACTTTCTTAAGTTTTATTCTCATTTATCTTTAGTTCCTTCTGAAAAGGAGACTTTGTTTTCCAAGTATGAAATAGCTACAGCTATTGTACTTTAGAAGTTCCTCCTGTTTTGAAAGAAATTATGCTATCCAGGAGTATTTCCCATTTAAATCCATCACTCTGACTGTATCCTACAAGTTATCCTCTCACATTATCTGTTTAAATGTATTTCAGGTGACTTTTTTGGTATTGTTAGTTTCTGAAGTTTGCACCAGCACCAGCCGGACAATCAGAAAATGGTAGGAGCTAAACGTTTCACATTCCCAGTTGATTTTTCTTCCTCTTTAGAAGATGCTATGTACTGGCATACATTAGAGCTCGTACCTCTGCCTTGACAAGATTTTGGAAACAGTATCTGTAATCGTATATTACACAGAGTCCAAACAATTCCTTATCTGTTACTTCACCAAGGATGAAAGATTTGGCTCCTTCTGTTATAAGTGCACTTTGCAGGCCCAAACGAGCTTCATTCTGCAGAAAAATCCTGCTCTGTCTCATTATACAGTTCTTTTCACATTACATTTTACAATAAGAAGTAGTAAATGAAATGCCAGTGGCTGTTTATTAAATCAAAAGCATGATCAAGAAAACAACAATTTAATTAACTTAAAATTATATTTATGTATTTTAAATCTACTTCTCTGAAATTCTGGAAGCTGAATGCTCTACTTTGCCTATATTATCTTCATGCTAATTGATTATATTTTTCTATCACACTCTTTGTTGTGGCACCTATCATCTACCTCCCAGTTCAGGATGTGGAAGTAATTGTATAAAGTAACAGGTTAGACCAGTACATCAAACCTCTCTCTCCCCCATGAGTCTCTCATGTGTCCCTCATTCAGGGTCTTTCATGTACTTGAACTGTGTAGTGGTCAACTCTCCTCCATATACCGCATTTTGCATGCCTGCTGAATGCCTTTTTTCAGTATAGTCTCATTTAGCAGATATTTCCATGTGGCTTCCATGCATTCCCACACTAATATTGTTCTCTGTGTAAACACATGGATTGCATTACTTGATACCCTTTTGATCTAAACATTAAAAAATAATAATAACTCAAAGGAGTAAGAAGTCTCTTTTCAAGCTACTGGGCAGCAGCACAATTTCCCTCTCCTGTCTCCTTTTGCTATGGATCAGTTCTGCAACTCTAGTTGCTTCTGAGTCTTTGTTTTCTCTTTCACTGGCACAAACTCTTTTCTTGAATTTATGTGTGTGTGTGTGTGTGTGTGTGCCTTTTCCCTCTTTCGCCCCTTTTTGTGGCCTCAGAATCTCCCCTGTGTCTTTAGCTACTGTTAAAACACATCAGGACTTGCTTGCTCCTGCTGGGTGGGAAAACATTCAAATTTTGGGAAGAGTGGTCAACATTTCTTTGCCAGCCTGTTTTTTTTGAGGCAAATTCCCCTCTGGTGTAAAGAGAAGAGCTTCTATGCATCCACATTGCCTAAGCTGAGGATCTGGGCCTTTGATTTACTTTTCCCAGATGTAGCCATGCTGGCTTGTTCAATTACTTTTATAACTGTGACATTCAATTCCATCTGAGCACTACTATGGCATTGTGATTTAGCCTAGACCCTACTTAACACAGAATTTATTGTCTCTGTAGATAAATGATGACTGTATACTATTTCTCCTAACAACTTGAATACTACTGATAACATAATGTGTACAGCACGTTTGATGAGTAAGGGTCCCAGGTGCTTTATAACATCGTATATGAACTATGTAAAGAGATAACTTTGCTCCCTGCTGAAATACAGCTATCTCTGCTGTGAAGCAGGCATAACCACACTGCAGAACAGTTTGGGATGCAAAGTGGTGTCCAACTGAAACTGCAAGGGGAATTTTATGTAAGTAGAATATAATTACCCAAGCTGGATCTTGGCCAGGATTCATGGAACACCCTGGATCTTGGAGGAACTGCCAGTGGGAGATGGAGATGTTACTACAGGCATACATGCTCTTGTTTCTTGATCAATTCCAAGTGGATAGCTTGTTGTTTTTTAATTTCCTCTTTAATGTTTATCTTTTTTTATCCGCTGCTCTTTCTGTAGCCTTATTATGTGCCATGTTCTGATTTCTCTCCTACATTTCACACATCCGAATATTTCCTTCCCCCTGCCCCTCTTTCATCCAAAGCACTTCTAGGCCTAGCAAAATAAACAAACAAACAAAAACCCCACAACAAAAAATATCCCCAAACTGAAACACAGGCAAACAACCCCCCTCAAACAAACAAAAACCTAAAACCAAAGAACCAAACCCAAAGCACATACAGAATGTGTGCAACCAAAACCAGCTAAAACAGGTTTGTGTTTCTGCCCCCTGCCACCCCTGGATATTTAAAGACAGTCTTACCCCTCTCCCTTAAGATCATGCTACTGAGAGATGATAAGATTCCCTAAATTGAGTGTCCATACATGGAAGTCCTTCACATAGCCTCCTCTGAAACTCCTTAAGGCTTACACCCTAATGAACAGCAAAACTCTTCAACCAGAAGAGGGTTTGCTCCTGGATAGTCGTGTAATGCTAAGGGACTTGAACATTGCTAGGGTGAATGTTGGAAGTCATAAAAATGAACAGTATAATTTCTTAGCTCACTTTATAAACCTGTACTTCACTAGCTTCTAAGCTGCCACACAAATGTCCATAGCATAGAGACAGCTTGGCAGCACACCCATGAGCAGCTGCTCTTGAGCAAGGCTTTCACTCCAAAACGTATCACTGGTTGTCAAGGGCCATATTTCAGTGTCTGCTCCACCTATACTTGGTTGTCCAACATTCCATTAGTAGCCTTCACCAGTCTTAGAGACTTGAATTAGTTCATATTGCCCTGGTCTAGGTTCAGTGTCTAGAGTCTGGTTAGAATAGCTGAAAGTGCTGGTTGTGTCTTTGAGAGGTCATTTTCCTCTGCATGCATCAAAATTTTGGCCAGAGAATCTGCTCCCATATCTTCAAACATTATCTATTAAACTTGTGAAATATTTTGTGTACAGTATGCTGCCTGACCCTTGTCTTTCCTCAGTCTAGTGTGTTCCCCTTCTCTACTGTATTGTAATTTTTCATTCTGCTAAGTGAAATCAAATGTCAAAGTTCAAGAAATACGCTGGGTGAAGCGTGGTATATTTTCCTGACTTTGTTGCAACATTGTCTCACTTTCTGTGTGAAGTGTTCCACTCAGCTCCACTCTGTAATCAAAGGCTGATGAAATATCAAGGCTCAAATAATTATTGCAGTGCCTAGCAGCATTACTGAAGTTGGTGGGTGGAGAATTCAGTTCCTCTAATTTTGCATTAAGTTTTATCCTGCTACATGAGTTCCTAGGTCAGGATCTTAACATAAATTTTATACAGTTTCATTGGAACTTCACACATCAGAAAACGTGCTTTTACATTTCGATACAGTGCTAAAGTAAATGTTTACTTGTTGTATCTTGACTACCATAGTCTTTCCCCCTGATTTATCCACCTTGAATTGCTTTGAAATTTTTGCCTTGCACTGAACTGATTTCACTTGTCAAATGCTTTTCTAGGCACAAGATGAATCTCTAGAAGATTAAAAACTAACTATGCAATTATGTGAACAAGGTAGATGATGGTTACAAGAGTTGGAATATTTTAGAATGAAAAAGAGAAAAATCTTCTGCTTGGCTTTGTGAATTGTGAATGCTTCTGCTTGATTTTGTGAATGTTCATTTACATGTATTTAACTGACATCGTCAATGGCATGAACTTTTTGCTAAGAGAAACTATAAATCTTGCAATAATAAACATAAAAGGGTGTAATAATTATATTTTTTATTTACTGAAAAGTGTTGAATTTACTATTGTGAGTGTCATTGTCATCAAGGTTATCGCTCTCGTCTACATAGCTTTGTTGAGATGCAACATTCAAGAATCCAAAGGGTCTGACTTTGCTATGCACTGGGTAAATGCAGAATAAAAATCTGGTCCCTGCTTCAAAGAGCTTGCAGGCCAGGGCAAGAATTAGTAGCAGCTTTTTTTCTGAAAGAAGAATTCACTTGTGATTAAATTTCCTTTATATATATAGACGCTCTAAAAACTCGGAGACTGCTCTAAACTCTATTGAAATTGATGCAATGTAGAGCTAGGACTGATTTATTCCTTATCATGTAGAAACCTACAGCTTACATGTACCCGAATTGCTTTCTGTAGCACTGAAATCCAATCACTTTGCATGTGGAATATAGAAACATTTATGCAGTTTCTTTCAATGAAAAAATAATAAGCTTGACTTTTCAATAGGAGAAAACAAAGAATGTCTTTATCTCATCAAGCTACTTGGCAGTGAGCAGATCTGGCCTAGTGCAATTATTATCTTCTTTTGAATTTGCTGAAGATACTGGAGTAACATCTCTGATTTTTTACATCCGATCTCAAGTGACCACAACTGTTCAGAGCTTTGGTTTTCTCTGATCTAAATGACTGCAACTCAAGCATCAGAGTGTCCCCAAGCACCATGCTGGGAGGCTGGCTCCACACTGACTCAGAGAGTGCATTCCCATCTAGCTGACTCACCAGCACTCAAGTGCACTGCCAGCAATCCAGATCTGATCCTGCATCAGCATGGGGAGGAGGAGGGAAGAGAGTAGAATAGTTTTAAAAATGAAATACTGATGGTGCTGAGTGCATCAATTGGATGATTTTGCCATATGCAATAGACCAAACAAAACAACTTAAATGGCCAAGTTATTTGAGTTTGCAAAGCAGATGCTGTGTGAGCTTCTGCCTTTTTTTTCACAGGGTTGTTTATTATATATTGCATCCAGACAAATTCATCATCCTTTCAATGGGACTTCACAGGCAAGACTTGTGAACTTAATTTTCCCCCCTCTGTCTCTAGCTAGACTGCGTGAAAAGCTTTTTAAGAAAGGGTTTTTTAGAGTCATTATCTTTTATGAGATCACCCAATACAGTTGGTTAAAAATCTAGCAAATTTTAAGGCACTTAGACTAATAATAATAATTCTGCATTACCAAAATACCCTTTTGACCAGAAACAGCTCACACGATTGACCGCTTCTTATTTTGGTTTAATAAAGTTGCATTCTTAGATGGGGAAACTATTTTCTGGAACCCCTGAATTAGGTTTTAGGAACTTTTAGGAGGAAATTACATTGCAGTTCCTGCCTTACTGATCGAGAATTACACTTTTTTTTTTTTTTTTTTTTGGCCTTTTTTTTTTCAGTGAAAGAAAGTCAATCTTAGCTTTGCAAATGAAAACATTTAGGGAATATATAGGAAAACATAGTAGCAGGGAAATAGGGTAACCTTGAATTTCATAGTGGTTATGTGTATAGTCATGATTTAAAAAATTCCTTAATTAAGTTGGAGGGGTTTCCTAGAATCATAGCATGAGTTGATGACCTTAAAGATCATCAGCTTCACAAAGCTTGCATGGACCTGGCTCTTAAACCTGTCAAGGTCCCTCTGGATGGCATCCCTTGCTTTCAACATGTTGACTTCACCACACAGATCAGTGTAGTCTCCAAACTTGCTGAAGATGCACTCAATTCCTTTGTTTGAATTTCCTCAGACTTTGCCTCTTTCCTTCCTCATTCCCTTGCATTTTCTCCCACTGAAAGATTCCTCTAAATGAGTTGTGTTTATTATATATTTTCCTTTGGCTAAAGTGA
Source organism: Picus viridis (assembly GCA_033816785.1). NCBI lineage: Eukaryota > Metazoa > Chordata > Aves > Piciformes > Picidae > Picus > Picus viridis. The sequence goes on along the minus strand of CM066585.1, from coordinate 22,430,270 downwards.
AAGATGATTATGTTTTTTTGGATGGAAAGTCATGTGTTTTCTATTATGCTACATGTTTAATTTAGCTCATGGATGGAAGCCCAAAAACTGAACATGGTTACATTATAAATCAATTATTTTTCTAGCTTTTCAGCTCCAAGGCACATGTAGGTGAGATACAGAATGTAACAGAAATTATACTTCCATTTTTTGTTAATTTAGGTTAACATTTTTGCTATATTTTAAGAATAATTTTAATATAACATTTGTAGCAATGTTGGAACATAAACCTTTAATTGAAATTGAACAATATATAATAATGGAATTCTGATTCACAGCAGGAAAAAATAGTGCTGAAGCAAATAATAGTTTAACGGAATACTTCACTGGAAGTAAAAAAGTATTTTTAAGGCAGATAAGAAACAATTACAGTAGCCAGTGAAATCATGTGAGCCTGACCATTCCCCTGTGCCATGAAAAGACCCCCGATGTTGCAGTTTGATTGAGAAAGTGTGCTTATTTTTTTAACAATAGACATTAAGCAGCTGTGGGTTTTTGTGCTAAACCTTATTACTAGAGTTAGATTGTTTAACCTTTCTTTGGGAAAAAAATTGCACAGAAGAAAATGAAAATATTTGAGTTCTTAATACCTCAGTGTACATTGGAGAACCATCTTTCTTTCTGTAATAACTCATGAAGTGCAGTGCACTAGATTGCATTTTTAATGCTTCAAGAATATTACTTTGCAATGAATGTGCTTCAGAAAAACAGTTTTGCTGCGTATTTTATTGGCTGAGTTAACACAACAAATACTATAAATCCAGTAATTACTAATTGCCTCCTCCATTATAATGTAAGAAATGAATCATAAACCTTTTATTACTTTAACGGTGGACTACAGGAAGGATTAATCTTCCAGTGAAGCATTTTTCATATTTACCTGGTTCCTTCTGCTATACTGTACACATTTTCTCATCCTGGCCTTCCTATTTAATACTCTGCAGTGGCCCCTACTGGGAAAGACATCCCAAAAGTTATCAGCAACTTTGGCATCTGGTGATAAAACTATTTAATTGCTGGTTGCTTTGCAATTACCCCTTGGTGGGGAGAGGAAACAAAATTAGGACGCAATTCTAGGTAACCTTCTGCCATCCATTGCTCCAGTTGCTGCATGCACACTGCTGCTACCTCTGTAATGCACCATCTCAGGATGCCTGGAAGCTTGTGTAAAGATGAGCCTGGCAAAAGGAAACTGAGGAACATTAAGTATTACATGAATGAATACTATTAGGAGTCAAGCATTTATGCAGATCTTGTATTGAAGTTCTTGACATGTCAATTTAATTATGCACCTGTATTAATTTTCTTTTCATGAAGTAAGATTTGTTGAGAAATCTGCAGATTGCTCTTGAATTTGATATGTTTATAACAGCGTTTTGCTTGTCTTTTTCATGTGGTATTTTACCTTTATTCCTATTGCTGTAATAATTATTTTGAATATAATGCCGCTGAGAAGCCCTGACCCTTGCTGGTAAGACATGTACAAATGCATATGAAGTGGAAGCTCCTGCCCAGAAAGTTATGTGTAGTGCAGAGGGAAGAAGTTTAACATCTTTCTGATTAAGTCAGTAGCTGAATAAGGTGGAGATCTAAGATATTTCTTTTTTAAAGTTCTCTATGTTCTGTACTGTCTCCTTGTCAAGACTAAACACATAGAAATTGCTACCAAGCTACACGTGGCTCTAGAGAGCTTGCAGTCCAAACCAATTTATGGAAAGTTCTTCATACAGGATCTGTTTGGGTTTTTTAGTTAGTTAGTTAGTTTGTTTTTTCTTAATCTTTCTTGATATATATGGTCCATTCACACTTGCATGAATTTGGTAGGAATGGGGGTCTTGAAGCCTGGAGAGGTGAAACAGGAGGACAAAGTAGTCATAGAGTGTGAAGCTGGGTAGGAGGGTAGGATACAACATACACAGTTTTCAGCAAGAAGAATGGGACAAAAAAGCCTCCAGAAAGCTCAGCCTGCTGCTTCTGTTTTTGTACTGTACCTGTGTTTAGAACTGTATATATAAATAGAGAATTTTTCTAACCCTCTTTTTAGTTTTCTGTAATGTCACTGTTTTCCTCCTTGAAATACCAATCCCAACTTCTGCTTTCCTTCAGATGTCACACTATTTCAAATTATCTGATGTAATTCTAGGCAATACCATAATATGAGATAATACATCAAAACCAGGCATTTTTATTTGTATCACAGAACCAACCAGCAGTATAATGATGCTTTGATTCAAACTCAGCACCTATTCCCTTTCATATTTCGATGACTGAGCTTAAATGGACATCTTAATTTATCTTGATCTGTATTTATATCTGAAGAGTGAAACAACAGAAATTATCAGTAGAAATGTTCCTAATCAGCATCTAGCTACAGTACATTAGAATGCAGGTTTCTCAAAATGCAATTACTAAAGTTGAATGTCCATGCCAAGCACTGAGAACAGGGAGCTGCAGGGAAGCCTCTGTGAGATAAGGTTTTCTCTGTCTTGTCACAGAAACACAGAATCACAGAATGGTAGGGATTGTAGGGACCTCTGTAGATCACCTAGTCCTACCCTCCTGCTAACACAGGTTCTCTTAGATCATGTTGCACAGGAACATGTCCAGGCGTGTTTTGAAAGTCTCCAGGGAAGGACACTCCACAACCTTTCTGGGTAACCTGTTCCAATGCTCTGTCATCCTCAAAGTAAAGAAGTTTTCCCATAAGTTCAAGTGAATCCTTCTGTGTTCT